>JADLZL010007114.1:0-54873 GCA_015844335.1 Chrysopogon serrulatus | reverse complement strand
ATCTACATGGTGCACCCCGTTTTCCTCACTCGGTCACGCATCAACGTACGTCACGGTTTACTTTTACTGAATGTGAGAGCTACTAGCGTTTTGGTCTGGTGACCTTAAGAATCCTATCATCTCTGATTCTCTGTAGACCGTAAACACAGGTGGAGTGCGATCCTCATCAAACGCCGGTTGGGAGCGGGAGCAGCCAATGGCGACCCTCCGAACTCGAGAGCCGCGTCACACTCACTCACGCGCCCCCAACCCCAACCCCAATAAAAAACAAAAGCTAAAAAAAACCCCAATAAAAAATAACAACTCCAACCACCGCCCCGCACGGAGTAAACAAAGAATCTCGAATTTATTGCTCCAAAAACAAAAAATGAGAATCTTGAATTTCCGATTTTCCCAAAAGTCCCCAGAGATTCCCAAAGGTTCAAGCCACTTGGATGGCGACCCCACAGCCCACAAAACGACAGCCGCATCCCGCGCGCCCGGTCCAGTGGATCCCGCCACGGCATGTGCCACCGACATCCCGGGCCCCAAGGAATTCACGAGCCCACGGGTTGGGTGCTCCGGATCCACGCGACCACCGGGTGCCTCCCGGGTCCACGGCTCCACTTCCACCTCGGCAGCGAGCGCAGGAGTCGCCAGGCCACTCACTAGAGAGAAGCCGAGCGCAGGATCCCACGAGATCCCACCCACTGCCACGGGCAGAATCAGAAAGGGACGCAACTCGAACTTGCGAGGAGGGAGGGAGGCGCAGGGCAGGCAAACCATGGTGGCGGCGGCCAAGGGACGGCTAGTGCCCGTGCTCGCGGTGGCGGCGGCGCTCGCAGCCGTGCTCCTCTACCGCGCGCCCTTCTCCAAGGTCCCCGGGATTCCCGACAGCGATTTTTTGTTTCCGTCTCATGCGTCTCTTCTCTGTTCGATCTCTCTCTATCGTCCCCGTGGTATCGATCGAATCTGTGGCGGCGGGATGACAGCTGACGCCGTGCGCGGTATCTCCTGTTGCTGCAGAGCTTGGGCGGCGAAGGGTGCAGCCTCCTCCCGCACGACCACTTCTGGCTCGCCAGCGACCGCGTCGTCACGCTCGGCCGCGTCGGCCCCGCCGCAGGTACGTACGACCGGTGCGGCGACCGTTCCATCCCGTACCATGCCATCTGATCGACCTCGCCGTCGTTGTTCGACGCTGCCACTGCGGGCATGCTGGCGCAAGTGGAAGGAAGCCGACATGCGGTTGAGTGAGAGTTGTGGCTTGGAGCTTTCTGGCGCCGATGGTTAATTAATTGGTGCCTGCAGTGGAGGTCAAAGGAGGGCTCATCAACGCCATCGCCGTCGGGGACTACCGGAGCTTCGTGCTTCGCCGGCCGCTCCTGGACTACGGGGACGCTGTCATCATGCCCGGCCTCATCGACGTGTAACCATCTCATCCCATCTCATCAGTCATATGCTTAAACATAACTCAAACATAATACTACTATTAGCCTGCCTAACTGAATACTGATCAACTGATGGAGGGAGATTACGCATGGCCAAATGGTGTTGTAAACCGGCGATGCTTGCTCTAACTCTTCTAGTTTTAATTTCTTTTTATCCACTGTTTGATTGACGGTCCTGATGGTAATTTCTTCAGGCATGCCCATCTCGACGAACCTGGACGTGCCGAGTGGGAGGGCTTCTCCACTGGTACAAGAGCAGCTGCGGCAGGTGCAAATTCACTTCAGCCTACAGCCAACTGGTTACTACTTACCACTACATACAGTCTAGTTATGGCACTGGTCCTCGTGCACCTGTATGTACACCGTTATGGAGCATGGGCATGGTCTCAGGCGCTCTCGGTCAAGTGCAAGCAGAGCAAATAACATGCCCATGCTCTCTCGGTCAAGAGCAAGCAAAGCAAATAACAAGTTTACAATGCACAGTTTCTCTTCAACAGTAAGTTTAATTTCTATTATAAATCGTGTGGACACACAGGTGGGATAACGACGTTGGTGGATATGCCACTCAACAGCTTCCCATCAACAGTCTCTGCAGAAACTCTCAAAATGAAGGTCAGGTTTCTTTGTCAGTTGCAAGTACCATAACTGTTGCTACCTGCTACATGTCTGTCATTGACACTGCCATTACATGACTGAATTTCAGCTGGAAGCAGCTCAAGATAAGCTTTATGTTGATGTTGGTAAGTTGACCAACTGAAACACTGAAACCAAAGGCTTCCTTATTTCTGGTTTTCCAAACTGAGACACCGTACAAATCTGATTCCTGTGGTTGTGCTAATCTTAAACAGGGTTCTGGGGAGGCCTTGTGCCAGAGAACGCCTTCAACCCAAGTGCTTTGGAGAGCCTTCTAGATGCAGGCGTTTTAGGACTCAAGGTTCGTTTCAGCTTTGCAGACAGCACTGAAACTTCAACATGTGTAACCTACAAGCACTGGGTTTTCGACATCATTTCAGTCTCTGTTCCTTGTTCCTTGTTTTCACAAGGAAGCTAACTAGCTAAACATGCACAATAGAACATTAGGACAATAGTAGTACCAGGCAACACAGCAAGTCCATTATTTGGATGTTCTTGCTAATTAGGGGTTGGGCCATGCTCTTTTTCCTCGTTTTAACCAGCAGATATACTCACAATCTGATTCCCTCTCACTTTTATTTCATGGTTCTAGTCTTTTATGTGTCCCTCAGGCATCAACGACTTCCCCATGACAAATTCAACTCATATAGAGGTATGCTGCATTATTTCCTTATTTTAGACTGGTTATTTTTCTTATGGAATCTCTAACAAGCTTCCCTTAATGTTTATCACTGTAGGAAGGATTGGTTACCCTGGCAAAATACAAGAGACCTTTACTTATCCATGCAGAACGTATACCTGAGGCTGAGGATGATGATGTGCAAGAGGATGAACTAGATCCTCGATCATATATGACGTATCTAAAGTCAAGACCACCATCATGGTAATTCTTGTTCTTATGCTGCAAGGAATTGAAAACTTACTGTTTCAAAAACATGCATAAACAATAAGTTCAAGGAGTTGTTGTGTCAACTCCGTTTTGTACAATTTAAATTGTACTAGGGTTAGTGTCAACTGCATTTCTGTACAACTTAAAACTTGTGTGTGATAAGTTTTACCATAAGTGACCTCACTTTATAAAACTTTAAACCTAGGGAGGAAGCGGCTATCAGAGATCTGCAACGTGCAATGAAGGATACAGAGTCAGGGGGTCGGTCCGAAGGAGCTCATATTCACATTGTTCATCTATCAGATGCAAAAACTTCCTTGGAACTAATGAAGGTTGAAAGACATTATATGAAAAATGTTGTAACACTTTCCCATGAATTATCTGAATTTATTATGTTTCAACGTCCAAAATGAAACTCAACATCAACGTAGGGATGTTAGCTGTTAATGAGAATTAGACATTGCTCCTAATGTGTACAACTATTGTTGTGAACAAGCTCACACATATGACAGTTTATTTCTAGTTACTTTTGTTTTTCTCAAAGGTGTTTTTGGTCAGTTTTACTTACTACAGTTCTCTTTATTTGTAGGATGCTAAACACAGTGGTGCAAGTCTGTCTATTGAAACATGCCCTCATTACCTGGCATTTTCGTCCGAAGAGGTTCCAGATGGAGATACTCGCTTTAAATGTTCGCCTCCCATACGTGATGACACAAACAGAGAAAATCTTTGGAAAGCTCTGCTTGTATGCTATTTTTGTCACTTTCTTATTTTTGAAATTAAGACTTAATAAGTTGTACTAATATGCTAACTATTAGTTTATGCTAATTAATATTAGGATGGACACATAGACATGCTAAGTTCAGACCACTCACCATCAACTCCTGATCTCAAACTAATGGAGGAAGGCGACTTTTTAAGGGCATGGGGAGGCATATCATCATTGCAGGTTAGTTTATGTACATAACCATTTGCAGAATCATGCGAATTAGTTCAAGCTCACTTTGAAGGAAACATTATTTTTGCTATCTTAATTAAGTTGTAATAAAGATTAATGGATAATGGAAGTTGAAGTCTGATGTTAAACTTCAAAAAAGAAAAGTGTTATGTGGATTCAAATTCAATTGTTTGCGTTAAATAAAATTTGGCATAACTATCTGTAGTTTGTCCTCCCGGTAACATGGTCATATGGGCGAAAGTATGGCATTACTCTGAATCAGCTAGCCTCATGGTGGAGCGAAAGGCCAGCCAAGCTTGCAGGCCAAAAGAACAAGGTACTTAAAATTCTGCATACACTATTCAATTTAATGGCAATACGTCCAAGTCAGACACCAAAGAACTATGTTTAGTTTTTATTCTTCATGTATCTCCAAGAAAATCTTGTAGATGAAAAATGCATCTCATGTGCTAGCACTGAATCATGTAGGGAGATATTTTACCAGGATACCATGCTGACATTGTAGTATGGAAACCCGAAACTGAGTTCCAACTTGATGACAGCCATGCTATATATCATAAACATCAGGTTTACTTCCTTCCTCAAACGACCCTAAAATAATTCAACTATTTAAAATGCTATTCTCTGATACTTGGCAAATAACAAGTAACTTCGTTATCTTTTTGCAGAATATTTCAGCGTATCTAGGAAAACAACTTTCTGGTAAGGTCCTGTCAACTTTTGTGAGAGGAAATCTCGTGTTTGCTGAAGACAAGCATGCAAATCTTGCTTGTGGTAATCCTATCCTCGCTAAGTAATATGCAGGTACAATGACGCACATCCTTTTTTTTAAAAAAAAAATAAATATCGTCGCTTTTCATTACTGCCCATACTACACACATATAAGGATACTATGCATGTAGATGTAAGTATGTATATATTCAATGTTTATTCTTTTGTTTCAGGTGGATCCAGAGCTGCCATTGTTGATCCGTAGTGTATACAATCGTGTGCACTATGTCTATTTGTAGAGTTTGCTCTTGTATATAATAGGACTGATTCATGTCATTGTTGTATAGTAAAAGTCTAATTATATTGGCATGTATTTTGCCTTGATCCTCAATAAGACTACTGGTTTTGTCTATAAATATGGAAGAATAAACTTTGTCCATTTTCATGCCTATCTTATATATATTTCTTATGTTGGTATGGTGTTTGGGCATTGGGTTATTCGGGAGGAAGGAGGATGAAGGCATGCCTCAAGCTTGGTTGTCTTTACTCATAGGAGATTTCCCTCTGGCTCTTTGCTTTATATAGAGAGATAATTTCGTCTCTGAAACTTTTTTTTTTTGGAACGCATCTTAGCTCGTGTTTCGTTAAGATGGAGAAGAAATGTTCGCAGAGTAGCAATTGAGCCTAAAACCCAAAGCCACCTACAAGATCACAAGACTGCTAAGTTTCTATTTCAGGGCACATAACAAGGGAAACGACCAAAGACATTAAGCATCACTTTGGAGCACTACGACCAATGACGATTAGATGACGATTCCTAGCCATTTCCTTCTTCCACGACCAGCAGATTCAGAACAAACTCCCGGCTCAATAGTTGCCGCGTTGTGGAAGACCCGTTGATTCCTTTCCTAACCACAGGATGGCTGTACCAGGCTCAGGCCGGTAGTGCAGTATTTGGTAGATAAAAACCAGCCAACGATCCGGCCAGCCCCTTCTTTCTTTTCCTTTTTTTTAAAAAATAGTGTCGTAATTTTATGACCAACTTGCCAAAAAATAGAACTAAGGGCTCCGGCAAAAAAAAAAAAAAAAACCCTTTAGTTTTTTTTTTAGGGGGAAAAAAACCCTTTAGTGCTGGGACAAAAAATGAATCAAATATTCAACCTTTTCATTCAAGCCCGGCCCTACAAGAGACGTGGGCTGGGCTTAGCTTGGCGGGCCTGTTTTGCTCAAGCAAATCTCTCTCAGGATTCAGGATAAGGGGAAGCAGTCCGTCGGTGTGGACCACGCCCTCCGTCACCGGAAGCGGAAGAGACGCCCGCTTCCCTTCCTCCATCCATGGCTGCCACAGGTAAGCTTGCTCTTCTCCCAGTGACCCTGTCCTCTAGGTCCTCCCACCGCACGCGCGGCTTCATGCAGAATCCACGTCGTCAGTCGCAACGCCTCACATTCACAGCAGCGGCCACCGAAACCTCCTCCTACAGCCTACCATCTCGCTCGTCACCGGAGACGCCGGAGGCGAGGCAGATACGTCTGGAGACAGAGTCAGCGCTGGAATGGGGCGGCGTGTGCAAGCGGCTGGCCCACTTCGCCGCCACTGCTGCCGGCCGCGCCGCCTGCGAGGGAGTGCGCGTCCCCGTCGGGCGGAGCCGGGAGGAGAGCGAGATGCTTATCGACCAGACGGCGGCGGCGGTGCTGCTTCCGACGCCGCTCGATTTCGGCGGCGTGGAGGACGTGTCCGCCCTCGTCGCTGCGGCGTCCGCGGGCCGCGCGCTTGCGGTGAGGGAGCTTTGCGCAGTTGGGCGCAGCATTCGTGCCGTGCAGGCGGTGTTCGACCAGTTGAAGAGGCTTGCCGATGAAATGCCGGATGGAAGGTGAGGAATCTCTTTGGTGCCTCCTGATGAATTGGATGGCGGTGAAACACGATATCATCAGGAGCTACTACTGTACTAGTATATTCGTTTGATCATTTTGACTGTGTACTGTGAATGTAAACCATATTGGTTACCCATAGACGACGCATTACAAGAATCTATGTGTATTTATTGGCTCTTGTTTTCGGTTAAAGAAAATGTCTATTTGTTCTTTCGCAGGTACTCTTCTCTTGTAGATATACTACAAGGCTGTGACTTCTTAGCTGAACTTGTTCAAAGGATAGAGTTTTGCCTTGATTCCACCCTTTCTCTGGTCCTGGATCGGGCCAGCAAGAAATTGGAAACAATCCGCCGAGAAAGGAGGAAGAACATCGAAATGTTAGAATCTCTGCTGAAAGATACAGCTGCAAAAATTTTCCAGGCTGGTGGGATTGATAGTCCTCTGGTCACTAAGCGCCGCTCTAGGATGTGTATTGGTGTGAAAGCTTCACACAAGCATTTGGTGCCTGGTGGAATTGTTCTAAGTTCCAGCGGCTCTGGTGCAACGTACTTTATGGAGCCACGGGATGCTGTTGAGCTCAACAACAGGGAAGTTAAACTCTCAGGAGACGAGAGAGCAGAGGAATTGGCAATACTGAGCTTGCTTACCTCAATGATCGCAGACTCCCAACTGAAGATCAGAAATTTGATGGAAAAGGTTTTGGAATTGGACCTTGCTTGTGCTAGAGGGTCGTATGCCCGGTGGACAAATGGTGTCAAACCAACCTTCAGTGATAGTTATACCATTAGCCAATCGGATCAGTGGACTGACTATTCAGTTTATATCGAGGGCATTCGACATCCTCTACTACTTGAGCAGTCTCTTATGGCAGAAGAATCGACTACAGAAGCATCTGAAATGCCTGTTCCATTGGACATGTGGGTTAAAAAGGATGCAAGGATAGTTGTGATCTCTGGACCTAACACTGGAGGCAAAACTGCCACTATGAAGACCTTGGGGCTGTCCTCACTTATGTCAAAAGCTGGTATTTTCTTCCCAGCCAAAGGAAGGCCTAGGATTCCATGGTTCGATCAGGTTCTTGCAGATATTGGTGATCACCAGGTAGGCTCTGTCCTTTGATGAGAATTTCTCTAATCACTTGCGGGACAATAAGCTTATTGATGAAAACTATTTTTTGGATTGAAGTCGCTGGAGCACAGCCTCTCTACATTCAGTGGGCACATATCACGTCTGCGCAAGATTGTAGAAATTGTATCAAAAGATTCTCTAGTTCTAATTGATGAGATTGGCAGCGGCACTGATCCATCTGAAGGTGTAGCTCTTTCAACCAGCATTTTGAAGTATCTTGCGAGTAAAGTGAATTTGGCCATTGTGACAACTCATTATGCTGATCTAAGTCGGCTCCAATCAGTTGACAATCGATTTGAGAATGCTGCAATGGAATTTTGTGTAGAAACTCTACAACCAACATACCGAATCTTATGGGGCAGTACTGGTAATTCCAATGCACTTAGTATTGCAAAGTCAATTGGTTTTGATCAAAAAGTGCTTGATCGCGCACAAGAATGGGTTGAGAAACTATTGCCTGATAAGCAAAAGGAGCGACAAGGTTTACTTTATGATTCTCTCCTCGAGGAAAAAAAACTTTTGGAATCTCAGGCAAATGAAGCTGCATCTGTTCTTTCACAAGTTGAAGGGTTGTACAATGAGGTACTTTTAATATTTTGAAATTTCCTTAGCAGTGATAGATTCTCACCTTCCTCTTATTTTAAATCCAACCTTGTATATTTTCACTTTGAAGATTCGCTTGGAAGCTGATGATCTTGAAAGTCGAGTAGCTGCTTTGAGAACAAGGGAGACCCAAAAGGTACAGCAAGAGTTGAAGGTTGTTAAGTCTCAGATGGACACCATAATCAAGAACTTTGAAACTCAACTAAAGAATTCGAAACTTGAACAATACAATTCGCTAATGAGGAAAGCAGAAGCTGCCACTGCTTCTGTGGTTGCTGCTCATCAGCCAAACGAAATAACATTTGATGACGATGAAAACCAGAGCTCATATGTCCCACAAATTGGAGACAAAGTGTATATTCAAGGGCTGGGAGGAGGAACGATGGCTACTGTTGTTGAAACTTTTGGAGAAGATGAGAGCTGTATGGTTCAATATGGAAAGATAAAGGTTCGAGTCAAGAGAAACAAGATAAAATTGGTTCAAAGAGGCACAAATAATGAGGCAACAACTTCCTCTTCTGTAAAAGCAAAGGTATGATGCATCATCTCAACCTCACAACATTGATAATTCTATTAATCTTAATGCACTACAAAAGAAGATGATAGGACGTTTATCTTCAGAATGTCTGTGACGTCTTTTGACCAAGACATGTCATTTGTTACTGCTGACTAGTATATGATAAAATCTGTTTCAAGGTAGCATAGCAGTGACCGGAAAAATCAAGGTTCCAACAAAGCTAGCAGCTATAGTTGCTCCATGTTCCTTGGTGACATATCGACCAACCAATCTAGTCGATTTTGTCGGCATTCCCGTTGTCTAACGCGTGGCGTATTTCAATAGCATGTCTAGAGAAACCGAGTTAGCTTCAGCCCTACAGAATGCATTGATTCTGGCCTGCAAATTCCTGGCCTGGCTTTAGTTCGGGCAGATGCAGCAGCATGGAAGAACAGGCTGGACCTAGGATATGGTATTATGGACTCATGGTCCATGCAATGATGCATGGCTGGTGCATGCATGAACCTTTGTTAACTTGCCGTTGCTTTACCTAGATACTAGTAGGTATGTTCGGATCATTGAGGATTGGCGTGGTCGGCATGTCTTATAACGCCATTGTCGTGGCTTGCTTCAATCGTGCTCTGACCAATGACTCCCATGTTTTGCTTTCCACCAGGGCCGAACACCGAAAGCAGCGATCGGCAACAGCCGAGGCAGACCAAAACCAAGACGGCGTCGGCAGCAGCGTCTCCTTCGGCCCTGTCGTGCAGACGTCCAAGAACACGGTGGATCTACGCGGGAAGCGGGTCAGCGAGGCGGCCTATGAGCTCCGGATGGCCATCGACGCGTGCAGGCCGTACCAGGTGCTCTTCGTGGTTCATGGCATGGGCACCGGGGCAGTGAAGGACTGCGCCATTGACGTCCTCCGCAACCATCCTCGAGTGGCCAAGTTCGAGGACGAGAGCCCTCTCAACTACGGTTGCACGGTCGCCTACATTCAGTAAACAGGGGACAATACGAGCCTGTTTGAAATTGAATGCAGAAATTTCACGATGATTGTACAGAAATCAGTTCAAATTCATAGAAAAAAAAACTCAGAAACAGTAAAAGATATGTACAGCTCGCTTGGAAGGAGAGTCGACAAGAAGGGCAGATTTTGACTTGTTTATGTGAACCATGCATTTCTGCTGAAATGATTTTTTTTTGGGTGGCGAAACATCTGGTGATATTTTGTGATTGGGGCAGCTGAGATGGATCTCCCGGTGTGTCCGGATCACGTGTGTGGAGTTGGGTGGAATGGATAGTTTGACGGGTGAGGGATCTTCATTTGGCAATGATTTTTCAGCTAGCTGATTGACGGGTTGATTAGGATCGGATAAATGGCTTTGTAATTAATTATTTTTTATTTATATTTAATGTTCGGCGTCCTGTGCATTGCAACTTTGCAAATTTGGGAGGGGGTCCTCCCCATTGCAACTTTGCGGAAGATCCCCTACGGAAGCAAGGTGTACGCCGCGTGCGTGCACATGTGCGCTTTCGCAGCTGTGGCGCGTGCCAGGTTCGCGGTTGATAACGCCGCCGCTAGAGTAGTAGGGTCTGTTTGAAATGCCTGTGGGTGTGCGCAGCTTTTTGCGCAGGATTTCGAAGAACGGCGAGGCCTGCTGTAAAAAGCTTCAACTTCTAAAGCTGCCATTTGACTAAACCTCTTTATCATATAATATATTTTTATAATATATTTATTTTATATCATAGATTGATTTTTTTAAAAATTGCCGCGTCTAATACTACGAAAGAACAAAATCTAAAGCAAAATAACTGTGATTCCGAATCAACCATCGCATCAGTGCTAGGTCACATCTAACTTGAAGATTTTTTTAACATGTTATTACTCTCTGAATCCAACTATGTCTTGCATGAAATCTAGGGATTTCCTAGCACTTAATTTCTTGAGTTTCTTTATTTTGGGGGGGTGTAGTAGCCTTGAGGAGCGTATAGTAGGGCCTCTCTAGGCACTTTAATCTGGAAATGTATAGACTAAAATGAAGGTCATTACTTTAGTGTTGCAACCCTCATTTTTCCGATGCCATCATGCCGTTCTTTTTTTTTTTTTTTTTGGTGCTCCAGGTTATATTTTGATGGTATCGTTTTTATTAATAAAAAATACACCAATTTTATATCTTGTAATATGATTATTGTAACAACATCCTTATTTCACTGCTAATCTGACTACATTTGAATATACGGAGGGAGTGCATGATTGGCAACCACGTTGAATCCAGGCCAATTGCACGATGACACGAACAGTACTCCTACTCATAAACTCAAAGGCATGACTGAGTGAGGCTGTTTAATGCATTGGGAAGCAAGCACAGCAAGGCCCTCCTTCCGGCCGGTTGCATCGAACGAATTCGACTTTAATTAATTTGGTTGAAATGGAGGCGCGCATCCATCCATCCGCATCCGCATCCGCCACCCCCAACAACTGCCGCACCGGACAGCTTCCTATATTCACTCACCCACTGGCCACTGACGACGTCGACGCACGTACGCGTCCACCTTCCCCGGCACATGCAGCGACACAGACACTGACCATCGGGACCACCCTTCTCCGCGCCCACCTGTCAGTCCGACGAACGTCAGTCTCTAGCAAGCAAGGTGCAAAGGAGTTCATGTGCCCGGAAGTAAAGGGCCCCACCTCCGCGTGCATGTGTCAGTCGGAGCGCTGTACTTGCAGAGGAGCGAGAGAGCAGCCAGCCAGGGCGGACCGAGCAGCGGAGCGGAGCCACCCGCGAATCTTCTTGCGGCGTGGCCGCGCCATTTGTTTAAGCAGGCAGCAGGAACAGCAGGAGGAGGAGCAGCAGCAGCGAGTCACTGGGACTGGGAGAAGGCAAAACCAAGTGGTTTATCGTTCCACAAGCAGATCCCCATACCTTTTGGCTGTCATTTGTCCTAATCTCCCTCCCGTCATCTTCCCCCTGCCGATTCTTCCACTCCTGCTGGACTGGACTGGAGCAAAATTGCTTCCGCTGCGTCCTTTTCCTCGCTGCCATTTTTCCCAGCTTCTTGCTCCTCCATTTTGTCTGTCCGTTGTTGCTCCATCTATTCCTCTTCTGAATCCGCGTTAGCTACTTCTCACTTCTCAGTCCAACCCGCCATTGTTTCCTGCCTGGTTCCGCATGGTTGTGATCAGAGGAGAGTGAGCTCGCGACAAGGTTTGCCTGCACCACATCGCCCTCTCCCCGCAAGCTCCAAAAGGCAGGGAGGGAGGGAGGACTAAATATAGGATGGCCCATCATCATCGTCATCATCACATAGACTAATCGAACAGGAGAATCGGAGGGAGGAGATACATCACGTTTCTGCTCCTCCATCATACTCCAAGATCCTCCATTTTCCTTCTTGTTTCCAGCCAGCGCTTCTTCCTCTGCTTCCTCACCGGCGCCAATGGCGCTGATGTGACGCCACCCCCGACCCCCACCTGAGGAGCATCCCCCCAGCGCCACCTCCCATGGCACTGGTTCCAATGTGATACGCGGAGGTGCGGTTGGTCGGTCCTGAGGAGGAGGAGGACTAGTACGGTGAGGGTGGGAGAAGAGAAGGAGAGCCAGCGGCAGAACCGGCTTTGGTTTTGCTTTTGCTTTTGCGCGTGCAGGCCGGAGAGGAGATGGCGGGCGGCGACGGCGACGCCGCTGTCGCGGGGGAAGGGGAGATGCGGTCGCTCGCGCTCACGCCGACTTGGTCCGTCGCCACCGTGCTCACTCTCCTCGTCGCCGGCTCGCTCCTCATCGAGCGCTCCATCCACCGCCTCAGCAATGTGAGTGCACGCCCAATCACCACCAAGACGCACTCCACTCTCTGCTTCTCTGCCTCCTTGCCCTCTCTCATGATTACTTTACCCGCTTTTTTTTTTCTCGGATTTGGAAACAACAATTGTTAGCTTGTGATTTAAGAGTTGCTGTCAGATAGTAGTATCATATGATGAGTTTTGCTTTATTAGGATCCTGTTTGGAAGAATTGTTTGCTTTATTAGCACAAACATGAA
The DNA here is from genome assembly GCA_015844335.1 of Chrysopogon serrulatus. Lineage (NCBI taxonomy): Eukaryota > Viridiplantae > Streptophyta > Magnoliopsida > Poales > Poaceae > Chrysopogon > Chrysopogon serrulatus. Next base: position 42,114 of record JADLZL010007114.1, on the reverse strand, counting down.
CTCTCTCTGCTCTATCCAAACTCCATCTGCTGTTACCTTTCTCATTGATTTCGTTTGGTGTCGTATTATCAGTATCATCATTTTTTTTTTTTTTTTTTTGCACAACCAACTCATGCTAGTCTTGTACTATTTCAGTGGTTGAAGAAAACCCACCGAAATCCACTTTACAAAGCAATGGAGAAGATGAAAGAAGGTATCCATAATTACACATATGTGTTCTTTGTTGTGTTTTTCATAGCTTGTTTTGTTGGGCTGTCATGAAAGAAAGCATGAACTAATAAGGTTTAACTATCATTTTGCTGCAGAAATGATGCTGCTTGGATTCATATCTCTGCTTCTGGCTGCGACGTCAAGAATCATCTCAGGGATCTGCATCGATTCCAAGTACTATAACAGCAGATTCTCCCCGTGCACCAAAGAAGAGGTTGAGGAGGAATCCATAAACTCAGAGCATGCCATTGCTCACGCACGCAAGCATCTACTGGAGGTCATTCTGCACCATTCGTTGAGGAGAAATCTAAAAACTAGTTACCATAACCATGGAGGCTGCCGTGAGGTGTGTAAATGTTTTATTTTGCAGAGCTGTCTCTCGAAGAGTTAATGCACAAGCCAATCATCCTACTAAAATTTATATTAATTTTTCAGTTTTGCTTCTTTTGGTATTCTTATGAAGTTCATTTGATGTGCAGGGATACGAGTCATTTGTTTCGCATGAAGGTTTGGAGCAGCTGCACCGGTTTATATTTGTGATGGCTGTAACTCATGTGACATATAGCTGCTTGACGATGTTACTAGCAATACTAAAGGTTCCAACCCTTTACCATATGAATAGTATTTCTTTTTTATTTTACAGTTCCATTTTGATCACAAGTTAGCACTTTTTACTTTAGATCAAAGCCCTTGTCCCTGATTTTCATAGAAAGCAAAAGTCAACCCCCCCTCCTTTTATTAAAAATGCACTCTAGTGTACATAGCTTATATGGAAAACTGACATTGCTGAAGCTTGTATGTTTTCATCTATATATCAGGCATTTTGAATATGGTAGACAAACATATACACATGAACAAACAGAAGACTTATTATGCATTTTGTTGGCTCTCACTTCTCAGATTGGTTGTGCACACATAAATTATGATTGCCATTGGTGTCATATTGACCCTAATCTTTGCATGCTGTTAGATCCATAAGTGGAGAAAATGGGAGGATGAAGCATTCAGGGATAATCATGAATCATTTTCTCGTAAGTGTATCCTTTTGACCCATCAGAAGAAATTATAAAAATTAAAGTGAAATTCAATTGATGTAATGATTAGAAACAGAAGAGAAAGGCTTCTGAAAATAAGTCATTTCTTAAATAGTAGTCCAGAATAAGGAAATCAGTAATCAATTGGTACTGTTCTTGTCTGAAGCTCTGAATAACAAATTATGTGGCAATGTGTGCATTAAAAACATTGGTCAGGGAGACTGTAGTAATTGTTGCTTTAGAAGTTCATCTTAGTTACTCTTGCAGGGAGACTGATATCTTTTCTTGAAAATTGACCTGCAATAATTTTAATCTTGTTTTCATAAGACAAATGTTTTCATAACCTAGGGGTGCATCTGCTTCAACAAAGTTTCTCCTCCCTTCTGTTTGGAGCATTTTCCTGTGTCATTTGTGATACTATTCATATTCTCATCAAACTCAGTCTGATTATTCCTCTTCTAATTTGCATCTGACAGAGATCGCATATGAGTCAGCAACTAGAAGGCAACCAGCACTTACCAAATCCTATTCATTCCGCTCTTGGAGCCAAAATAATGTGGTCATGTGGCTTGTACGTTGAGGCAAATAAACTTTATAGCTCATTCGAGGCACAATGCTCTGCTTCAATGCTTAGGGTCAAGAAATATTACTATTATTATTTCACTGTTGCAGTCGCACTTACGATTTTGATTATGCTACCATGCAGGTTTGCTTTATTGCGCAATTTGGTCAGTCTGTTGTTCGAGCAGACTACCTTATCCTCCGCAGGGGTTTTATAATGGTATGCCAGTTCTTTGCTCTTCAATTCAGAATATAGCTGTCCTATACTTGGCCTTCAGTGTGTTTATTCATATAGATGGCGTTGGGCCTTACCTGATACTCTTTGTAATGGTTTATTGAATGTTGCTATTTGTAACCCATTAGAGACTAGAGAGACACGCTATAGTTCCATACCATTGATACTGCTGCGTACTAAAGCTAAACACTTGTAGTCATGTACTCATGTTTGACTTGCTGATGATTGCAGACCCACAATCTTCCTCAAACATACGATTTCCACAACTACATGATACGCTCAATGGAAGAGGAGTTTGAGAAGATTGTTGGAGTGAGGTTAGTGTAACAGTAAGCCCTGTTTAGTGTCTGTGCTTGGCTGCATATGCATTTCTGGTATGTTTTAATTTTTTTTTTTCGTATTGGAGAGATCTGATCAGCTAATAACTTACTCCTTTTATGCAGTGGACTGTTGTGGGGCTTTGTTGTTGCTTTTATGTTATTTAATGTAGACGGTAAACTTCGAACTACTTTCCTTCCTTTGAGATATTCTTGTTGCCTCACTATCCAACGTTCGTAAAATGGTGATTTTATTTTAGGATCCAACCTGTACTTTTGGATAGCAATTCTTCCTGTAACTGTAAGTTGTAGCCTGCTTCTTTAACATTCTACAACCTAGATTTCTTGGCCTTAACCGGAATGTGAATGATGTGTAGTTTGTTCTTCTAGTGGGTGCAAAGCTACAGCATGTCATTGCAACTCTAACAGCAGAGGGTGCAAAGATGAACACCTATGGGCCAAGGATACAGCCAAGGGATGATCTCTTTTGGTTCAAAAAACCAGAGTTTCTCCTTTGGTTAATACACTTCGTTCTCTTTCAGGTACATTATATACTGCTAGGTAATTTGGGAGCAGTTAAGGGATGAACATAAGCTTACCCGTGCTTCAATTTGATAATTGTGCAGAATGCATTTGAGTTGGCTTCGTTCTTCTGGTTCTGGGTATCATTTCTGTCCAGTCTATCTTTCAAATAAATCGTGTGAACATGGTGCCTTTCTGTTCATTTCAAACGTTGACTTTGCTGCAGTGGCAATTTGGTTATGATTCATGCTTCATCAAAAACCACCTTTTGGTATATTGCCGCCTTATACTGGGGTATGCATTTCAGAACCCGTCTAGTTTCTACTGATACTTATTGAAATCATAAAATTGAGAAAAATAGTATGACAATCTATCTATATATATGGTATTTGTATGATAAACTCCACCAATACAAAATGTCAGGTTTGCTGGACAGTTCCTGTGCAGTTACAGTACGTTACCTGTTTATGCGCTGGTCACTCAGGTAACACATTTAAACTTAAGCTTCAGATTAGATGATTTTTCTGATAGATAATACAGACTGATTAGGTTTAGTTTTGAAATTTTAGAAATGCATCAGTACTACAAGAAGTATTGATTATGCATCTTTGCTAAATGGTATCCTTGCACGGCAACAGATGGGGTCCAAGTACAAGGCGGCGCTAATCCCGCGGAGGATCAGAGAAACCATAAACGGGTGGGGAAAGGCGACGAGGAAGAAGCGGCGGCATCGCCGGCGCGGCGACGACTCGACGGTCCGCACGGAGACGAGCACGGTGTGCTCGCTCACCGACGACGACGAGGACGACGACTTCGACGACCACCAGCACCACAACGGGCCATTGGACGAGACCCCGAGAGCCGGTGGCCGCCCGCCGTACCTGAAGATCGATATGCATCGTCAGTCGGGCGGCGGGCACGTGCACGACGGCCCCAGGCCCGGCGGCACGCCGTGCTTCCAGTTCCACCCCGGCAGCTCCAGCCACGGCGGCGGCAGCGGACACGCCATGCTCCTGCGGCAGGCCTCCGTCTCGGTGTCCGCGCCGTCGTCGCCGTCGCACCGCGGAAGCAACGTGACCAGGTCGGCGTCCATGCCCGGGATCGCGGCGCTGAGGACGGGCTCCGGCACGCCGACGCGCAAGAGCCATCAGGAGCCCACGTGATCCGCGGTGGTACTCGTGCAGAGTGCAGACTGAGGTCTGAGCTGCTAGCTAGTTTAGCACTGGATTTGGAGGGAGGTAGATCATCATCGTATAGACATCAGATATATATTATACACTTTTGTATACAGAAGATCAAGATCTGGGTGAGGAAAATGGGTTCTTCTTCCTACACGTACGTACTGCCTCTCAATCTCCCATCCGTGTCGTCGCGTTGCCGAATGCCGAAGCACCATCCATGGCGAACGAACCACCCAAATTAACGAGGAGCAACGGCAGCGGTGAACGGACGCCGCAGGTGCCCAACAAAACAACTCCCACCCACGCCACGCGCCGGCCGCAACCGAACGTGCGCACCCGCTGCCGCCGCAGCCAAAACTGCCATCCGGAACCTACAAATATACAAACGGAAGATCCTGGACCATCCCGTTCTGGCGCTCTCCATTCCCATCCAATTCTCCACAGCTCCGCCGGGACGTGAGACGAGGCGCGCATGCGAACGGTGCCGGCGTCGTCTCCACCGTCGCCATGCAGGGCGGCGCCGAGGAGGCTGGGCTGGGCGTTGCCGCAGCCGCCGTCGCCAGTGGCTGCGCTCGCTGTGGTGACGGCTGCTGCTGCTGCCGGGAAGCGCAAGCCAGGGCACGGGCTCCGGTTTCGGAGGGTGGTTTCCATGGCGGTGGCGGCGCCATGCAGGCGCGGGATGAGGGTCATCGGCACTCCGTGCAAGAAGTGCTGGTACACCCTGCGCCGCCGCCTCCGCTGCTGACTCCGACCCTGCCGCGGCGAGCTCCCATCGTGCAGCCGCTCCTCGTGGACCCGGGAGGAGGAAGGAGACCGCGAGCCTGCTGCGACGCTGCTTAGCATCGACGTCGACGACGATCCCAGCAGACTTTAGTACGTGTGGTATGTACACTGTTCGTTGTTGGGCTTGCTAAGACGAGCATGGTAGATTTAATTCTGCATCAGTAACTGACAGTGGATTAACATGACATATAAAATAAATGGTGGATGAACACAATACATAAGATGAATCTTTCGGGTTAAACTCGAGGTCTTGGTTTGTGGTATTCGCTGTCCACGATGAGACATTCGAATTTGTTCACAAACAGTCATTTTTGATCCCGCGCCATTTGCATGCTCCCGGCTTGCGCACTCGACATGATGTTACTCCAGTCATGAATGAGACATGGTCGAATTTGTTCACAAAAAGTCACCAGTATTTTCATCTGTTGGAAATTTTGATAAGTCGAGAATTGAAATGCAACAACGAAGGGGATTAATAGACGAACTCACATACTCATCATAGATTCCAACCTACTTCACTAACGCTGTATCAGCAATAGCACACACATTATATATTAGATATAGGCTGCCTACACATGCCAATTGGGCCAGGAGAACATGTCAGATTCAGACTTGTAGAAGAAAGTAGGGTAGCAAGCAAAATGGCAAACCTCTTCACAAGCCAAGAGAACAGGCCCACAAAAGATTAGGCTGCTGCTAAGCTTCCATGCTACCAGGAAGGGATGCCTAAGAGGAAACGACAGTCAAGGCCCTTGAGTTAGTCTCTGCAGTTCGCCCTGTTCATCCAGAGTTTCCATCAGAGCAGGGGGCGCATACTGTGCGTTCCCCTGGTGCTCTTCGGCATCCTGGCAGAAGGAGAGGATTATGGTGTCGATCGACATCTCAACCACCGCAAAGAAAAGCTTCGCAACTATGTAGCCGAGGGCCCATGTTACCTGCAGTGTCAGCATAGCGTCACAAGGCAGTTAAGCTTCAGGTTTCAGCAAATAGAAATGAAATATGACAATCTGAGAAGTTCAATGGACAAAATAATGATTCAGTCGGCTCACCAGGACAGGGATAACTGGAGATGATATCTTGTTGTGTGCAGACTTGTACTTGTGGGTGTCTAACATCAGAAAGGCGAAGAGCGCACAGAATAGACTCACACACAGTTTTCCAAGGAAGAGGATCACATCCCCAATGACGTTAACTTTTCCAATGCGCAGTATGTTCTTCATTATTAATCCAGTTGCAAGCACTGAAGCTTTGAAGAAACCTTTCCCGGTAATGGCAATCTGCAGCAGCAAAACAAGGTTATAAGAACTTTGTGTTTAACAAAAGAGGCATGTAACATGGATGGCATGCGCTTTCACGTGTTCTTGGGGAAAATCGCTTTCAGGTGCAGGCTAATGCTAGGTCGTTACTGCTGCAGCTAGTCGCTAATCAAAATTTCTAAGCAACACCATATTAGCAGAATGCCAAGTCTTATGGGTTTAACTATCTGATCGAGTATATAGTTGTCAGTAATCGCATTCAGAACATTAGGATGGGAAGAACTGGTGTGTAGCAAATCTTCATAGTTCATACTGACCATAATGTAGGCATTTCGATTTATAGACTTTAGGGTCCAGTCTATGCAACCCAGGCAGCATTCAGAAGAGGACGACGTCGCTTTTCCAAAGCAGCTTTCTCGAGCAGAATCAACATGCTTCAACTTGCGACGGAGGCATTCTAGTATAAACCGCACCCACTCAACGACAGATACAACAAGTGAACCCAGAGCAACAGATCCAAGGCTGTAGCGCATCAGTCGCTTCAATGAAGAGACTACAGTGAGAAATGGTATATCATGCTGCATTGAAATTGCTTGAATGATCAGCAAGGGAGAATACATAGACTAAAAACAGGAAAAAACTGAATACGTAGAAATTTTTATGTGAAGCAATTCAGTTGGATTTCAGACTTCGAAGTGCTTACTGATATTTCACCACGCGCCCAGTAGTATGAAGCAACTGATCCCGCGACCACAGTTGAAGAGCATGCGAGAATGAATTGAGTCGCCCAGTAGCAACCAAATAAGTGGAATAGAATGGCGATGCTGATATGAGGGGTGTAATGGATGTTGTAGCCACAACAGTTGTCACAATTTACTTTGCCCAGCTTCAGATCATAGGAACAACAATCAGTATTGCAATCGTTTCGGACAACTTGACCAGAGCTGAAGAGATGAAGTGTAGCAGAAAACCAGAACATATAAAAGATGGAAAGGATCAGCCATGGCAAAAGTGGAAAAGCTATCAGTGCCTGAACTTCACCAATGACCTTTGAAGCAACCTGAAACCATGTGTAATGGTTATTGGTTAGTGCTTAGGAGCTATCCGCTACCACGTGCGAAACAGAGGTGTTTATTATGCCCCTATGCAACACTTGTCATGTATCCAACTATTTGCTTACCTTTAAGACAGGTGTTGCTATCAGTATACGGCGGACAATAGCTATTGAGGACAGGAAAGCAATGATCATTACTGCTGTCATTAGGATTGTAACAGTATGAAGGTGACTTATTTCCTGGCAAGATGATAGAACTATCAGACTTCAAGCAGAAGCAGCTATGTCTTGCAACAGATTGATTCAGTAGGAACTTAAAAGTACTTACCCGCCCACTTATGTGAACATATGGATCACTTTCACCGATGACAACAGTTAAGGGGTCATTGCCTATCCAGCCAGCTGAATGTTTGATGCAGCAGTTACAGGAAGTGAACCACGAATTAGATATATGTACAATCCATAGCTTGAACCATTCTTTGTGAATATGTAACTAGGAACTGCAATAGTGAATCATACCTTTGATGTAAAAGAACATCGTGACAGATATAACAAGGGCATTGAAGAGGACTACTGTTATCCAAGTCATGGCAGCAACGAAATAACGAATCATAAGCAACCAGATCACTGACAGGAAAACAGGGAGGATTCCACCACAAACGATGAATACAGGCCAGGACTTCCCAATGTCTGCAATATATCTCTGCAGTAGAAGATAAATAAACCAATTGAAGTATGTAACATGCTATATACATTAGGCTGCATCAGGATTTTCTTTAAATGCAACAGAATAGATATCAGTGTTGAGCAGGAATTTGACATGTGTGGTTTAAAGCAAATTCAGGATAAACCATTTGTCATTATGCCAAGAAATTTACAGACCTTTAATACAGCAGATCTAGAATCGATGGCCTTGTGCACTGTTTTATCAATGAGGATATTTTCATCAATGCTGACACCACCCATCTCATGCCAGTGCTTCAAAGAGACATTGGATGCCCGCGCAATAAATTGGCAGCTCCAATAGACTGTGGGGTAAGAAAACTGAATTGCTTATCTCACAGTATGAATTTACTGAATAAATAAGTCAGGCCATACATCTAGCCCTTATTATTTTTAAAAGAACACACAAAATGACAGCAGAATTAATATTACCATTTACAGTTGGAAATATGATAGGGTAGCATGGACCCTGGAGTTGAAGTGAGCTATTCCTCATGTCTGGTGTGAGAAACTCAAAATAGTCATAGTCCCTATTGATCCAGTCATCAACAGAGAGGTGGATGTCCCCTTCTGGATAATCACAAATAAAGTTCAATCCATCTACAGCTGGATTTGGGCACTCCATCAGGCAGATGGCTTTGGCATCAGCAAGGTTAACCTTGCTGTTCTTGAGTCCACTTTGGTAGACTTGGTTTGGATTCATCCAGTATCTAACATCCAGCTCTTGCAAATTTGGATTGCCATGCTTGTCGCCACAAACGTTCCCTTTGTAGTCCAGTTCATAAGTCAGCCTGTGTAATCATAGCACAGGATGTGATCTTTTGTTAAACTGATGTTGATGCAGAAGTTAACAATAGCGATAAATCTTTCCTTAGGGTCAGTGAATCTATTTGATAGGGGTGGGGGCTGCTTTCAGCTAAATAAATATGATCAAATCTTTAACTGATCCATGTTTTCTGATCGTCCGATTATCGGTACCTAGCACTCGATAAGGCCCTCCGTCAGTCAGAATCTCCGATTTGACTAATCGCGGATAAGGGGGGCCGATCAGGAATAAATTTATTTTCAGTCAAATTTCAAATATCATCCCCAACCTCTCCTTCCTCAACTGATGGAGCTGGGCTGAGATCCATCTCTTCCCTGCTGCGTGCATCAACTCCCCCCTCCCTCCCTTCCAGTTCCGAAAGCCATCCATGGATCTTCCCTTCCAGTTCCAATCAACCAACTAACTAGAAATATAGTCTTGATGCTTGATATATACTATATAAGTATATAGTATATGGTATATATACTCAAATGATATATAGTCCTGCTATATGCTGGACGATTATATGGACGATCAGACCGATAAGAGGTCGATTAATCGTCCTTATCGACGATTATCCTGAGCATCAGGGACGATAAGCCGATTTAAAACATGGTAACTGATGGAAAGAAACCAATCAGATATCAACAACAGCTGTTGCATTGATAAAGACAGCTCAAACAACTACTAGAAATAGCATCAGCATCTGGAAGTAAAACACAACTGCTGCATAAAATTGTATAACGGTGGTAAAATGGTGACAGCATACAGGTGGGATGAATACTAGATTTTATCCCAGAAAAGAGATTAATAAAGTTATTTTTATCAGGCCGGGCTTTCACCTGCTTTCTGCCTACGAGAGAATATATGGCCACTTACTTTCACCTGCTTTCTGCCTATGAGAGCACGAATTTTTTAGCTGTATCATGGAGTGCTGCGTTTTAGGTAGGGGATACAATTCCTTGGGCCACAGCTCCTTTATACTAGTATAAAGGCAGTAAAAGCTCTTTTTTTCCCCTTTTTTTGGTTTTGGCCTCTGCAAAGCTAAAAGATGCCTCGTTCTTTACCCAAAACATCATGCCTCGTTCTTTACCGAACCGGTTTGACTAATGAAGCAAGACAAAGATTCGCTACACTACACGCTCCATCCAGATAACATACTAGTATTAACTGAGCGGCCGGCACACGTTGTATCCCACAGCAAGCAAGATCCGCTAACAAAAATCCTTAACATTGCTTGTTGTCTGATTAGAGCAAGAGCAAATTCCAGAAACAAGTTGGTTCACCGAATTTTGTTATCGATTTGTGAAGGCGAAAAAAGAAAGAAGTAATCTTGAGCCTCCCACGCTCGAAAAGGAACTTTCTTGGAAAATGTGTCTCACAATTCTCAGAGAGGCGAGAGCAGCTCACAGCCAGCCACGGGCACCCCGGCCCGGTAGGAGGAAGAGCGAGCGCAGATCCTGAGGGGGAGAAAGGGAGAGGGAGGGGGGGCGAATCTGACTGACCTGAGCGGGTTGCCCTGGTTGAAGCCGAAGCTGGAGTTGACAATCATGGCGACCCAGAAGGCGGCGAAGAGCACGAGGAAGGCGATGTCGCGGCACCTGCGGTCGTGGCGTATAATGCCGCCCGTGGCGCCGCCTCCCAGCTGCTCTTCGCCGCCGGCCGCCGACGGGTAGCGGCCGATGATGGCGCCGAGGGGCCCTCCCATTCCGCCGCCGCCCGCGGCGCCTCCTCCTCCTACTCCTTGGTGCTCTCGCCTACTAGTCTAGATGCGTGCGCTAGCTCCGCTTGCTTGCTTGCTCGAGTCGATTTTTGGATTCGGCGCGGCGCGGCGCGGTGATTTTGGCGTGAGCTAGCGAGCGAGCGGGGAAGCGAGTGATCTGTGCGTGGTGCTGGTGGGGACGGGGACTGGCCGACTGGGACTGGGAGTGGACACGGGAGGAGGAAGCAGCAGGCAGCGACAGTGATGTGAGGAGAGAGGTTTTTTGGCTTTTCCTGCTGCGCCGGCCCTGTCCTGTGTCAGAAAAGGAGGTCCGTCCCCCACTTTCTGGTCGGCTGCTGCAGCGGAGACGGAGCGGAAATAATGCACAGCGTCAGTCACATGCGCAGCACCTACCGCGGCGTACAGTCGATGTACCCACGCACTCATGATTCACCGCGGTCAATGGATTGGACCGCGGTCCGTTGTTCCTGCCGGTGAAGGTGAACGGACGGACCGCCGCCGCCGCCGCCGTTGTTGTTGAAGACGAAGAAGCTAGCTCGCCAAGTCGCCATCGGCGCACACTAGGAGGGTACGAGGAGGACCAGCAGCTTCAAGCTCGGCATGATTGGATCTCTAGGCTAAAAATTAACCGCCCTGTAGATGTGGATTAGTAAATATGAACTAATTATAGGCTAATACGGGATACTGAGCTATTCAAATCTGGTCCCGCCTCTCCTCAACTGTAATCTTATGCCCCTTTGCATCAAACCCAACAAAAGTTTGGCTCATCCTATCATCAAACACACAACTTGGATGGGCATCTGCCCATCTCCCTGAAACATGGATGCATCCAACCTTGCCATCAATCAATCCAAACACACCCATAATCACGGGGAAACACAATAATAATCGATCAATCTTTTTCGAGAGCGAGGTCTGATCAAATAGATAAGACGATGGTATCATATTGTCCCGATCCTGACCAGGTCCCTTAACTCCAGTCCTCCATTTGTTATTCTTGAGCATCATGATTCATTCCAATTCCATCAAGGCAGAACAAATGCATGCATGCATCCAGCAATGGAGTCACAAACAAGTCAGTCCCACGGTATTTTCCTGTGGATTGTCCACTCCGACGGGTTCACGGTGGCGTCGCCGCTGGAGGAGACAAGATCGAAGGTGGAGTCCTCAGCAAACTCCGTCGGCATCGCCTTCCAGTGCAGGCATGGTTCCCACTCTGCCTCTTTCAACACCTTCAGGATCTCTTCCACCACAATGTTGCTCCCTTCTTCAGACAGATGCAGCCCATCCCTGAAATGCAACAGAAAAAAAATTATTCAGGCCAACGACGGCGACAACAAGTCAAGAACAAACAGCAAACAACTCACGTGAAGCACGCAATCATCCAGTCCTCCCTCTTCTGCATGGCATGCCAGAGATCAACCACCTTCAGGTTCATCTCCTTGCACAGAGCTATGCAGGCGTCAGAGTACAGACGGCAGTTTTCGTTGGTCCGGACGATCTCACTCAGTATAGTGCTGCTGCACACATAATCATGTGTTGTATTATATTGCAACAAGCCTGGATTCACCATACAATTGATCTCTCACCTGGTTGAGTTTCGAAGCATCTCCTCGTTCAGAGGTGGGCAGCTCAGGAAAATGACTCGTGTCTTCTCAGAGAGGCTCTGACCACAAAGGCAAACCAACTGTCAAAAAGCTAAGCTACCGGTGCGCCACCATTCCAGTAACATTTTGCTAATCGACGCTCTACCTTTAGATGTTCTGCAATCTTTCTCATGTTCCCTATGTACTCATCTAGCGGCACATGAGGCCCGAGACCGGAAGGATGAGCAGCAATGGAGTCGTTTCCACCAAAGTAAACTATTACCAAAGATGGCTGCACTGCTGAATCCTATGGCAAATGGAGAGTAGAAAATCAGTTAAAATTGGACAACAGCCAGCTTACTTTTTAATATCATCAAAGATCATTTTGCAAACTGGATTAGGATCATTACATCATAGTATTGGTCCATGAGAACATATACGTGTGTCATCATATAGATAGGTAACTAAAAACTACTGAAATTTTTCATAAACAAGTTAAAGAAGGGTCAAGTAATCAGCAGTTTATCATAGTGTTGTTAGCTAAGACTAATGGAAGAAATAGGCTTGGAAAAACTGCACAGAAGAGGATTATGAGTGCATTTGGATCATATGCTAGAAAACACTAGCCTCGCTAGGCTAGTCTATGCGTTTGGAAACCTAAAAAAATCTTGATATGTATTTGATTTTTATGAAGTATCAGTCATTTCAACATACCCTTGTATTACATTAGTTTCTATACATGAATGCTATGCTACAAATGTACTTTGCCGGAAAACTCAAGCAGCAAGGTCGTCAAGTTTTGTAGGCAACTAAATGATGATGCTAAATCGGCAAAAGAACCAAATGTGCTGTGGCGGCAAGCTTGGTCTTGCTGGAATTGGCAAGCTTGCCTAGCTGAGCTTAGGCAGTAGCAGTTATCAGTGATTAAAAACAGGGCCAAAACTACAAGAAAATAACGTGCCCCAGAATGACTTTGCAGAGAGAAATACAACAGTTAAAGCAGAGATACACAAACAAAATTAGAGACTCGGACCATACATACCTTAGGGAACACTTTGTCCATCACTTGAACAGCCCGTCTTGTGTTCCAGCCTATATATCCTCTTAGCAGGATATCAGCCTGAATGAATAGAAAGCAGAAATAAGCATTACTGGAGTAAAAACGTTGCTAGCAGGTAGTTTCATTCACCAATAAATTGACCCGAAGGTTAATCTGACTTAAGATGTCAATAATTGAGTTTACCTTACCAGTTTCCCTAGTGATTTTATAGTAACAAGAATCAAAGATCCACAAAGAAAGCAGTTAACCAAGAGTTGAATCTAGTGACTGAACCAAATTGTGTGCAATATACTTCGTATTTTAAAAATTATATGCTTCCAATATATGTTTCTTTATATATGTTATTATATGAAAATAATTGGGACACCAGATTTATAAAGTTGTCCTAATGGTATGTTCTTTCCGGATTGATAAAATCAGATGCAAATGTAATTATCAGGAGCAGAGATTTTCCTAGTCCAGATCCTTTGCTTTGCAAACATATATGTATTTTAAGGATGCTACCAGATTGCATGTCTTACAGAATCAATTAGCAGTCAGGTCATCATGCCTAATTATAAGAAGTTTCCATTTCAGTACATGCATGCAAAATACAAAAGGTATCCTTGATCTGAGACCATGCATATTGAATAGGAAGGCATAGCATACAAGCCCCAAATTGGATAAAAATTGAGAATTCTGCTGTTTAGGCTTTCTTTTTTCAGTCTCCATGACCTTCCTCTGAGCCCTTGTTCTCTTTCCCTCTAAATTCCATATTTTTTACTCTCTCCATCGCATCAATTTTTACCCGCATGCATAGAGCATTAAATGTAAATAAAAAAAAAACTAATTGCACAGTTCAGTTGTAAACCACGAGACGAATCTTTTGAGCCTAGTTAGTCCGCGATTGGACAATATTTGCCAAATACAAATGAAATGCTACAGTACCAAATTTAGTTCATGTTCCTTCACTTTTGTGTTAGTCACTGTCACTGTAGGGATCAAAGGAAGCAGAGATCTTTATTTTGTTATAACTGGTGCCGTTCTATCCTTAAAAACACAGGCTAGTAGCATAGGTAGTAGTATATATGATCTGGGGAAGCAGATGTACTGTGCAGACAACACACATGGAGAACTGGAGGTGGCCGGCCTCCATTCAAGACGGTGAGAGTTGCGGCGTGAATAATGGAACAAGGTACATTAATTCGTGCAGAACCTAACTTTGACGGCTGACTGATGGATTGCTAACTGTTTGGTTCAAGTTCCGGCTGAACAACGAAAAGGATGCGCAGGAAACAGACTAGCCAAGAGAAACAGAGAGAGAGAGGAAATCTGTTTCTTCGTCTCGATCTCTCGCCGGCGAGGGGGTTGGGGCTGGAGCCTGGAGGAGATGAGAAAAGCAAAGATGGAGGAGCAGCAGCAGGCGTAGCGTACCTTGCGGGCGTAGATGTCGGCAAGCGCAGCGCCCCATCCGCCGTTGCTGAAGCTGTACTGCACGATGGAGGAGCCGAAGAGGACGAAGAGGGGACGGCTTCCAAGCATTGTCGTCCTGCTACCTCTCCAAGTACTCGAATTGGATGTCCTGCTCTCTTCTTCCTCGGGTGTCCTGCTCTCTTCTTCTTCCTTGTGTGTCTCGTCTGTGGTTCGATCTGCGGCTCCTTTGCCTCCCTGATGGCCTGACCGATCGACCTCGCTCGATCTACTCTCTCTCTCTCTCTCTCCGGTTGGAGACCGAACTGTCACCTGTGCTATGTAGCTGCAAGGTGCTATATATGGTGATGATCCATGGATGGATGCAATGAATGAATCCAGAAGAAGCAGCGAGTAGTAGGATGGATGGGATGAATCGGAGTCTCAAGCAGGAGTGGACACTAGTAGACAGGAAGTAGCTGGACTGCTGGAGCTATCAATAATGGTGCTTTACAAGGCGCTTAGCGTACCAGTGCACTCACTGCGCCATACTCCCATACTCCTAACTACTTCATTCGCTTACTTATTGCGGCCGCTAGCTGCTGTGCTCGGTCGTACGTCGTCAGTCGTCACACTATTCTTTCATGGAAAGTTTACACAACTTAAAATCCTAAATCTTTAAAAAACATAGAAAATTTGTTTTAGCTCATAAAATTATCAGAGTACTTTCATAAAATACAACATGCTCCATAATTTGTTTTAGCATCTACTAGCAAATAGTAAAAAAGCAAAATGAGTTCATGGAACAATCAAGTAGTTCCAATAGCATAAAAGTGGTTTCATAGTTTTTAGAGATAAAATATTTTTTCTAAGATTAAACAAAATTTTAAGATTTATTGCATATTTTTTAAAGTATTAAAGTAAATAAAATTTTAGGATTTTTAATTGCATAATTTTCTAAAGTATTAAAAGAATAGTTGGTGTCTGGTTTACCACCGTAAACTATAAAATGTCCAATTTACCCTTCATGTAACTAGCATCATGCACAAAATCGTGATGCCAGGATGTAAAAACAAATGATTTTAAAATTTAAAAGAGGTTAAAATATGATTTTACAAGAGGAGAAGTTGGATTGTTAGATAGCTGAGATGGAAAAGGCACATTTTTATCTTTTTTTTAAAGTTAAAAGGATTTTTTTTCTAACAAAGCAAATTAAGAGCCTACGGATGGGAGGGAGGCCATTAGGCCAAGGCCGGAGAGTACGAGGCGGAGACGGCGCCAATGCGCCACCTGCCATCCGGCCCACCACCTCAGGCCTCACGGCAGGCAGGCAGAGCCCACTGCATGCCCAGCAGCTGGTGCAGGGCTGAGCAGTTGTCTTCCCCGCCCACATAGTACTCCTCCGTCCCTAAATAATTGTCACCGTAGGATGCGTCGCCATAAATTTGACTTAATTTATAGAAAATACGGACAATATTTACAGCTTCAAATAATTTTGTTAAAAAACTAGACTCAAAGATCTTTCTGATGATACTAATTATGATACTAATCGATAATATTTATTATTTATTAAAATTACCGGCATTTGGTTCTCGGAAAGCGAAGCGATAGTTATTTAGGGACGGAGGGAGGAGAACGCATTTAATTCTCCTGCCAAACTAGGCTAACTCCGTCATTACTAGATCTGCACCAAACATACTAGTACACCATCATTAGCCTCGACGGTGGGTCCCTTCATTCCCACAGCATTTTCTTTCTTTTTTCTTTTTTCTTTTTTTTTGACAAGAGTTTCATTTTTCTTTGGTATACTCCTCCGTCCAAGCGCGCGCTCTCTCCCCCTCATCCCTCTTGGGCTGCGACGACTGGGCGGCCGTCACTGCAGCCCTACGCCAGGTGCCCAGGTCTTGCCCTTCGTCGGCGAGGAGCACAGCCAGGTACGCTCACCCTTGCTCCTCCCTTCCTCATGTGCGAAACCGAGCACCAAACCTAATTTACCATTTGCATTTGGATCTGACCCATGTATATGGAATTATGGATGCCTTATGCCCACTGATTTCGATTGTTTCGCAAGGATTATCGGGTGTACACCCTTTACTGGGTCTGCCCTTGACCCATACCTGTAGAGATGAAAAGTTTAGAATAGCGAAAAATCTTACTGAGCTTTCTATTATGTTTGTTGAAATAAAGAACCTCAAAAAAGCTTTTCAACCTCCTGTAGTACACAAGCTTTTCAACTTTCTGTAGTAAGTAGCAACTGTTGGTTTTGAGATGAATTTTCCCTGAATGAATCGTGTGAAAAAATAAGCTTAAGAAATAGAGTGGAGAATCAATGCTTGAACTATTGCTTGGCTGTTTTTATGGAAATTAAGGACACTGGCATCATCAACGACAAAGACTTCCAAGGCATAAAGGGTCACTTTTTTTTTGATAGAAATGCTATTAGACTGTAATTTTATAATGTCTTGTGCTTTCTCTTAAACAGTTGAGAAATCTTTACACTAAACAATCTATACTTTAGTTCACGTGATTGTGGACTTTTTGCCATTTGGATTGAACATTTTTTGCTCCCCTGCTCAGGAATAACCAAGTGCTGTCCTCTGAGATTGACTTTAGTTAAGAAGGAGGATGTATGGGAGGCGCGCGTCGCAGCTGCTGAAGGAGATCGACTCCTGTGAGGCTGGCCAGCTTGCGCCATTCAATGTAATTCCCGCTTCTCTGTTCTCCCCTGCAGTTACTAGTTTGGAATCAGAGTGATTGCTGCTTCTATCTTCGCAATTTTGTATGATCTGGTGTTTTCTGTGTTGGTTGGGTGAACTCTTGCATCCTCAGTCGATTGCTTTACTTCTGTGGTAGGGTGAAATTATACAAAACCTCTTGCATCCTCAGTCGTTAGTGTTGCTTTACTTCTGTGGCAGCACCTAAAAAACCATAAACCATCAGATCAAATATTGTTGGTTTGGCTGATAGATGTGCCTGCAAGTGAGTGCCTTTTAAACTCTTATCCCTTCTACACATGTTAGTTAGTATGTTTTTTGAAACAAATGTTAGTTAGTATGTGCTATCTGGATTTGGAAGAAAATCATGAGGGACTTGGTTTAATATCCTGCTCTCCATACCTATGAATTTACATAAAAAAATCACTACATGTTTCATTAATTAGTAGTCATATTTTTTACCATGTGTATTTAATATGGATGTGAACAATCATGTGTTATGAAATCTTCAGAAGGAAACTAAGGTGTACCAGCTGCAATATCATGTACTTCTTTGTCATTATATAGTGCAGAAAAAGTTGAAAATATTTATATTGCTCTTCCATCAAGCAATGTGACATTGGTAGCTGCAATTCCTTTTTGTTTCTCCATACCTAACATGCGATTCTTGGAATTGCAGAGTGACGTATTTGATCAGGTGATTAGAGAGTGCAATGAGCACAACTCACAATTTCAATCATTGATCAGGTAAATTGTATCCTACTAGAATGTTGAGTTGTTGGCCATCTTGATCCAAAAATACCCTGATTGATAGGCATTTCCAATGCACAGTTACTGACTAGGCCTGGCTTATGACAGGAAAATGATGGAGCAAAACTTAGATATCGAGACAACTAGAAATGAGGATCATTATGGTGCAGCTATCCACCATCTTTCTCTGCTCCGTAACAAAAGATGCCTTATGGCTTACATGTACAAAACTAAAGTTCACAGATGAGCTAACTTTTTGTTTCTCTGTTTTATGCTGATAGCACATGCTTAGAATTGATTTTCTGTGTACTTTAGCTGAAAGAATTATACCCAAATAGGTACAACCGAGCAGAAGTTATTCAGAGTTTTAGATGGAAAATTGGCCCTGTGCTTCCTCATGACATACAAGAAAAGCTCCATTTCTCAGAAAAAGAGTACTTCAAGAACCACTCTGCAGCCATTAAATCATACATATCGGAGATGGATATAGATTTGACAGTGGTATGGAGTTTTTTTTTTCTTCTATTTCTTATGCCTTCTTAGGGATGAGATCAGACTTCTTATACCCTTTATTACAGGACATGGTTCCTCCCAAGGATCCTTACATTCAGGTTCGGGTGCTGGAGGACATTGGCGAAGTATCTCTTGGTGACCATTCTGTGTCATTGACCAAGAACTCACTCCATTTCCTAAGGCGCACAGATGCTGAACAATTTATATCACAGGTTTGCTAACTGTTTGTTTGTGATGTCCTTCTATCACTATCTCTTTTGGTAATAATATGATGCTGAACTTACTATAGGGTCTTATGGAAGAATTTCTGGAGTAGAGATCACATATGAATATACGATGTACAATAGGTATGACTCCTTGCATTTTTGTCTTTCTTGGAATGTGCTTTTAATAGTGCGATTGTTCTGTAGGATTTTAGAAGGGCTAAAGCTTACTTGTCTTAGTGTAAAGGCATGCTATTCGGTTCATATGGCTAGTTCAGCTGTCACAGCTAAGTGCATAGATATTCAGTTGGGTGTTTATAGGTACAACTTTGAAGCATCTGTTCTGTACTTGGACCTGCTTCTTAAACTATATATGTGTGAACTGGTTATTGCAGGATGTGCGCTGCCTCTTCCTCTTCAGTGCTGCTGCCTGATGGAATAGCACCCTCGTGATGCTTGAAGAGACAATTTGCAACAATGGAAGGGCACATGTCTGGGGTCTGAATGTACAGGGTACATGAGACGTTTTCTGTACCAGGCAGCTTCTAACTAGTTGTCAGTGACGAGTGAAGTTTATTCTTGGGAACTTGCAGACCAGTATGGCTGTCTCTACGACAGTTGATATTTAGCAAGAGACTTTAGCTTTTGAATGAACTTGAATATTTGGTTGTTGAGAGAAGATGTACTGATGTAGAGATTCTAGCTTGAAGATTGCTAAATTTTAAGGTTAAAACTTAAAACCATGCGGCAATTGTATTATGTTGGAGTACCTGCAAACTTTTAAATTTGAATTGCATCGCTGCATGATGCTTTCTGACCGAACACTTGGTTGAGAATGCGGTGCCCTTCCATTCTTTTTTCTTGTGACAAGCCTTTCTCCATTTTCTTCTTGCCTGATACATTTATATAAAGGGTGCTTTGATGTGAAGCTATTAGAGGAAAGAAGGGCATTTTTTAATAGTTTTGAACTCTCTGCCATTTGTATTTCAGATCCTTGTTTTTGTTTAAACATGATTTATTTTTCTTAAAAAAATACCTTATGTGTCTTGTGCTTCAGTACTGCTGGGATGAGTAGGAGAAACATTTTCCCCTTTAGGACCAGTTCTTCCTGTAGTTTCATGTTATAGTTTTGTATTGATGTTCCATGTTATATAGCTATACGTATTCTGGTAAGCTACGTGTGAATTCGAGGCAACCACCAATATTATGTGCCTTGGATTTCCCATGCAAGACGTGCAGCGGTCTGTAGTACTGTCTCTGTATGTTTCACCGAGGTGCTTGGAGGGGCTAGGGCTAGTTTCTAGTTGGGCTAATAAATAACTGAAAATTAGTTTAAATTAGTCGTAGTTAAAAAGCTAGGCTAAAAAAATAGCTCATCTATTAGCCATCTTGTTTAGACTGATTTTATCTAATTTTATGAAAAATTAAAAAAAAAATCTAATTTTACAAAAAAAAAAAAAAAAAATTGAAAAAGGGCTAGGCACTTCATGTAGTGTGCTTTGGATTCTTGAATTTGACTTTGAGTTCGAGGTTGCTAACCACGTTTTCCAGGCAGTCTGGTAGAGACATCCGCACATGGGGATATGCACCCTGTAAAACTGATTTCAGCGGCCAATGCGGTGCAAAAGTTAAAAGGAAAAAAAAAAAACAAGATTAGTGTATCACGTTTAAGAATCCTGGGACATCATCAGGAGACATGTGCGTTAGCCCAACAACTCGAAGCCCAGCCCAGCCCAGACCAGCCCACTTGCATGCAGGAAAGCAATCCATCCAAAGCACTACTAGCCAATTCTGGACGCGCGCGGCTTCGGCCAAGCAGCCACCGGCCACCCACCAACGTCGGGGGGTGCCATGCCGGTGCCACGGTACAGTACAAAT
The DNA here is from genome assembly GCA_015844335.1 of Chrysopogon serrulatus. Lineage (NCBI taxonomy): Eukaryota > Viridiplantae > Streptophyta > Magnoliopsida > Poales > Poaceae > Chrysopogon > Chrysopogon serrulatus. The sequence continues at coordinate 21,617 of JADLZL010007114.1, read as the reverse complement.
GCACCGCCGCTGGCCCCTCCGGCAGCTCCACCCGGCCGGCCGACGCACCGACGACGACTTCCTTCCGCAGTTCCGCCGTGCCACCCACGCACCCTCCTCTCGCGGGCGCGGAGGAGGTAGGGTGAGCACGAGCGGCACACGCCCAGCCGCCAGCCGGCCGAGGTGTGTGGCCGCTGGGCCCGGCTGAACACCATGGCGAGCTCCGCGGTGGCCGTCGTCTTCCTGTCGGCCGTCGCGCTGCTCTGCCTGTACAACCACCTCCACCTGTCCCTCTCCGACCCGGCAGCCGCCGTCCCCGCCGCCGCCGTCGTCCTGCGCGCGCACCGCCGCGCCGGTGGTCACCGTGCCAACAACACCCCCTCCGGGTTCCGTAACCTCATCCTCCGCTTCGGCATGTCCGGGCAGCCGCTCCGCGTGCACGCCCCCGCCGCCGCCCCAGCCCCGGCAGAGCACGACGCCGGCGACATCCCGGACATCGACACGTTCCGCGACAAGCTCGACCGGCTGCTGCCCGACTGGTCGCGCGTCGACGCCGAGCTCGGCCCCATGCACCGGTACTTCGGGCCGGACGCGCCGCTGGACGTGAAGCAGCGGCTGGCGTACCTGTTCGCGATCCTTGCCCGGTCGCCCAGGGACGGCGGCGTCGGCGTCGGCGAGCTGGAGACGTGGCTGCGCCGGCAGGCCGCCGCCCGGCTCGACGCCGTCACGCGGAGGGAGATGGCCCGGCACGACCGGGACTGCGACGGCGCCGTCACGCTGCGCGAGTTCTTCGCAGGTGAACATTATTAGGCCGAACGCAAGAATTTTGCTCCGTTCCTGCGTTTTTTCTATCAAAATCAAATTGAACTGATACGTGTGGAATTACTGCATGAACAAAATGGATATGAAGATTGGAGCAACATCGGACATGGCAAAATGGCGTGGTGGATGCACAAATTTGCAAGCGCCGACAGAGACGGAGACGGCTCGCTCAACGCCGTGGAATTCAACGAGTATACGTCATACTAACAATACTTACATTCTGAACTTTTTTTTGTTCATTCTACAACCAGTTGTTTTTTTGGGGTAACATTTAAACATGCTGTCATGGCAGCTTCTTGCATCCTGAAGACACCAGCCAAGAGAACATGATACTGTGGCTACTCAAGGACAAGCTAAGGTACGATTGGGGAGTGGTTTCGTAACACAAAAATAATAATTCCATTCCATGATATTTTTGTGTTCTTATTTACTCTTGCGAGTAGTAATATTTGTTTGGTTGGAGAACAGTGAGATGGACCATGACGGAGATGGCAGGTTAAGCTTGGAGGAGTTCGTCGCCCACATCTCCGGTGCACATCACGACGAAGAGCGTGCCGAAGCTGAAAAGAAGTTCAGAGAGTTGGACGCCAACATGGACAAGTAAACACATTTCTAATAATAATTTGACAAGCTTATGATATAGTAGAGTTAACCTATAGCCTTAAAAAATGGCTTGCAAGATCTTATCCTTTCTCCTCCAATGTTCAGCTACTTGACGGTGGAAGAAGCACGCTCTGTACTGCAGAGCCTCATTACAGGGGAGTTCTCATATGCTACTTCACATGCCAAGTTTTTGATGGAGGTGGTGGTCACACCGTATTATTAGACTAGAAACTAGATTTACTTTCCTTGTTTCTTGCTACTTAATTGCAGTTATGCTTATTGACACAGGCTGATGTTAACAAAGACGGCAAATTATCGCTTGAAGAGATGCTAGATGACTACGTATTCTTCTACAGCACCGTTTATACGGATGATTATTACAGCAATGAAGTTGATAGTGATTCCCACGACGAGCTATGAGCATTTAAGCCAGTTCAGGACAGCGATATTTTTACTTTCTAGTAATAGGAGTTTGCAGCCAAAAGAAATAAAAAATGTACAGCAGACAATCAACTGCAAAGATCAATTTTGTGTGACCCACTGAAAGTTTTACGGTATTTTTTCATTTAAAAAACTAAACATTCAAGGGCCTGTTTTTTTTTTTTTTTTTTTTTTTTTTTAACTTTAGGTTTTGGAACTGTCATCTCCAACCTAAGTCCCACACAAATACACAATAGAGGGTCAATACAAAGGTAATAACGAACAAGGTACAACAGGTTCACGAATTGCCAAAAAACTGATGAACCATATACGATTGGAGTTACTTTCACTAACAGTAACAAACCATTTGTGTTCAGCACAATTCTTCTGAGTAAAGCAATACATGTATCTCCCAGCACTAGTACTGCAACGACTTCACTTTTGAAACTGGTTCGATGAGGTCGATAAAACAACTCATCTGATTTCCCAACCTTCACAGAGGGCACCACGTACAGCAGATGTCGAGACAAACAACCTGTCTAATTTCCCAGACATCATACAGGACACTAGATACACCATATGTCCCCATAAGAAAGAGCACATGAACCAGTGTGGTATGGGCTTTACGATACAGCTAATGTAAGGTAACATGTTTCTTGGCAGATGACACTTAGCATATCCGTATATTCATGTTGTCAGTTTGCCTGGTTCATAAAAGACCAGCTTGAAGGGCACAAGTCCTGTGCCGTGTTCCCATCCTCATCCTTGATCTGAAGATCAGCATGATGCTTGACGAGCAATTCTGCTATGTCTTCTCTTTCACAAATGGCAGCATAGTGGAGTGCCGTTTGCCCTTCATTGTCCTGAACATGGTAGACAGTTAAGTCCAGTTCACTAGGCTCATAAACCTAAATGACTCAAGAGATCATAGCATGCTGAACTACTGACAGCAATCAAGGGTCATAATGAGCATAGCCAACAAGTTTTCTATTTAATGCTGTTTAAGAGGCAAACGGCCAAATACACTTCATTCAGCTATATGACTCGACTAGCACCTATTGCTCCATACTCATCAAATCAATCTGCCGTGATTCCGTGAATAATATAATGCAATAAGTATACAATAGTTCCAATTTACCTTAGCATTCAGATCTGCATTTGCTTTTGCAAGAACCTCAACAGAACTTAGATGGCCACGATCAACAGCCCAGTGCAACGGAGTTCTACCTTCAGTATCTGAAAATACCATATACAAACAACGTTTGAATGAATTATGCTTATAAATATAACATAAGCACTAGATGGTTACTTTGCAAACACAAACCTCTCACGTTGACTTCCACACCAGCTGCCAGAAGCTTCACTATGTCATCAGTTGCTCCTTCCCTCGCTGAAACATGGATGTCACCAAGTTCTCTGCATATACATTCAAGTTTGTTCCAATTACGAACAGTAGTCCAAGGCAGGTAACATTTATAGCATATAAACTTCTGGAGATGACACCATGAGGTAAAGACCACTTACGAATCATTTCCTTCGTCTTCCTCATACATCAAACTGCTAAACACAGGTCCCATGGGCCCCTTCGAAGCTGATGCAGAAGCAATGCTATCTTCATCTTTCTTTTTCTGAAATTATTATGTCATGAATAAGTCAACACTGTCACAGCGATTGCTGTATAGACTACAGCAAGAGTGAGGTGAATAAGGGCCTAGAGAACTTACTGCACTTGCACCTGCATCCCAGTTAGGGAATAGCTCCTGAACAATTTTGATGTATTCTTGCATAGCTTCTTCTGTAGGCATAGCACCCAGCTTATGCCAAGCATTCCTGGCATACTCAGATCACATATGGACAATGTTAAACTGAAGTAAGTTATTCAGAATGAAATAGCAAAGGCAGAGAGTGAAGCCAATAACAATGGTATGCTAATAATATAAGCTAACTGAAAGCGAGCGCTTGAAAATACTTGAAACACAAAACAACATCTGCACTGCGTTAAAAAAAAAAAAAAAAAAAAAAAAAAAAAGATCTGCACCCTGAAAAACTTAAGCACTAACAGACTTATGCAATATGATGACCAGGACACTCTTGGACACAAAGCAAGGACACATGGTCAAAGCAATTTTATGCTCAGGCAACACTAGCACTGATGATCAGTGTACAAACAGGCTCAGTAGTTAACAATCAGGCTCAATAGTTAACAATTAGGACTAGATTATGCGTCAGACAGAAGCATCATATACTATGTTTACTTCCCATGGGCCAGGCCACTGATCTGAAGTCATTCTTAACTAGATAGGAAAAAAAACCCCAAGAAATTCAAATTGAAACCAGCAAAATCAAATCTAACACGAGAAAGAGGGGATGGGTTGGAATCTACCAACCATTTGGCACGGGCCTTGAGCTTGAGCGCGGACGGCTGCGGCGCGGTACAGGGCCCCTCGGTAGCGATCTTGTAGAGGCCGTAGAGGCGCAGCTGCGCCTCCTCGGGGACGCTGGTGCCGGAGGCGGCGGAGGCCGCGACGAAGGCGGAGGCGGCGCTGAACTCCTCGTCGAGCTCGGTGCTCTCCACGCCCTCCCAGTCGCTGTCGCTGCCGCTGCCGCTGCCGCCGTCGGCGGAGCCGTCGTGGGTGGGGAGGGGGCTCTCCGCGGCGGCCGGGTTGGCCGGAGCGGCGGCGGCGGCGGCGGTGGGGGACGACGGTGGGGAGCGCGTGATGCGGAGGTTGTCCTCCTTGAAGGCGATCACGGTGGAGATGAGCTTGGCGACCAGGAAGGCGAAGAGGAGGCCGATGGCCGCCGCTTGGCCCAGCTCCTGCCAGTCCCCGGCCATGGCGAGGCGGTGACCTAGATGCGGCGGTGCGGTGACCTGGTGGAGTTGGGGGTGAAGACTGGGAACTCCGAACTGGTAGCGCGGTAGCCTGGTGGGGCCCGTGAGGAAGGAAGAAGGATGAAAAACTAAAATGGAAAATATCAGGGACCAAAACGTTAAATAGCTCTTACTTGACGGTGACCCAGAACGGAACGCGGATCGAATATCGATGAATGCACCACGTCCAGTCGGCACAGAGAAACCTAACAGGCTTGGCCCATCTAGCCGCACCTTTGTCGGCCCAGCAAAGCACCACGTTTTCCCTTTGTTTTCTTGTTTTATTACATATACACACACAGTGCGCGTGGCGCAAAGTTTAGTCCCACCTCGGCGCCGCGACCAGGCAGGGGCGAGCTAGCCGCCTACATAAGAAAGCCATGGGCCAGCGTTGTCCCATACTTACCTGGACGGGGTCGATGGGCGATCAAGAAGGCCCATGGCCTAGATCAGTGGCCCACATTGCACTTGGTGGGTGCGCTGGTCTACCATCTCCCCAAGTGGGAGAGTGGACGTCATAATTTGTGGTAGAGGGGGTACGCGTCCGCGCGGCCCCTGCCAATTCAAAAAAAAAATTGGTCTCTGGGCCTGCATATCTGGTTTGGATAGTGCTTGTTTGTTTTCGCGTAATGGGCCTCAAAGGCCCGTTGGTATCGTTGCCTGTCTTCTCAACAGACTTTGGCAACATTTGATGCATAGAGGCAGCGAATAGTGTATCTTCAGTCAGTGAAATGCTCGCCAACTGGAGACCTGATGATCCCTCATCCCTGTAGGTAGCACTCCGTTGAGAAATGAAAGGGTTGTTTATCCGTTGCCAAATGAAAGGATTAATTACATGCCTTCAGGACTAGATTAGATATATGCATCATGAAACTGATGAACTGTAAACTGACGAACAACTCTTCGACTGTGAACACAGGCGCTCCTATTGTGAAGGTGTGGTACAATTGCCGTTTTTCTATGTCTATATAATTTTCTGCTTCACATTTTATTTTTTGGTTGCGCCATTTTAATCTGACCGCATCGAATTTTACCGATTTCATTTTCATTCAGACATTCAGTTAGCATCACTTCGATCACTAACAAGGTTTGGTATTGTAATGTGGTTTTGATTTCATATAATTTGCAGAGTCAACACTCGTACACCAGACGATCTAAACAAGGCTTACCAATTCATAATTATTTTCATATATGCATAAAACTGTTAGTCTCAGTTGAACAACCAAACGAAAACTGAATACAGACCTGGACAGGGCAAAGGAGTTCTAGCAGTTACTTCAGAATTCCTATAATACCATAAAAGAAAAAGCAACATATGCATTTCAAGCTCGCATGCTCTGAAGCTCAACAAATTACGGTGCGAGTGAAATAAATAAAAACTAAGGCCACAGCATGGAGGTAAATTGTAACGACCAATAGTCGTCACATCACATAACGATCAGAGAGAAGACTGTTAAGTGAAACACGAGTACGGTAGAGACTTTTCTGTCAAACAGCTAATACTAAACCGAGACATACCAAAAGATACGTAGAAAAAGCAAAATCAACTTATATTTTTGGAAAAGGGGTACAAACGATAAGGGAGCATGACTGTGGCTACATTAAAACATGATAATTGGTCTACTAAACAGAGCGTATAACATAATTGCAATTCTCTAGATCTTAACAACAACAAAACGGCAGGGAACTTCTCAGATCTATGGAACAGCTGCTTAATGTTCATTTTTCATGTATAGGACAGGTTACATACAACAACATACTATAACTGTATGCTAAAAGAACTACTATGATGACGAAGCACCTCACACAATCTCTCGACCACCGGTAGACAAGTACCTGCTGGAAGGATTACATTTTCAATCTAGCATGCTCTAGAGGCAATAACATGTAGCATTTCCCTGTGCCAGATGGCCAAATAAGATCTCCAGTCATTCTTGAATTGAATAGCCCAAAGAACATCTGGTATCAACAACAAGACTAGGGAAAACACTGCTTTATCCAAACAAGCAAGCTGCAGGCACTATGAGTAGCACTAAGCACTAAGCAACATGAATCAGGAAAAGAGCAACAAGCTACTTGTTCTGTAAGATCTTGATGACCTCTTGAGTGTCTTCAGCACATGCAGTAAAACCTGCTAGATAAGTATGGTCAATGGCATATAAATACACAGTGTGATAATTGTATATGGAAGAACTGGAGTGAAAGTGGGGAGCTGTGGTAGTACTCTTGTCCAGTGTTTGTCGCTTGTTGTCTCTCACATTGTTCTTGTTCCAAACCTGTTGATCTACCAAACACCTGATCTCAGTCCTTTTCTTGTCCATATCTATCATTTTCTGCTGCAATACCGGTATTGCCTTCACAAGATCTGCAGGTTTAGCACAGTTGAATAGGCATACTTTATGACCAGGTAACTAGATTGACTTGAGGTAGAATTGATAAATGGATAGAAGCTTTATCTAGATTAAGGCTGCATAATGCATATGAACCTTTTTATTTATGTCACATGTTCTGTAACAGTATTGAGGTTTACATGAAATAAAAGACTTAGAGGACATCAAATGAAAAGTGACAATCCACAATTTTTTGACCAGTTTTTTGTTGCTAAAGCTAATACGTGGGAGCAGAACGCTGCAACGGCTTTTTCCCACAATGTAAAACTCCTTCCAGTTTGCAGTGTGCAAATATTTAACGTTTTGGAGAATGAGAGTCTTCAAAAGTTTTGACCACTATTTTCTATTAGAATATAGCTGAACATCCTAACAAATTTATGATTTTATTGGAAGTACTTCTAAGAAAAATCTATGCATACGATAACTTTGTAAACCAAAAACTTTAAAAGCTATTTATAATCAAAGTTTTAAGAGTTGAACCCACACTAGAATTAAGGAACTGCAATGTGGTATCGGATTGTCAAACAAGGCATGAAAGCAAATCTTTAACAAAAAGGCCTACTAATGATAAACAATTGAGCAGCTTGGAGCTCTGATCAGGTTGATAAGAGTATAAGACAGTTAATTCCCTAATTTGTTGCTGTAAGGAAACCCAACGATATGACCTGCCATCAAACATTAAGATTCTAGCATTGGTGTCAATATAAAACTGTAGCATTGGAACCACATAAGCATGTTCAACTTTACCAGAAATACTGGCCAGAAGACAGAACTGATAAAGCTACTAAGGATTGATCAGATGATGTACCCTTCTTAGCAACCCTTTTTGTGTGTACTATGTCATACCTTCAAATCCGTGCACAAACTTGCCTTCAAACAATTTTTCTATCTCAGAGACAGAAGAATCAAATTTTCTTTTGTGCGTAGTTTGCCTTTCCAATGACGACATCTCTCTTTCAAGATTTTCCGACTCCTTGTTAGCCTGGTGAAAAGTAAGAAATACTGGCAATTGTTACAGAAATCTAGATATATTATAAGCTGATTCATTACAACTAAGGTGCTTACAATTTCAAGCTTTCTCCTTAAGGAGTCAAGTTCCAAATCCAAATCTGAATCCAAAGTCCCATCTTTATGTGATACTGTTGCACAAGAACTATCCTGAAGAAAAAGATTATATACGAAGTCATTTACATTATGAAAACAATGTGAGATGAGGGAATGAAGAAAATATGAAATAAATCATCACTACATTCATTAACAAAAGATATACGGGTTTATTAGTTACTGCAAGCAATAACAAAAATCAAGCTTAACCGATGTTGCATATAGATTGGTAATTTTCAGATCAGTGTGAATAATGTTATTACAATTATGGCATTCACCAGAAAGGACAGAAACATGTTAGTACAATTATGGCATTCACCAGAAAGGACAGAAACACTGGTTTCAACATCAAACTTGCCAGCCTGTAAGAAACTAGAAACTATATTCTGTTAAACAAAACCCAGTATTTAAATTCCCCTTCTCATGAAAACTAATCTAGCAGTTTAGAAGATGCTCTAACCAATATTGAATCCACAACCTCTTGATTTTTATGACTGTACAAGAGTGGTGGGCATCTGTAATTAAATGTTTATTGTTTACATCAATAAAGAAGCACCATTTTTTTAAATTATGAACCTTCACGAACAGAAATGAAACTTTTCCACAGTATGAACATAATTTAAGCATGCTGGAGTCAAATTTTAATGTTAGGATAAGGTACATACATCTTCAGCAGCTACAAAACCTTCAGGTACATCGAAGCAATGCGGTAAGTAGAATTTCTCCCAGTTGGCCATTCTCTTATCCAGTCGATCCTTTACAATATGGTGAATAGCATTTAATCCCTGCAGAGAAAACATAGAGATACTTCTACTGATCATAACGGTCTGGCTGGTCCAAAAAAAATGAAATAAGAATTTGCAGCGTAACAAATGTTATGCCTTTTAGAAGAGAAGAGAAGATGTGATACTAAATGGCAGCATAAGTTAAACAAATTAACTGACAAATGTACTAAAACATGTTATGGAGCTTGCAATACACAAGTACAACTAACTAAAAACATTTGAAGCACCGAAGCATCTAAGTGTAATGCTATCGTTGGAAGTTTAGTCCACTGTAGATCCCAATGCACATAATGAAGTCATGCATTTCAGATTTTCAGTTCTCTGTTTCTTCACTGTAAATGTAAAGCTCTGCAAACAAGCAGAAACTGAAATGTGCATAGCACTTAGCGAATCAGCTAATGGTCTCCACTATGTAAGGAACATTATCGAAACTAGAAATTATTGAGTCTCAGGGCATCAGCGCACATCAAGGTACTCAAATATTTGTCCCAGTTTAACGTTCCCAAATGATTAGTGGGATGGAATTAACCAGCAAGGAACATGAAATAGACAAGGGCAGACAACCAACTATCCATCCCCATACCCAACCGGCGAATTGAGCATTATCGAATCATAATCCAATCCGTCGCTTACCCGCTGGAGATCCGTGGCCTTCTCAGCAGCCGTGGCGGCGCCGACGACCCCTGGTGCAGCCGCTGCCCTGGAGAAGAAAAGCGACGGAAAAATGGCTAGTTAACAAACCTGCAGGCCGTCGGCGGAGGGGAGAGAGATCGGCTAAGCAGAAAAAGGAAAAAATACAGGCGGGGTCTAGGGATTCGAGGAAGAGCGGTACGGAGGGAACGTAACTGGAGGCAGTACTCGAAGGCCTCGGCGCTGATGTCGGCGATGATGCCGCGGACCTCGTTGACGAAAAGCTGTGGGCTCAGCCCCAGCGCCGCCTCCGCCGCCGCCGCCGCCGCTGCGCTCTCGTCGCCACCTTCCATCGCGCCGCTTCTTCTTCTTCCGAGTCCTCTGAGCTATTGGATTGTGGGGGGCGGCAAATCTCAGTGCCGAGTGCCGAGTGCCCCAGCGCTCTGGGCTGGGAATGGGGGGATGGCCCGTCGCCTCGCCCGGTCGAGGGTTTTCAAATTTTGCGCTCCCCCACGGTTTGAGAAACTGGTGTGTTTGCCTCTCTCTAGGAGGGGAGAGGGAGGCCCACCACATGGTCTGGTTCCAGGTTCTCCCTCCCTCCACGTTCCACGAACATGTAATAGTGCGATTTCTCGAAATTAATGTAGAGGTGGGTAATTTCTTTCAATAAAAATATAGTATCTTATCTTTATAACACTAGATTATTTGAGCTTTAACACCTGATAAAAAGGATACAGCAAGAGCATATACCTCATTTTACACCTCCGCTAAACTAGTCTGAAAAAATGAGATTTACCTGCTTTGTCCGACAGAGTGAGTACATTTTCTTTTATTTGCTCTCTTATCACAAGCCAATAAGGGCCCTTTTCGAACGCAGAATTTTCACAGGAATTTATTTTTGAACGGAATTTACATAGGAATTTTATAGGAATTGATTCATTCTTCATATGAAAATCGTAGGAATAGGAAAAAATCCTGTATTCTAAAAAAAAATCCTAAAACTGTAAAATAAAGAAACTTTTACAGTTAAATTATAGCTTTTAGTTCGTAAAATAAATAAATATTTTACAGTTAAATTAAGCTTTTAGTTCATTGTAATTATTGGAGGCATAATTTGTAATTTTGTTTTGAGCATAAAAAATCCGCTAAACAAAACCTCAAATCTGATAAAATATGATTTATGTTGCCATAAAGACAATTACAATTGTTTCTATAGTTAGAAAAAAATAAAAAAATTTGATATATGTCATGATACAGAAACAAATAATAAATCATAAAAGTAACAATTTACTTGTACTACTAGTTGGTACAAAGAGTGTTGTCTAAAGTTTAAAAATTCAGACATCTGAAATATAGAGAAGTGATTTGTTAAACCTATCGCTATAACTAGCTCACCATAATAATACATTTCAAATCAAACATATAAAAAAAAAAAAAAAAACGAAACTTATTGTAAGATAGTATGCCCTTGTTCATACGAATTTGCAGCCTCCATAGCCTGAAACGGAAAAAAATGCCACACGTAAATAAAAAGTATGTGTCAAAACCGGAGGATTCGAGGAATATCGATCTTACTGGGATCAGCAGTGGTAACAACTCCGGTCTCTCCAAAGTCGCAGTCATACGCATGCTGGCCATTGGATTGGAAGTAGAGGTTCATGGCGTACGCCGCGTGGCCCTGCACCGTGTCCGGCTCGTAGCAGACGCCGCCCGGCCGGATCGGGGCACAGTCGACGCCCTCTTGGCCGCACGCAAAGTCAATGTTCTCCTGCAGCACCATCTCGTCCGCCGACGGCTTCGGCACGCACCATTGCCGGCGTCCACCCGCCGCCGCCGCTCCCCGGCGAGCTCGGCGTGGGCGTCACCTTCGCGCTCACCGGCTCAAGGGTCTGCGTGCATGGATCGATACATTGGCCGGAGGCTCAGGATCAGTGTGGAAATGAAGTGAAGATGCTGACATCTCAAGGGTCTGCCGTTCATGGCGACGATACCTCTGGATCTGTAAAGATGCCGACGTCGTAGACCGGCGTCATGTCGCCGCGGAACAGGCCGAAGTTCCTCTCGGACACCGGCCCGGGCTTGAGGTTCTCGTCGAAGAGGGAGAAGATTGAGACCTCGAAGGTGCGGTTGGGCATGAGCGGCGTACCGACGCCGGAGCCGAGGTGGCGGATGGCGTTCTTGTTGTACTCCCGGGCGAGGTCCGCGCCGACGCCGACCTCCCAGTCCTCCCCGGCCGACGGCCACCCGGTCTCTGACACGACGATGTCGACGTCCCCGAAGCCCAGCCGCCTGACCGCCGAGTGCACGGCGTCGAGCTGCGCGTCCAGCATGTTGCCGTACACCAGCCCGGAGCCCCGGTCGAGGAAGCCGTCGTTCACCCGGAACAGCGCGAAGTCGAGGCTGCTGCTACTGTCGTTGGCGAGCCCGTAGAACGGGTACGCGTTCACCATGAGCGGCGCGCCCGTCGCGCGGAGGAACCTCAGCATCGGCCTCACGATGGCCGTGTCGTAGCCGTCGCGGAACCGCGCCGTCGACGGCTGCTCCGTGGTGGTGAGCACCCCGAGCGAGTGCGTGGTGGAGACCTTGACCCGGCCGTGCAGCGACGCGGCGACCAGCGCGGTGTGCAGGTTCTGCATGGCCGGCACCAGCGCCAGCAGCAGCGTCCGGTTGGCCTCCGTGGTCACCTCGTTGCCGACCAGGAGCCGCGAGATGTTGGTGGCGCCCGCGTAGGGCGCCACGTTGTCGCGCACCCAGCGCCGCGCGAAGGCCAGGCTCACCAGGCGCGGGACGTCGCCGTTGGGCACCGTCACGTCCACGGCGAGCCCCGTGCCGGCGAAGGCCCGCAGCAGGACCGGGTCGGCGTCGAACAGCCTGACGCGGTCCACGATGGTGTCCCGGGCCAGGAACCGCGCCACGTCGGCTGGCGCCGGGAGCGTCGTGCCCCGCGTGCCGTAGTTGACACCGATGCCGCCGGCGTCTGCGCCTGCGCGAATTGATGAAATGGTGTCAAGATCAAGATGGCAGGCAGAGCTCGACGACGACGAGCAGCATCGGAGTGGCATGTTTTTTTTTTTTTTTTTTACCTGTGATAACAGAAATCAAGAGCAGTGTTGGGAGGAGGATCTGGAGCAAGACGGTGCAGAGTGTCATCGTGGCTAGCTAGCTTGGCTGCTGCCACCTACTGGCTACTACTACTAGATGTTACTATCACCAGCAGAGTGATGCTACTTGTGAGACGGCGAGAGAATGGTTTGCAGGTTGCAATTTTTAAAGAAGGGGGATAGCTGGGCAGAGCACCGGTGCCATGACCACCCTATCAGGCTATGCTATTGCGTGATGCCGGAGCAAGATGACTGTTCTTCTGCAGCTTCAGTTTGACACGGATGCCTTTCTTTGGCTATGGGTAACAACAGGCTTACAGCCTTACAGGTTCGTGCTCAGCCATGCCCGCCCATGAACTTGGGTTCTTTTCGTAACCCTTTTACGTGCTTGCATGCCAGCTTTGTGCCTTTCTTCGCAGTGACTTCTGGGACAAACAGGCGACACTTAAAGTTTCAAGGCAGTGTTGCAAATGCATAGCAACAACATTTTTGGCAGATGTTAATTCTCCAGCAACCGGTTTAGAATTCAGACCAAATGGTTCACCCTGTTTAAACGGCGAGATGTTGGCATTGCAAATGTAGCATCCCAACACCACAAACATTTTGGCAGACGCAACTCTGAACTCTAGCAACCAATTGAAAAGCGAACACGCCGAGGTGAAATGGTGTTAGAATATGGAATAATAAATACATTTAGTTATTATCATCCACAAGTGTGTTTCCAACATTTCCACCTGTCACGTTTTGAACATTTTCCTCCTAAGGGACGTTGGCACCCAACGACCCTGTGATCACAAATAATCCCCTGTATTCACATGCAAACGAGGGCACTCAGACAACGTGTTCGATGCAAATCTTTCAGATCGAAGCAAATCTTTCAGCCCAACATGTCATTGGTGTTCGCCTGGTTTAGAGGATCTGCCACTCTTCTCCTGCTTCACCAGAGCTATCAAGGTCGTCGTCGTTGGCCATGCTACTGCCAGAACAACCCAGCCCATCATCCTGTTTATACATTTGCTTCGATGGCTCGATTGACTGCACAACAGTAAAGAGTGGCGCTCCATTGGCCTTCTCTGCCAACTCAGAGGCCCGTGAACAGAAATTATCAAAGTCGTCTGCATACAAAGATGCAAATAGAAAACAATGAGATTAGAGCTTGAAAATTTGACTGAATGGGCATCTGAGAAACTACAATGGCCCACCTTTGTCGCGACAGTAAAAGCCAATTGCCAGGGATGGATCTATTTGTTCTAGAGCCAAATCTCGGACAACACTGTACAAGTGCAGGCACAAGAATCAGAGCCCATCATTAGGGCATATGAGAATGAATCGGCAGTTCCATTCATCAGCAGATTTCATTCCACAACAGCACACATACCTGCAATGGTATGAGGAAGTGTCTGCCTCCAAGTTATCCGGAGCAATGTCAACCGCCTGACACATAGAGAGCATTCCAGTATTATTACCATTAATTATATAGCTAAAACACCATGCATCCTGGCCAATGCATTGCCCATTATCTGTGTTTTTGCACTGATAGAAAATGGTACTCCAAGCAAAACAAGAGTGCACAAATAGAAAAACAGTAGCATATATACACAAGCACAATTATGTATATGAAATTGGTTGCCTCAGGTCCAAAGGGATACAAAATGGCTCATAGGCTTAGTATGGCTCCTGCTAATTAAGACCAATGAAGTTAGGATAAAAAAAATTGCATTATAATCAAGAATATGGAATCCTAGCTGATTTCAAATGATAATTGCAAAGTTAATACCATGTCACCTTAAACTACTGATATAGTTTGTGCATGCCTTGACCTGAATCTTCAGCTGCCAAGTTCAGGGACCCCATTGTCACAACCTAATAAATTTTAGGGACTCACAATGCACTTCACTCCAACAGAAATAGCCAGATTCTAGTTGCCTATGGAACAGGAATTGCTGCAGAGTAGACATGCTACTGTTGTCTTTGAATAAGGGAATGGAACTCGCTTCAAACTTGAAACTTGAAAGGTACCAGATTATATCCACGGTCTTAGATAACTAGTAGTGGCATTCACATACATGAAAGAACATACTGTTTTGAATTTGATACTTCTTAAGTATGGTGCTCAACTTAAGTTAGGACTTAGGAGGTAGAAAATGGTGCTCAGCTTAAGTTAGAAGGTAGAAAACTATACAGCATTTCTGAAATATATGTAGCTGCATGCTAAGTAAATATAAAATCTATGCAGGTTTACCATCTGAACGTCATGGGGATCTAGGTAGAGGGCCCTATCATCCTGTACCCCAGCAATGTATGTTGATGTCCCAGGTTTTCCACCTAAAATGCCCAAGCTTTGTGGAAACGTAAACGTCTCCTTTAGTAATGGGATGTACCTGATACAAAGGAAACAGGTAGTAGTTAATTGCATATCAATAAATCAACAGAAACATCATATTAGATGGCATCTTTGTTCATTGCCATGATGGCTGCATGGATTTAAGATTGGTTTGTATCTTTAAATAACCATCTAAATAAGAACCCATCACATTGGACTACAATATTAGCCATTTTTACAAAATAGGTCCCAGGCCACATCACTGACCTTAAGTTTTGTAGTGTATATATAGGTAGGTAAGCCTAACATAGGATGACTCTTAAATTGAGATAGCCTAGCATGGATCCTTATGCAGCCCCCAAAGGATGGAAATTTAGCTAATTACCTTGGATTAATTTTGTCAAGGCCAAGAACCAGAGGAACTAACAAAAGAATAGGTGACCATGTAGATTGTCCTTTGCTGAAATCAGAGCAAAGCTGAGCAGCAACATCAATGCAAACAACTGGAGCTCCACCTCTTTCACCATCTTCATCACCCGAAACCACATAAAGCACCATAGGGAAATTTTCCTTCCCATCGACAGCATCGCCTTGCTCTCTATTTGTGCGGATAAGGGTCTGCCATGCCCGGCACATAGCATACGGACCCACCCATGATCCAGCAGCCAGACCATAATTCCTTCCAGCTTGAAGTAAATTGTGAATAGAGAAAGCACAAGCTTCAGAATCACCAAATAGGTGTAAGACCCCTATATAATCTGGGTTGTATGGCTGCATATGAACATTTTGTCATTATAAGCAACCCTACATTAAGAATTAAAAGAGCTCCATCACCTACTATAACTGAGCAGAAATTCCTCATTTTTCTTTGCATGCATAGGTGACTCTCTAATACAGACCAGAATAGTCAATTCATATATCTCTCACCTTCTCTGGGGGTTTTCTCCAAGATCTTCCAAGATGGTGAAAAATCAGTGCCTGCAAAATTTTGCCATATAGCTTTTCTGTTACAGCTTACAATTGCAGTGGCAGTGACCATCCTGGTCAATAAAGGGACACTTTGAAAGGGACAGAGTTTACCTGAGCAACCAGCATCTGACTGCTTCTAACCATGCATCCCCAGTTGACATCACTAGTCAGCTTGGAATCAGATATTGCATCAAAGCCTGTAACAATAAACCTGTCAAAATCTAGCTTCTAGGCGCCCACGCACATGAAATTAATTTTTCACCACAAACGTAGCCCTGCAAAGCCTAACCTTTCCGGTAAGTGATCCATATCCTGGAAGAGAAATCTTCCAGAAACGCAGCATGCCCGCTGTCGGACTCTGAGTCACCAGACTCCTCCTCCTCAGGCGACACCTTATAACATTTACCAAGGAACCACACATCACCGGAGGTCAGAACCCTGGCGCACCCCAGAAGACGCCACATGGAGCCGCTGCCCACGAACCTCCTCAGAATCCTCGACCAACCATAGGACCCCGAGGACGACTTCGTTGACCTGGCGTCACACGCCGGCGACGATGAGGAGTCCTGCTGCTGCCCCTCGAATAAGGCAAAAGGGGGTGTGAAGACGCCGGACAGGATGGAGGCCTTGGGCTGCCTGGAGCTGCTGTCTTCCTTGTGATCGGAGCCAGAGGAGGAAGATGCAACAGAAGCAACTGGGGCGGCGGCGGCGTCCTGGCGTGGTGAATCTGGTGGAGGTGCAGGTGCTTCTTCCCTCTCAGGCAAGCTCGTCATCACCTAACCTAACGCCGCATGTGTGTGAAGAACACCCACGATGTCCTAGCAAAGCAAGGAATCAGCTGTGTAAATCGTAGGCTCTTCAGACCCTTATACACTGAATTTGCTCAGAGCTAATGTAAAGTCTAATGAAGAGGAAACAACAAGCATGAGGCATACTAGCAGTAGAATCAAACATGGCGAGGAGCTACCAAGAACGCAATTCTTAATTACACGCTAGCAGCATCGATAGAAAACTTGCAATTGGGGTTGACACGGGCTAGAAGCAACCCTGCTGCGCGCGGGTAAGTAAGCGCCGTGCTCGACTAGGTCAGCAGAGAGCACAGGATCGAAGCAATCCCAGATTCAACAGGGACTCCGCAGCAGTACCGTAGGGAGTTGGGGAAACACGCGGCGGCAATTTAGTAGTAGTAGTACACACAAGGAGAGGAACAAGCAAGCATACGGCGGCCGGCCGCGGGAAGAGGCGGAGCAGCGAGAGAGGTTGGGGTCGGCTTGCTTACCCTGCGGCGATCCAGTCCTCGGCGTGATGAGGTCGCCGTGGGGCGCGCAAGCGGCCAGGGATCCGGCGCACGGCGGGAGGGGAGGGGAGGGGAGGTGGCGTGGCGGTGTCGGAGGGGAAGAGGAACAAACAAGGGAGGAGGGGAGAGGGGGTTGGAGACGTACGGGCGTATCGAGCTGGGCTTGGCCAGACCAGGGGAATTTCCGCAGTTGGTGGGCTTGTGGAATGGTATGGGCCCTCGTTAGGGCCCACGTGTCATGGGAATCCCATCCCTCGGAGTGCGATCGCGACCCCGCCGAGCGCGAGTGGGTGGGTGGATGCATCATGCGTGCGAGTGCCCATTTCTTTTTTTTTTTTTTTTTTTTTTGGAGACAAAGCAAAATTTATTGCACGGGCACGTCAAAGTGACACCCCCGAGTGCCGCCAGTTTGGGCCCGTTGTTTTCAGGAAGGAACGGTATGCGGATGTGATTGGCGTATATGGATAAATTTGCTCAAAATTCATGCGAATTTTATATAGTGTGACGTGATTCAAGTGGTTTAGCCATCGGTGACGTCAACATCAACGCTAGCTTCGGGGTTGGGTAGCTGCAGCTGAGCTGATTGCACGGCACGACGCTGCTTCGAGCCGTGTCTTCCACGCCCAAGCAACAAGAGAGATGGCCAGATTGGGCATCGAAAGGAATTTCAAATCAAAAAATAGGAGTAGAGTACGCAGAGTAGTGGAGTAGAATACTCTTCCTCCGTCCACCCTGTCCTCCGTTTCCCATACTTGTTGGCGTAATCCGGGCCACTACTTCCCAGACAGCGGAAGGCCGCAGGGAATGGCATTTGGCCCATGAGATGCTTCTTGCAGTATATTTGGGCCTGGCCCGTGCAATCGCGAGTCCTGTGCTGTGCAACACATGCACAGCTCTCTGCCTTTTGCCTGATGAATGAAACAAACAAAATCGATCCCAGCAAGTCCTAGAAGCTAATTCTGGATGCTCCTGAATTAAATTCATCTAAAAATAGATACAACTAGTAAATGCTAAATCATTGAAAGAACATGCAGGCAAGCAATCAAACCTTGCGTTATTCCCGCGATCTGAAGGAAATTGCACGGCACTATGGGTCTATGGCGGACTAGGCGGGTGCATGCATCCGAATCCGGGCATGTTGTCATGTGCCACCATAGTACTTAGTATCAGTCCAGCTCAAACCAAGCAAGCTGCCTGCCTGAGCTGAGGACATGCTGCTGAGTAGTTGGAGTTTTTTTTTTTTTTTTGTTTTCCATTCCACGGCAGAGCAGACAACAAGAGCAAGAGAAGAAAGCCACCATCGTCATCATATATTGGTCAATGAATAAATCTACTAACAGCTACTGCTAGACGTGTGCAATTGGCAACTAATAATAATCCTTACCTTCCATTCCATCCTTTTTTTTCAAGATTTACCAACCACGGCTCATAGTAGATCACCATCATAATCAAAATGACAAATCACATGTGTGATGCAGACTGGCAGGCAGGCATGATTGATCCAAGCTGGGGCCGGCCGGCCGGCGACAGCTTGGCTCCTCGCCACTGGCCATTACCGCAGTATGTGCCATGACTTTCCTCTGCATAGTCCATATATATGATATCACACTTGCTCTGGTCTGGTTGCCATCCAAGGGGAAAGTGCCGTCTCTGATCCTCTGAATCTCTCCCTCTGCCTGCAACTGCAGCCGGCCGGCGATCGGGGAATACTACGAGCACCGGGGCAAACATGGTGCACGGGAAGCTGGAGGTCCTCCTCGTCTCCGCCAAGGGCCTCGAGGACACCGATTTCCTCAGTAAACTTCTCCCCCTTTCTCTCATAGCTTCCTCCGATTCGATCCTCTTCATCCCTGGTCGCAGAAGATTCCTCTATTTCTTGATCGCTTGTTGCTCTGTGAGCCGTACGCGTCACGCGCGTGATCTCTCCGTTGCTGCGTTGTACGCTTCGGATTTTCATGTACTCACTATCCTGCCTGGATCGTCAGAAGCATATGCATCAGCCTCATACTGATCGATGCGTGCGATCTTCGTTCTGATCTAAATCTAATGTACTAGTTGTACTTGTATATATGCTGCATTGAAGAAAATTCAGTATATGTTACTGTAGCACTTTCTTGATCCTTTTTGGTACTCGGTACTAATCTTTTTATGCCTTTTCTTTGTGCAAATGCAATGCTCGTCAGATAACATGGACCCCTTCGTGATCCTTACATGCCGCACCCAAGAGCAGAAAAGCAGCGTTGCGAATGGTACGCATACATAGGAGTGTACTTTTTTATACCATCCATTATTCCATTCACAAATCACAATGCAAGAATCCCCATTTCTTCATTGTGTTTGTGTATCTGCTGTCGGTAATTCAGGAGCAGGAAGCGAGCCTGAATGGAACGAGACCTTCATCTTCACCGTCTCCGACGATACCCAGCAGCTCCATCTCAAGATCATGGACAGCGATCTCACTAACGATGATTTCGTTGGTGAAGCAACGTAATTACTCTTATCCAACAAACCATACATACCCAGCAATTTACCTCTGCACTGAGTTGCAACACAACACTACGTCTCTTGTGTTTCATTCTTTCTGCGCCAAGTTCAGAAGACCAGGCTGCCGCTCTCTGAACTTCCAGTTATATATTGCATGGTACTGAGCCTCGACTGGCCTCTAATTTGTGCACCTGTTCTTTCGTCAGCATCCCCCTGGAGGCTGTGTTTCAGGAAGGCAGCCTTCCTCCGGCAGTTCATCCGGTCGTCAAGGAGGAGAAATACTGCGGAGAGATCAAGCTTGCACTCACCTTCACTCCAGCAGTGGTATATCACTAAATAAATGTGCCTTGCAACATCCTTGCCACTGTAACAGTCAAGTCATGCTATCAGCTTGAACTATATCACAAACTCACAATGGATGCAATGCTAATCTGATCAGCACTCTTCTCCAGGAAACTCGACGCCCTGATGACAGCATCTGGAGTTGATCTGCCTGAAATGCATGCATCGAACAAGAGGACAATTTATTACTGAAGAATTAGTATTGTTGTTATGCGACCCTATGTATGCTTTGTCATGAACTGAATGTTTGCATGTAATTCCTAGCACTGAGATAACTATTCGGAGTTGTTTGGTTTGTGCACCTCACTGGGCATTCATGGCCTGCAAAACTATCTTCTCTCAAACAAAGTTGTAACCATATGGATGGGTTTACAACACTAACATTTCCAAACAGCAAGATTATTACAATCTAACATCTACAGCAGCATTGGATCACCTAGACTTTAAATAACTGCCACCAAGACTGTGTAACACAAGGACAAGAAAAACCAAATGCAACCATAAGAGTCTGGAAATTGCAACCAGGTAACCACAGAACTTTGGGAAAAATAGTCAAAATACAGGACAAGCAACATGTCCACAAGAGTCCAGCGCTCCTCGGATCGATCAGCTTTTAGACAAACACGCAGATGAAGTACTGGTCGTCAAGCCGGTGTTTGATTTCTTTTGCTTAAGGCCTCCCTCTTGGTTTTGGTGTCTTTCTGGCGCCTGGGGTCCCTGTTGCTGCTTTGCCTTTTGCCTTCTTAGGTTTAGCCTTCTTCCTACCTTTTGATTGACATGGAAATATAAAATAGTTAGCAAGATTCGACTGCAAAATATCAGTTCCTGACTCCTGTTACTGAAGATTAGTACTACAAAATACGTATTCACACTTTGATAGTTTGAATATCATCAGCCTGCCTGTTTATGCTCAATGACATGTCACATCTGTTTACAGTCAATGATGTGTCACATATCTGCATGAGGGGGTGTCTCCAATAGACTATGTAAAATTCTAAAAAATAAAATAGATCAGCTTTGTACTCAGGCAAGAAGACAGTGGCTATTACATAATCGTTTCTAGAAGAAATGCTATGTATTATGAAATAGATTCAAAGGAGAGCTCCAAGAAAACAGGGCATGAAAGAAAGAGAAGGCCAATGAAATTTACAATATCTTGCCTCAAATAGTTTGGCAGTATTGTCGTACTGAAGCAACAGCATAAAAGATGATTAAACAATCCCTTCTAGCATTACAGAATGGATTAAGGAAAGAGCTCAGATGAAAAGGGACACGAAAGAAAGAAAAAGGCCAGTGAGATTTACAATATCTTGCCTCAGGCCGAACATCAATAAGTACGGCTTTGCCATCATTTTTCAATAACTCCAACGCTGACTCAGGTGACAAGTCTCCAGAATAACCACCGTATGTGAAGAACCAGTACGTTGTCCTACAATGTAGCCAAAATTAGAAGGAGCTTTGAAAACAAGGTGCAACTAGAGGTTTGGTAGGCCAAAAAA
>JADLZL010007113.1:0-62408 GCA_015844335.1 Chrysopogon serrulatus | reverse complement strand
TAAATAGAATATATCCGCAAACCGCATGCATAATTCTCCCGTTGTAGCATTTCACCCGTGAGGAAGTATTCCGAGTATCGTTGATTTATTTTTATGCCAAAAGGATAAAGCAAAGATTCTACTTATTAGGAGTAATGAACTTACAAGGACCAAGAATAATAAATGCTTAAACCCCATCATAACCTATTACACCAATGCCTTAGCAATAACTAGTCAACAATAATCGATAAATAATAAATGAGTAATTGAGATACATAGTATTCCGTAGCTAGAATATAGAGACTCTCTAATGTAGTAAAGCAATCTAGAGATTCAGTTATAAATAAAGAAGCCTATGTAATTGCTAATATAAAGTCTACATCCTACGTATGCTACACATTTTCATCTATAGTGCAATAAAATCGAGAAGACATCATAAGGAGCATCAATTAATGAGGATATTGAGACACAAAGGTCACCTCCTTCGCGACCATGCTCGGCTAGTCCTACGTGCGGGGGGTGGACTACAGGAGGAACCAACGCAAATTTGTCACCCGCACGGACTACCACACGACCCGACACATTAGGGTGCCTCCGTAGGTACACAATACATCTAGACACCACGCCTACATAATGCGCACCACCCCGACCCACTCGAGTATTGAATCATGCGCTTTACGATCATATAACAATAATCATCATAAACTACATCTATATCGAATGTGCAACTAGAATAAACTAAGAACTGAATAAGTAGCAATATATTAAAGTAGAGCAAAGTCATAATGAAATACAAGATAAAATTACCAAATTCTAGAAGACAGATCTGAATCCCGAAAGCGGAGCGCCCGATCTCTACTTGAATCTTGCTAGACGACTAAACTAAGAACTTGAAGAACTAGAGCTCTACTTCTAATCTCCGAAACCCTAACTTCCGACTACTCTTGACGAATGAAGCAGAGGAATCAATTGGTGTGTTGAAGGGGGTCTACCCCTCCTTTTATAGCCCTGGAGTGCACGCCGCCGTAGGATCAAAACCGACATAGCCAACGGTGGAGATGAAAACCCTAGGCGTCGGGAGGAAGATTCTGGAAGGGGGCGCCGCCGGCAACCCTAGGGCGCCGACAAGCCCTATGGTGGGGCCGGCCGGCCCCACCCCGGTTGCGGCCGCGGGCCCGCTTCTTCGGGTGTCTTCGAGTCTTCCCCGAACTATCTGGCGATATAGTTGCGTCGCGGTTAAGTTTCGTGGTAAATTTGCATTAAAATCCTTCTTTTAACCTTTTCTCGAAAATCACCGAAATTTCACAAATCAACAAAACTCGTGGAATTTGTCGATATAACCTCTATCAATCTATTATTGCATCTTCAAGAGCCATTGTTGACGGTATAAAATTTGGACTTAGTGACCGTCAACAATTACCCCCAAGCTAAGTCTTTGCTAGTCCCTTAGCAAAGTCGACTTTGAAATAATACTTCCAGGGGTATCTCATGTTATATCAACAAGTACTTTAGTATTGAATTTAAAATTCTTCTCTACAGATTATAATTCATTAATCTATCTTTCAAACTTATCCTTATACCTTTTTTAACTGTGGGGCTTATCAAACTTTTAACTAACTCTTAGGTGATTGAAAGATAGAATAATCAAGCAAGCACTGC
This sequence comes from Chrysopogon serrulatus, assembly GCA_015844335.1. Lineage (NCBI taxonomy): Eukaryota > Viridiplantae > Streptophyta > Magnoliopsida > Poales > Poaceae > Chrysopogon > Chrysopogon serrulatus. Next base: position 60,770 of record JADLZL010007113.1, on the reverse strand, counting down.
ATATATTTCATTCTTTGCTTAAGCACTACTCCAGAGGTTTTCTCTTTTTTTTTGAACATGTATGGATTATTATCTTGGAAACCATAGGAGTTTACTAACAAGATTGGAGTGGACTACTCAAGCTATGCATCATGATTGAATGTGCTAGTGATTGAAAACTTTATTTCCAGCTCTTATGCAACATTCTCTCTTCTCTGCCTTTCTGAGAAGTGTGAGCTATCTCCCAGCGGATACTTTTTGTACCCATTTTTCCCTCTCAGACGAGTGTCTTTGCACCCATTGTTTTACTCTCTTTCTTTTGATTTGGCTCATACCCTTTTGATATGGCATCTTTTTGGGCTCATACTTCTTTGGTATGGCATCTTTTAATTGTTATAACCCACACTCTCTTTTTAGACTTCTAAGAGAGAATTGTTAGAGAGCAAAAACTTTTATGCGTGTGGATCCAATCATGAACACATAACAGAGTAATCTACTCAAATCATATCAGTAGGATAAATTACCAGATTGATTAATTAATTCTTTGCAAAATATCTAGAGCTTAGCTATCACTTAGAATGAAACATATACTAGCTCAAACCTTTTTTATATCATATCTGTCAATTACTTAGATCGAATCACAAGTTTTATGCTACCCACGTATATCGGGTTTTAGATTAAATTCTCGGGGTAGATAAACTTCATAAAATTCAAAGACAGATTTTAATTTCAGATGCTAAGTAATTGCAGATTTTTAATTGCTCTCTCTTTTTTTTTATATTAAATATATATATATAGTAAATCCAGAATTACTCTAATCTAATGACAAATATAAATACTAGAAAGTGAATATTGAAAATAAATACTGGAAATAAAAGATAAATATATACGGTGGTGGATGATGCTCACCTCGCGGGGCTCTCCCCCAAGCCGCATGTTACCGTACTCAATAATATGGTGGAGGCGGTGGTGGATACCCCAATTGGTCTATTAGGTACTCCACTCCGGTTTGTATGTCTTCTGTCCATGATGTAACCGCCGAATCTGGCTGGTTCGTCCGGTGCCGCCATCGTGGCTCGCCGATGAAGCCTCGTTGTCAACCTGGTGTTGCCACTTTGCTCATGTCGGTGCAAGGTCTCATTTGTCGCCTCTTTGCCCTGCTGGAGGTTAGTAAAAATGTAGACATAGCAGGATAATCATTAATAGGAGTGCTAAAATGCTTTGCTCCGGAGGCGGCATGTAATTATTTGCCGGTGGTGCATGGTATGGGTACGGTCCACCGCTGGTGTACTCCGTGTTCCCCGCCAAGACGAGAATGATGCACGTCCTCTCTGATAATCTTGTCCCTGATCTTCAGGCTCCTATGTGGGGAATGTTTCCCATCCTGTGTTTGTAGACGAATCTCCTTGATGATAAGTGGGTTGGTCCTCCCAACCTGAGTGGGTGGACCACGGCTGATGCGGCTCATGATATGCACCTGGTTCATCAAAGTTAATGTAATGGAAATGAGCTGGTCCCGATGGTGCCGTGTCGGTCCCCAAGGTACACAGTCCCCGGTACTCTGGCGATGCGTCTTGATGGACACCGCCAATGTTAGCGGTCTCTGAAAAGTAAAACTGTCAACGTAATAAATCCCCAAATCCTTGTTAGGCAGCTCGTACTCATTTGGATAATTTTTATAGATCATGATTATCTTGTTATTTCGGCGTTTCACCATGTGAGCACGAAAAGAAAAAGTCATATCCAATAACTCTTCGGGCACCAAGTAATAAAAGTGAGTGTAGCATTGGACAATAAATCTAATCCTCGTAGCTAGGCATGTAATCCAAGACGTGAATGAAATACTGCATTTTCTCATAGGAGGTACGGTTTTCCAAAGAGCTCAACATTAATTTCACAGAAATGCTTTTCTCTTTTTAATCATGATGTATAATAAATGTAACTCATCCTGTCTAATGGTATTTAATTCCTCTCTAGGAAAGAAAGTAAAAGCTAGCCATTTTAGCATGAATCTCGGTGTTGGGTTATGGACTTCTTCATGGGTATATTTTTGTTTGCGCTCCGGTTTCTTAGCAAAGTGATGCTCTCCCAAAAATCATCTTTATTAAAATCTCCAAGAACATCAGCTATATTCACTACGCACTTTCGAAAAATCCTAGTGCTAAACTGAAATTTTTCCATGTGAGAGTAAAAGGCTTGTTGAACATTCTAAACCGAACATAATCATCATCAAAGTCTAGGGAGCTAATAAATTCTATGGTGAGTAACTTGCTACCCTGCTCAGTGATTTCCCATGCATCTTCTCATCCAATCATTCTAAAAATAAGCTCAAACTCGGAATCCATTCCGGTTTCAACGAGCAAATTGTCATCAAATGTTGGAGTATGAGTAAACTCTTTTGTCTTTACCACATTGAATATTTCTATTTGAGGTCTAAGTGGTAATAAAATTTGATTAAGGTTTGTTAACTTATACCTCTCTTCCTGTGGAGAAGAGGAAGACGGTTGATGTTGCTCAGGAGGTGATGGAGGATCAACGTCCATTCCGGAACCAGAAACTGAAGGTACTTGGGATGATGAACGGCTTCGGGTGCTGCGGAATGAGAGTGTCCTCTTGATGCTCCCGAAAGTGCACCTCCAACTTTTCGATTCATCTTGCCTCAGAATGAAGAACACGAAGAACACGGCAAGAACAACAAGAACATGAAGAACACAAAAGTGATTAGGATTAGCAAATCAAAGAGGAAGAGAAGAGGGAGTACCGATGATGATCTTGCAAATTGATTTCTCTCTTTTTTCTTTTCTCTTTTCTTGCTAATTAATGAGTGATTTGGAAGAATGAAATGTCGTAGTTGTAATCGGGCCGTGGAGCAGAGCTCTCGGACTTGGAGTGAATGAGTGAGGGGTGTGAGAAGTTGGAGGCAGAGGAGATGATGGGGCGCCGGGCCGGCGTGGTGATGGGGCCGGCCGGCCCCACCTTGCTGGGTGCTCTCATTTCTCCGGTGTCCTCTTTGGCATGTATGTGATCAATTCCCTACTCCCTAGGTACTCCTTTCGATGGCGCACATGGATGAAGGTGAGTGCATGTGAATGAGTGTGATAATTGAAATTTTGGATGCGGTGAATAATTGGTGGGTGTGAGGTGATGTGAGGTGATGTGTGTGGGCCCCACATGTCTCCTGTATTTATACCGTATAATGACACAAGAATGAAAAAAAAACTAAATTACTTTTATGAATCTACAAAAAATTAGAATTACAATGATAGTATTTTTTATAATTTTCGCCACCACGGTAAAATTTTGTGACGGGGATTTACACTCCGTTAGTCATAATTTCATGGGGTTTAGATTTTATATATGGCATGCTTATTTTTATTTCTCTTTTTTTTTAATAATACAATTGGTAAATATGTTATTTAATGTGAGAAATTAAATTACTAATAACTACCGAAGTTACCTCCCTAAATGAAGGTTTCGGGGTTTTTAAAGTCCACCGACTTGGACTTCTTAGTTAAATTAATCTTTATGATTGATCTCCGCGGTCGGAGATGTTGATGCACCTTGCCCTTCTTGATCCTTCAGAGTCTTGCATTGCTTGGGTCTTGGCCTGAATGCAAATCGCTCTTCTTGCCCGTTAATGGTGAATATAATTTCTCCAGCTCCAACGTTGATGGTCGCATTTACGGTGTTTAGGAATGGTCGCCCAAGGATAAGAGGTATCTTCCTCTCTTCCTGCATGTCAAGTACCACGAAATCTACAGGAACGAAAAAGTCACGGATTTTTACCGAAATATTTTTTGCTATCCCTGCAGGGTAGCGGACTGATTGGTCAGCTAGTTGCAAGCACATTGTTGTTGGAGTGAGCGGGGAATAGTTGAGTTTGTCGAAGACCGTCTTGGGCATGACGCTGACGCTTGCTCCAAGATCACACAAGGCGTTCTCGAACATCTGGTTGCCTATAGAGCAATCAATAGTGGGACATCCTGGATCCTTCTTCTTGATAGGTGAAGAATGTAGGATTGCCTCACTGCACGCCTCTGTTAGCTTGATGACTTCGGTAGAGGGTAGTGGTCCCTTATTGTTGAGGATGGATCGAAGGTACTTTGCATATGTGGGTACCTGCATAGCATCTAACAATGGAATGTTGACATATAATTTCTGTATAATCTCTACAAACTTACTGAACCGATCATCAGTGGCGATACTCCTCCTCCTTCGGGGAATGGTAGGATAGTAGTATCTTGGAAGTCTTGTGTTAATTCGGGCTCTTGCTTGGGTCATCTATTGGTAAGGGTGCTTCTACTTCTTCTTCTCTAGTATTCTTTTCGGCTCCCTTGTCTACCTGCACTGCATGTGAAGGTCTACGTGCCCCTTCCGGTAAGGTGGATCACGTGTAACCTTTCCTCCTCTAGTAGATATTCCTTTAATCTGTTCATGGTTAGTGGCAGATAAAGTAGAAGCTAGTTGTGTAATTTGTGATTCTATCTTTTTATTAAACATGATTTGCTCCTTAACTGCTAAAGAAAAATTATCTAATTTTGAATTAATTCCTTCTAATATTTCATCATTAAAAGCAAGCTTCTTATAAATACTCTCATTGATTCTAGCTTGTTCTAATATTAATTCTCTCAAGGGTGGTTGTCTTTGATTTGAAAAATTATAGTTACCTTGGTACTTACCTTGGCTTGTTGCCTGAGGTTGACTCCATCCTTGCTTCTTGATGATTGCACTAATATCTTCTTCATATTGATCTTGAGAGTTGAATGCATTTTGAATAGCTTGCCGATCTCTTTTGTAATTAGCCCTCTGCTCTAGCCAGTTTAATAATACATCCATCTTGGTTGATATTGCACATAACTTCTCTGGAACTTCTTCACTTTCATGGCATGTCTGGGTGTTGAATGTCCAATTCTGATTTTCTGCCATCCTTGCCATAATTGCTTCAGCTCTTCTAGGGTTGAGTGACATAAATGATCCTTTAGCAGTGGCGTCCAATTGCTCACATGATCTTTGGGTTAGTCCATGATAGAATGTTTGCATGAGCAACCACTTCTCCATTCCATGATGTGGGCAAATCGATATGTATCCTTGAAAACGTTCCCAAGCTTCGGAATAGGTTCATCTTTCTGCTGACGGAATTCTGAAATCTTCCCTCTTAAGATATTCGTTCGGCTTATTGGGAAAAACTTCTCTAGAAAAGCTTTCAAATATTCCCCCCATGTCTTGATTTGATCTTTACTCTGATAAAACCACTTGCTTCGCTCTTCCTTCTAATGAGAAAGGAAACAAACGAAGTAGCACGACATCTTGAGGAATGCCTTGAATGTCAATGGTGTTGCCAATCTCCGTAAAATTCTGCAGATGAGCAATAGCATCTTCATCCTTCTTTCCACTAAATATGATAACTTGCACCATTTTGATGAGGCTTGGCTTGATCTCATAATCATGTTCTCCAATGTCAAAGGTGTCGAGAGTCGGACCTACGCGAATGTTCTCGGTGCTTGGAGCGTAGAATTCACGCAGAGTCTTTTTCAGCCATTGCTTCTCGAAATGATGTAAGACCCTTCTTCCTATGGTTGTTCCCGATAAGAGTTAAAATTCTACAACCAATTCCTGCACTTACCCTATAGAATTTTCTAAATAAAACATGGGTAAGTCTGCTAAAGCAAAAAAAGGTTATGATGATTTTAATATATTTGTTTTCCATAAAGGTTTACTCATTATAAAATTCTAGAAAAATATGTATATCCCGACGAATCAATGATCCTAATAAATTATCCTAATAAATAAAATTGCCTTCCCGAAGAACGGCGCCAAAATGCTTGTTGGTATTTTTAACATCACTTTAAGTTAAGTTGTCATCCCTAACATGATGCCAAAAACCAAGGATAAAAAATAATCTACACGCAATGACTCTAAATAGAATATATCCGCAAGCGCCTGAGATAATTCTCCCGTTGTAGCATTTCACCCGGAGAGAAAGTATTCCGAGTACCGTTGATTTATTTTTATGCCAAAAGAATAAAGCAAAGATTCTACTTATTAGGAGTAATGAACTTACAAGGACCAAGAATAATAAATGCTTAAACCCCATCATAACCTATTACACCAATGCCTTAGCAATAACTAGTCAACAGTAACGATAAATAATAAATGAGTAATTGAGATACATAGTATTCCAGAGCTAGAATATAGAGACTCTCTAATGTAGTAAAGCAATCTAGAGATTCAATTAGAAATAAAGAAGCCTATGTAATTGCTAATATAAAGTCTACAGCCTACGCATGCTACACATTTTCATCTATAGTGCAATAAAATCAGAAGACATCATAAGGAGCATCAACTAATGAGGATATTGAGACACAAAGGTCACCTCCTTCGCGACCATGCTCGGCTAGTCCTACGTACAGGGGGTGGACTACAGAGGAACCAACGCAGCTGTCACCTGCGCGGACTACCACACGACCCGACACATTAGGGTGCCTCCGTAGGTACACAATACATCTAGACACCACGTCTACATAATGCGCACCACCTGACCCACTCGAGTATTGAATCAGCGCTTTACGATCATATAACAATAATCATCATAAACTACATCTATATCGAATGTGCAACTAGAATAAACTAAGAACTGAATAAGTAGCAATATATTAAAGTAGAGCAAAGTCATAATGAAATACAAGATAAAATTACCAAATTCTAGAAGACAGATCTGAAATCCCGAGCGGAGCGCCCGATCTCTACTTGAATCTTGCTAGACGACTAAACTAAGAACTTGAAGAACTAGAGCTCTACTTCTAATCTCTGGAAACCCTAACTCCTGACTACTCTTGACGAATGAAGCAGGAGGAATCAATTGGTGTGTTGAAGGGGGGTCTACCCCTCCTTTTATAGCCCTAAGAGAGTGCACGCGCCCGTAGGATCAAACCGACATAGCCAACGGTGGAGATGAAAACCCTAGGCGTCGGGAGGAAGATTCTTCGGAAGGGGGCACCGCCGGCAACCCTAGGGCGCCGATCGGCCCTATGGTGGGGCCGGCCGCCCCCCCTCGGTAGCGGCCGCGGGCCCCGCTTCTTTGGGTGTCTTCGAGTCTTCCTGAACTATCTGGCGATGTAGTTGCGTCGCGGTTAAGTTTCGTGGTAAATTTGCATTAAAATCCTTCTTTTAACCTTTTCTGGAAAATCACCTGGAAATTTCACAAATCAACAAAACTCGTGGAATTTGTCAGATATAACCTCTATCAATCTATTATTGCATCTTCAAGAGCCATTGTTGACGGTATAAAATTTGGACTTAGTGACCGTCAACAGTGAGCATACTCAAGCCTCTCCCACTCATCTTCTTGCTTAGTGCATCAATCAAAGTGAGATTGAGAGTGATCCTAGTTGTTTTTTGCTTAGAGTTTGAGCATCTAGTGGCACTAGTGATCGTTTGTTGTAGGATTCACATGTAACACTTGGTGGTTGCGGCCACCTAGATGGTTTTGAGCAATAGTGGCCCTTGGCGGAGGTTGGTGACTATCTCTGACCACCAGTGATGATTGTGAGGGGTTCTTATGCCTTCCCCGCGAGAGATTCATGAAAGACAACTCTAGTGGATCGCTTATGACTTGTGTAGCCTCATCTTGTGTTATTTGTGCAGTGCCCAAGTGTTAGGTTAGGCGTGCGATGCCTATAAGTGCGCGGACCTCCAAGTGAGTGTCTTGTCCCAACGGGGACTAGCTTGCCGACAAGCAAGTGAATCTTGATAAATCATTGCTTTTTTCAATTGGATTTCTTGTAATTGATTTGTCTTAGGTCATCTTGATATTCATATTGTGAATTATGATCACTTACCGACTTAGTATAATCCTCTCCACCCTCTCTTGTATTACTTTTCGTACTTGTGTATTGCTTAGGTAGTGACTCGTGTAGTTGAGTAGCTCTCTTAGTAGCTCACTAGTTGTTCTCCTAGTCACTAGTATAGAGACATAGGTTTACACGTGTTTAGAGATCATAGCAGCTAGAAATTATGGTGGGTGGCTTGCCTGTTAGTAGAGTTAGAGCAAAACTACATCATCGTCTTTTGTGTTACCAATTGGCTGTTCTAGTGCTTTGTAAAATTTTTTATTTAGACTATTCACTTTCCTCTCTAGCCATTTAGAACCTTTCACTCCTCCTATACCTTGAGCAAGACCAAGCGAAAGGAGACAAGGAGAGATAGAGAACTAAGACAGGAGGGGGCAAGGAAATGTGAGGTAACTCTCTAACAACTGGGAGTGAGCTAGGGTTTTATTTTCACGCTTGCATGCAAAAAGCTGGGAGAGTGAGCTGAGGTAATCCTAACAACCGGGGAATGTAAGCTATGTGAGCCCATGCAAAAAACTGTGTGTGGGCGTTGCACAAGCCAGAGACCCACCTTTGCATTCGTTGGGCTAAGCTTAGGACCTTTATTATTATGCAGCCTGCTAAACAAGGAAAAAATTGCATTAGGCCATCCTGGCTAGGTCCTTGGCTAGGCAACCGACAACACCGAACAATGTGTATGAACAAAAAAAATCCATTTAAAAGTTTATTTTTATGAGAAATATCCATTCAAACTTCATATTCAACAGTACATAAAGACTTAATATTCAGAGTAGTATTTTTTAGTTTCTATCTAAAAAAAGAAAAGAAAAGGAAAAAAAGTCTAGGCTAGGAACGTTCTATTCAATGGACCGGGCTGCAACCAGCGAGTCGAAACCCACATTCTCAGCCCATGCAAGACTGCATGCAGCCCAGGCCAAGCAGACCTGGGGAAGACGTCATCATTCCCCAGCACTACTCGCGACAGCTCCGGTCTGGGATAGGGAGCGAGAGGCGTCCGCGCCACACAAAACTATCTAAAACTATCTCCGCCGCGGCTCCCTTTCCATGGTATACCATGCTGCCGGCGGCTGCCACCGCTGCAGCGCCGGACCCCTCGTGCTCCACCTTCCCCTCCTCCCGCCGCACTGCCCCTGCCGCTTCGCGTCACAGCTTCGTCGTCGCAACAAGAGCCACCGGCAGCTCTGGCTTTCCCTGCCGCTTTCGCTGCCACGCCTGGTGGAACGATGAGCGAGCACGCCGGGGCTCCGGCGCCAGCCGCGGCCGCCATTGCCGGTACGTAACGTACGTACGTATGTCTTGGAGTATTGACTGACTGAGCCACCAGCTGCTGGCTAGCTGATTGGTTGGTGAACAACGTTGCAGGGCCGTCGCGTCGGCGCCGGACCACATGGACGAGCAGCCGGCCAGGGGGAGGTACCACCCGTTCGAGGAGATCGCCGAGGCCGTGCAGCTGGACGACGGCGAGCCGGCCCACCTGACCGACGCCGAGTCCGCCCGAACAATCGTCGAGGTCAGCCATTCTTTGACCAACCTGCTGAATGCCACTCTCCGGCTCTTCTTGCCAGTTGCCACTCACCATATGTACTTGACAGAGAAATGCTAAGAGAATCGTAAACTGCAGGTGAACAACAAGGCGACGGTGATGATCTCCACCCTCGTCGGCGACGGCGTACACGAGCGGATCATCCTGCCGGAGTTCCCCTACCTCACCGACGAGAACGGAGGTACGCGCACCGAGCTTCACCGGCCACCTGATGCAATGCCGAGTGACACTCTTTCTTTTTTCTTTTCTTTCCTGATGAAGCTGATGTGTTGCGATCTGCTCAGATATTTACTTCGAGGTCGACAACGAGGACGCGCTGCTGGAGAGCATCATGGGGGAGGACAAGATCGCGGTGGCGCCTCAGTTCCCTCCTAACCCATTTCCTCCCCTGTTTCTTCCTCCTCACCTTATGAATTTGTCAATGGGTGACACCGATGACCTTGCTCGTGTTGTTGTTGATTCATTTGTGCAGCATGTTATCATCGGATTGGATAACACACAGGTCTTCGCCGACTTGGATCTCGCATCGGCCTCCAGCACAGATTTTGCGCAAGGGGACGATGACGGCGATGAGGACGATGATGACTCCGACGATGATGAGGAAAGCGACTTCGACAACGACTTCAACGACGTGGTTAGGATGAACCTCAAGCTGCTGCTGATTTCAGTTGTCGCGACTCCGATTCAGAGAGGCTGTTGATTTACCTAGATGTATGTAAAACATGCAGGAGGGTGTGTTTTCGGTTGATGAGGACGATGAAGATGATGATGAGGACGACGATGACGATGACGACTCTACCAAGCTGGTCCAACCTTGAGACCGTGAATTCCTGCCACCCATTGTACTTTGCAAGGATGATCTCAGAGGTACACGATTGAAGTTTATGATGTGTAAGGTTTTACATGAGGATGTTTTGTGAGGAACTGTAATCTTAATTGAATCCATTTCCCAGACCATAACCAAGTCTAACATAGATTGGTTGGATCGGCCACCTGCAAGCCTTGTTGTCGAGGGCCAGCTGAGACCTGCCTTTGCTGAGGAGAGCACCATGGTTGCCAAGCATATATCAAGTACAGCTGCTGTGAATGATAATATCAACCTTCTTGTATTCAGCAGATGTCTGCATTTTATGGGAACATGCGATTCTTACAGCAGGTTTCTGAATTCATGCCAGGTGATGCGCCAAAGGAAGATAAAAAGGAGAGTGGTGCCACCTTTTTCAAGGTCGAGGTCCTCAGCATTGAGTTGATCACTGCATATGGAACCGAGGCATGCTTCTTTCATTTGACATGTCTGAATTTCCCATAGATTCTCTGCAATTCTACCTTCACAGTGTAACTGCTTTCAAACTGCAGTGTTGGTATTATGTACTGTATTTGCTAACCATAGTTTAAAGTGTCAACATGCAGCCAAAGGTAAAGATTGAAGAATACCAAAAGGCTAAGCCGGACATCATCGCGCATTCTGCACCAAACGTGATATCGCGCCTGAGAGCTGGTGGAGACAAGATCACACAGGCTCTGAAATCTCTCTGCTGGAGGTGCAAGGCCATTCAAGTAGAGGTACAGTTTTTTCAGACTGATTCCAAGAACCGTTCCAGTATTTTGACAATGGACATCATGGAAGAGCAATTCACCATCTCTCAATGGTTTAGGACTGATATACTGCCTGGTTATGGTTTTTGCAGGAAGCGGCGGTGATCGGAGTGGATTGCCTTGGATTTGACTTGAGAGTGTGTTCAGGAACTCAAGTGCAGACGCTGAGATTTGCTTTCCCTACAAAGGTCTGATGCTTCTTTTCTCCCTCTTTTCCAATGAAAATACTGATCCACTTTACAACAGCTTCGATGAGACATGGATGCTTATATAAGTGGATTTATGGGGGATTCTGGGAATAACACAAAAAAAAAAAAAAAAAAAAAAAAAAAAAAAACTATTGACTGAAAGAAGGCACTTGTATTGCAGTATCATGTCCTGAATCTTTTGAACCGCATGCAGGCTACTTCTGAGTTCGCTGCGGAGAAGCAAATACATGAGCTACTGTTTCCTAGGAATACACATCAAGAAGGGTCTCCACAAGCACAACAGAATTCATGATGTAATTCAGCATGACAATAACTTTGTTCATTTTTTGGTAGGAAATCAGTTTAGCAAATAAACTTTCGCCCACGTTCACGAAGGGTTATGGTATAACTTTCGAGCCCGGCACTATGATTTCCAAGTTTTGGGGGCATCATCACAATTAAAAAGAGAGCGAGGGAAAAACAACCAATTCCATAGTTGCAGAGGCTCTGCCTCCGTGCCTATTCTGGGATAAATCAGCAACAAAGTTAAAGGGCAGAAGAACAGGCATATATTCAAAACTGTAGCTCATCTAGGTCGTCATTGGAACATACAAATTTCATGTGAAAATTAGTCACATGAATACACCAAACAAGTGGTACTCAGAATACGCTACATAAAAAAAAAAAGAAGGTAAACCGGCGTGTATGCCTGTATGAACATGTGTTTGGTAAAAAACACAAACGTTAGCATGAGTCAATAACACACAATTTTACAGTTCAAGCAAAACAGCAAGTACCCCATTTAGCAACAAAGTAAAAAAACACGCTAGACGCTGCAAGCAGGAACTCTCCTGGAACCAAAATCTCAAGTTGCACATGTCACTGCACCAACTAAAAGATCTAAAACTGCTCTAGGTTGCACTTGCCCAGTGATCCTGAAATGAGTGAAATATCCATATCCTCATGAACTTAAGAACTGCACTTCAGTAAGTGTTTCGTGCTGGCAGCAGGAGCAAGGAGCTATCAACTTGTCAATGGCAGAGCAATCTTGTTCAATCGAGCCAAATGCATGCACATATATAAGGCATTTCCAAAACTAAGATCTTGATCCTTCACCAAGGCAATGAACTCATAGGGCGTCATACAACGGGCTACTCAATGTTACCACCTGCTGCTTCTTCAGCTGAGGTTACAAACGTGGTTATCAGCCCTGAAATTTCCTCAAAGGCATCCACCTGCACAAAGCAGCAAAAATAACAATATCATCATCACAGCTTGGTACTTAGTTATTATACTGGGGATGTGAATACTAAATTAGCAATTCCTGCTTGAAAATGCAGTTGTTTCCTACGGACTAAGGTGAGACTTCTGCAGGAAAAATGGAGATACAATAAGAACATGGACAGTCAATTCAGTAAAGGGCATGAATTGGCTAAGTTGACCCTGTTTAGTAATGAGGTTCACAAATAACAATGGCACCTATTCATGGAAGAGTATGATTGGCATCTTTTGCTAATTATCACATGTAAAAGAACCAACATAAAGAAATTTCACTGACAAAAGCTGGGAACGCTGTGGAGTATTCAATGTTGTTCATCTCCAAAATTTAGGCAATTTATTATCAGTATAGCAGCATTTTGTTCAAGATCAATTCAAACTATGCTCACCCTCTCCATACGATGAACTTGAAAAGTAGATTTAAATCACCACACTGACCTGAGGCCATCGTCCGCCAGAATGGTAGACAAATTTGGCGTCAGGCAACGCAGCCGCCACTTTCTTTCCCCTCATCGATCCACATGTCTGACCAAGAACCCGACCACAGCACCAGCATCGGCAGCCTCCTCACCTCCTCTGAAGAACCCCTCCACTCCCCAAGCTGAAAGCTGTGGTTCATCGCCTTCCATGCCTCAACCATCCCCTGTGCTTTCCCCTCCCCACGCATCGCTGCCCGGTACGCCTCTGCCTCCTCGGCCCCAACCCCACGGGCGCAGCACAGCCGCAGAAGGCCGCGGAACAGCGCCGGCACCCGCAGCACCAGCCTCCCCAGCATGGGCACGTCGAAGACCGCGGCCGGGAACGCCGGCAGGGACGCGGCGGCGTCGAGCAGCGTCACGCTCCGGACGGCCCCGGGCTGGCCGACGCGAACGCGGCCCCGGCCGCAAGCGCGGAGTCGTGGAGCACGAGGTGGACGGGGGCCACGCCGAGCGCCTCCGCGGCGCGCGCGACGGCCACGGCCGCCTCGTCGGGCGCGTAGTGTGGAGACCTCCGCGCCGGCGGGGCGGCGGCTGCCTCGTCCTCCTGGTACGGGACCTCGCCGGTCTGCACGAGGTGCTCGAAGGCGTGGAAGATGCCGCGGTCCATGATCTCCCGGAGCGCGCTGGTCCGTGCCGGCGCGGGCGCGGCGGGCGGCGCCGGGGAGAGGCCCTGGCCGGGGAGGTCGAGCGCCGTGGCGTGGACGCCGCGGGAGGAGAGCGAGGAGAGGACGCGGCGGAAGGAGAGGGACCCCGCGGCGAGGCCCGGGAGGACGAGGACGCGGGGCGCGGGGATTCCCCGCCGCCGCCGCTGCCGGCGGCGGGGCGGGAGGTCACGGCGAAGAGGCCGGGGGCGGGATCGAGCTTGAGGACGCGGCCTGCGGCGAGGTGTCGGCGGAGGAGGGGCGGGAGAGGCGCGGGAGAGGAGGGAGGCAGGAGGTGCGGGAGGAGGAGCGCGAGGAGGGAGACGGCGGCGGCGAGGTAGAACCAGAAGGGGAGCGCGGACGCGAGGGAGAGGGGCGGGGTGGCGGCGGAGATGATCGGGGAGGCGCGCCTTCGTCGGGCGCCGCGTCGGTGACGGGGGATCTGCCGCCGGCATTGCTGGGCTCGGTTTGCTCCTCGCCGGCGGAACGTGAGGATGGGGAGGAGAGTGGAGTGGGCACGGGGAAGCGTGAAAAGCTGCTCGGTGCTTTGCTTGTGAAATCCTTTCTGCGCGTGTTTTTTTTGCCCCTTCTCGATGGGATCGAAATTTCTCATCATGCCTGCGCGTGCTGAGGTTGCTGGTCGTTAGGACACGTCATCCGAGTCGGAGTGGTACCCACCTGCAGTGAGAACTGGGGCATTGGAAAGTACAGTACTCGCTATCCTCTGCAGTTTGGGAAATATTCATGTAAAATTCACCTGAGAATAATATGTTGGAGTATTTTGAATAATATGTTGGAATATTTTGAAAATTGCAGTATGACCCCAGATCATGCTAACCGAATTTGTGTTTAGCATGCAATAAATAAAATCTAGGCTGGCTTCTCGATCAAATTGTAACTTTACGGGAACTTAGGTACAGTGACATATAATTTTTAGAAAAAATTTGCTTCTAGACATCTCAAAAGATATAAATTGGTTAGTACACACATCCACTTTTCGATATTTGCCAGAAGACATCGTGGTTTCGTGTAATTAGGCCAATGGACATCAAGCCTAATCAAACATTAATACAAAATAGATATAAAATCCTATAAGTGCCAAAAAATTATACTATAAAATCTTCTACACTCTACATGATGAGAACTACAGCGTAAAAATATTATTTTGCACTGAAATGATCATTTTGCCACTCTTCATAAATAAATAAAGATAACCATGGTTAATTAGTTAATATATCTGTAAGATACTAAAAATACTGAAAAATCACAGAATGCATATATCACCAAATCATGTCTGTGAAAAAAATATCAGATCAAAATAATAAAGTTTAATATATCAATTAAGCTTCACAGGAGATAAATCCACAATTCAGTCACGCTAAATATATCAGTATAAACTATATTACTTTGAGCTAATATTTTTAGCATTGTCAAGATTTGTTGATATACTCATTCTATGATTTTTTCAAGATTTTTGGTGTCCTATAAGCATATTAGCAAATTAACCATGGTTATCTTTGTCTATTTATGAAGAGGGATAAAATAATCATTTTAGTGCAAAACAATATTTTTACTCAGAAGTTCTCACAATGTAGTGTAGAAGATTTTATAGTATAATTTTCTGGCACTTATATAATTTTATATCTATTTTATAAAAATATTTGATTAGGCTTGATTCCATTGGCCTAATTACACGAAATCGTGGTGTCTTCTAGCAAATATCGAAAGTAGATGTGTGTACCAACCAATTTGCGCCTTTTGAGATGTCCAGAGCAAATTTCCCCAATTTTATAACACAAGCATAAACACTATATGTGATTACAGCCAACATGTACTTCGAGAGTTTCTTTAGAAAATTTTCAGTGAAATAATGTAACTAATTCCATGGTAATGTACCAAGGAAAGTAGAGAAAATGTGAGAGGGTGTGGCAGAACCTTTTAAATTATATGGCCCACAAGCACCTGACATTGTCCCTAAGACCTCTGCCATCTATGCTTGCGTACCACATAACTTAAAAGGCTCTGTCGGATGAAACCCCGATGACACCACGATTCTCCAAGATCGACTTCTTACAAGATATTATAGTATTACAATCATTTTTATTCAAATACAACAGAGTTAACACTTGATCGAGTTTGATTAAACAAACATTATTAAATTCGCGGAAGTAAGAAAGAACTATAGAGCACCTGCAAGAGAACATCTCAGACGGGAGATAAGCGATCATGCCAAGCCCACTGGTATGATCGGGATCAGCATCACTAGTCAACACCTGCAACAGGGGTCAAACAACCTTGAGTACAAAAAGTACCCCGCAAGACTTACCCGACTAAAAATTGAGGAGAAGACTCAGGAATGCTGGCTAATAGGAATCAAGGTAAGGCTTTAGCAAGAAAGCAACGACACCTTTGCGGAAAAGCGACTAATGTTGATCCTTACTTTCCATCTTATATGATGTTACCGTTATTATTAAGCTATCCATCTAGGTTATCCTAATCTATAGCAAACACTTGTCAACCATGGAACGGTTTCAAAACTTTCCAGTCTCCACAACTTTCATCGTTACTACGATGCTGACGCTTGGTCAAGTCTCCTATATCATGGAGCAACGACGATTCGAATCGCTTTTATATACCCATATGCGAGGACCGAACATCTTGCATACATCAACTCACGCTTGCATTTCTCCCCTGCCCGAACGGGTCCTACCCACGAGAGTACAGTACACCATCTCCCTACGCCGTCAGTCTAACCGTCGACGGTGCGCTCGTAGTGTGGGTACATGCTACTTCCTGTTCCGGTTGTCCGTTCTCGCATGAATCATACAAGGGAGCTTACCGCCATTAGCATGCGACTAGTACTATCCAATAACCCTCTTGACCACAGGATCACCACAACGAACGGTCCTTAACCGACACAAGTGGACGACATTACACCAGGGCACTAGCCCTTCCTGATGCAAGTTACTCCACCAGCGTCTCAATTTACTCATCATGTTCTTGATGTATACCCTTGACCCGATCAAAGTCAATGATAAACAACAAGCAACATCAGGTTTTTATAATTTCCCTCAACGGGGTATTGTTATCAAACTTTGAAAAACGTTTTATTTGTAAAGCCTAGGCTATCAGCGAGACTAAGCATATACTAAGCATTTTCAAATCAAAGCAGTTTTCAGGGATAATATATCAAGGTACAGTAAATGCATCACATAGGATATCACACAACTCCTACACTTAATGCATCATATCATCAACATAGAAATTATAAAAGGCTTTCAAAATTCAAGGACGGGTTTAAATGCATCCGGGGCTTGCCTGCGTTGCAGAGAAGGTTAGTTGTTATTCTTTGACATCAACGTCATCATGGATTCACCTCGTCGTGGTTGGATCGCCGCAAATCTCCTCGGAAACTTAACCATCGCGATTCTTCACTCTCACGTGAGCTATACGTACATGAAATGATGCATGTTTAAGTATGATGAAATGCATGACATGATGCATGATGCAAGGCAACATGGATGAAACAAGTTAATTACATTACATCTTGAGTACAACTTTCCTTCACGGTAAAAAGTTGCATTAAGAGCTCATAATTAACAACAACAAAAAAAGAACGATAACACGATGCAATCAATGTAAATTGCCGAAGGTCATTGGGGTTAATGGCCTAGGGTCATCACTCAACCCCAAAGTCAATCAACACTAGAGTGATTAAGGTTAATTACTATTTTATTAACCATTTTTACAGTTGTTGAAAGCCACTAATTAAACTTGCTAACTAATTAGCTACTACTACACATGTGATGATAACTATTATTATTACTACACAACCAAGCCATGGACCATTAAGGTGATAATGGTTTATGGTCTTCAAACAATACCAAAATGGGAATCAATCCTAAGTGAAGCACGCGTTTAAGTTACTTTCTTAATTAATTATTAACTACACATGTGAGTAACTCTTTTGCTAATCTACACGAAGCATGCCATGAACTAGGGGTGTTTACTGATTCATGGGCGTCACACAAAACCACAAAGCATCCCACAATTAATTAGTCACCAAATTATTTATTAATTAAAGATTAATTAACTAATACTATTAACCAAGATATTACTTAAATAAGGCATTAATTAAGCATAATACAAAAATTAGTCAAAATATGATCAAACTTCATAATTAAGATCATTATCATCTAATTAGCACACAAAACAAATTTCATTATTTTTGGAATTATATTTTAATTACTAAAAATCATGGAAATGGCATTTATTAATTAAAAAGAGGCAATTATTAATCATGACAAAAGTACTTAACTTGCTGCTCACATAATTTTATATGAAACTATACAACATGAGGATCACACATATATTTTTATCATATTTTTATTTGCCCTGATTATTTAATTATGAAATTGTGAAAACCAGGAAAAGAAAATCCTTTTAGAAAAAGGAAAAACCTTCTCTTTTTTTCCAATTGGACTGCGCCAGGCCCGGCTAACCAGCTGTGCTCTTCTTTCCCCTTCTTATTTAGCCGAGCGAGCAAAATTTGAAACGGACTCCGTGCCGGCGAACCTATCGGTGTACTCGATTGGCCGGAGATAGACGGAGCTTCGCCCGGTGGCGTGAGGGGGAAGCTTGGCGGCGGAGGCGGGAGGCAAAAACACACCGGCGGCAAGGTGCCGTTCGGCACATGACGGTAACGAGCTCGGAAGCAAGCTAAAGGGTATCACGGGCTCGGGGCGGAGAGCGGGGCTCTTGTTGGCTCGGCGTGATGCTCACCGAGGAGGCCAATTTGCCGCGAGCGGCTCTCGGCGGCGCACACCGGCGGCAACAGCCTTCCGGCGCATGCCACAGAACGACACAAGGATCGAGCCGATGAGCATCACCATCCAAGCGATTGGTTTGATTCAGCCGAGGAGCCCGAGTGTCTGGACGCGCTGGGTTCTCCAACACCGAAAACTACGCCGCGGAGTCTTAGGGCGAACCATGAGGAGGTGGCGGAGCAGCTGGCAAGCTAGCTAGGGCGACGGTGAAGCCATTCGGCGCGGGGGAGTTTCTCGCCCCGGGCAAGGAGGAAGGAGGAAGAAAGAAAACCGGCCGGGCACGAGCTTATAAAGAGGAGAAGGCGAACTCGATCTTGGCCATCCTTTTGACGAGCTCAGCCACGCGGCCAGCAACGCCCGTCCGAAGATGAGCAGCCACGGGCGACGCCGGCAGGCAGCACGGCATGGGCCGAGGCAAGGTGGCACCCCCCCCGTTGGTTACTTAGCAATTTTTCTCCCTTTTTAAATTACTTTCAAAACACATAGCAACTTGAAAAACTTCCAAAATATAAGTTGTCCAAAATTTTGAACTCTACAACTTTGCTTTTTAAGCACACCAGCAAATTTCAAATAATTTTTAAACTGCAGTTTGAATTTGAAAAAGAATTAAATCTTAACTTTTAGGGATTTCAAAATTACTTTCAAATTTTGAATAAAAGATGAAAATCTCCAAAAATAAAAGTTGATCCATTTTTCAAACTATACAACTTTTATTAAAGAAGTTTTTCTTAAAACTGAATAGATTTTGAATTAGAGTTTAAAAATCAAAAGGGGATAAATCCCAATTTAAGGAACTTTTGAAATTACTTCAAATTTTATTCAAAAACTTGAAAAACTTTATTTACCAAACTTGTAGAGCTCAAAGAGATGCACAAACTGTATTTTTAAAGTTTTCCCAAATTTTGAATATTTTGGAATGAAATTGAGAAAGGGGTAAAAACATCTTGAAAATCAGGATTTTGAAAAGGAGATTCAAATTGATTCTTTGGGCAATTAATTAAAGGTGTTGTGGTACTTTTTTCAAAGCCAACCAATAGTACACTTTCAAAGTACAAAGTTCATACTTTGAAATAGTGCCATTGGTTAGCAACTTTTATTTAGAAAATTAATTATGGTTAGCTCCCAGAAATTGAAAATGAAATTCAAACTCCAACACTTACCATTTCTAGCTAGGGTTGGAATTTGAATTCAAATTCAACTTGAGTTCTTGCTTTTACATAATTCACTTGTAAAACATACTTTAGGATGTTAGACATAGTTAGCCAAACACTTTTACACACCAAGGTTGATTTTATGTTAATGACTCATAAGCTTAATCAAACATGTAAGTAAAATTTAATTGCTCTTCACTTTATTAGCAAACACATCAAGTTATGATCATAAAGCAGAATCAACACCTCAAAAATAAGATTAACACACAAGACAAAACATTACTTATGCAGGGATCATTAACACCATGAAATGTACTAATGCATGTCTTTCCTCAGTGGTTACTTAATGATGCATATAATTGTACTTTACTTGCATTATCATTGAACAAGATGCTTAATACATAACATGATGATATGGTGGGTTTATGGTGGGTTTAAGTTAACGTAACACCAGGGGTGTTACAGAGGGTTTAAGATCTCTCTCTATCTTGGCGGAATGCAAAGATATCCACGAAGCATGCACATCATGAAATCTTTTGAATTCCAAGGGTAAAAGTGCTGGCAATCTACTATCCCCCTATGGACCAAATCTTCTCGCCAGGCAACGTCAACGGAACGGCAAAGGGGCAGATGAAACCACATTCACAAAGAGACGACAAATTACAAAGCAGATCAGGAGCATATCGCAATTTGTCTGCCGAATACATGGGCGGTTTCATACAGGGATACAGAAAACTAAAACACTAATTTCGTTCGCTGATTCGAACGCTACTTCATCCCAAAAGCAAATGACAGCTTAGGGCGTGACTTGTTCTTGCCCAGCAGCTTCATCTGGTTTTGCCTCTGCTGCTCTTCCTCCATTTGTTTCCGCTTCATGGCCTCCTCTCTTTCTTTCTGAAGCCTCTCCAACTCCTGATAACGCTCTAGCTCTTTCTGCTGCTGTTCCATCGCTTCTTTCATCAATGCCTCTTCGGCTTTCTTTCGTTCTTCTTCAAGTTTTTTCTCTAGCTCCTCCCGCTCCTTTCTCTCTCTTTCCTGCAGGCACAAAACCCCAGTGAAAAAAAATTATCTTAGCTGGTTCTTTGAATCATGTTCCTAGAACCCTATCCAGTATTTGCAGATGACTTAATTTTTCCCCCCATATTTGCAGATGACAAATAACAGAGAGAAAACAGAAGCTTACCACTTTGAGTTTGGCTTCATTTAAAGCTGCCTCCTTTTCTTTCTCAATCTGGATTGCTACCTCCTCATGTATCCTTTTTCGCCCTTCCTCAATTCGACGTTGTATTTCATGCTTAATTTCATCACAATTCAGACTCTCCTCAACCTTCTTCCTAATAGCTTGCTCAACTCTTTTTGCAGTCTCCTCCTCTAATAGTCTCAGTTCAACTTCCTTTTGGCGCCTGCAGTTGATATTGCAAGTTAACGAAATGTACTGCCGAAGGCAAGGCATGACCAAAGCCCTTTTTCAATTCAAACTCTTCATCAAGGCCATAAAAGCAGCAAAAAGCAAAGCACATTATTTAAATCTAAACACTATCTATGATCTACTATGCCTTTCATCAGCATAGTTTTGACTACAAGCTAATGCATTTCAGGCATACCTCTAGTGTGTTCCAGATCCAAAAACGAATTATCAAAACTGATCAAGAGTAGATAAAGGATCACCAATTGCATCATCAAATATAACAAGTGGAACTATAGCAGTAGCTTCCTTCGAAAAAGCCTGTAGAGAAGAATGTCAAGTAATTTGCGGCAGGTTTAGAGCTAATCATGAAGCATTTCAATATTCCAACTAAACCATACTCTTGCATGCTTTTTACTACATGCCCAACCAAAATCAATGTTCAAGCTTCAATGCAATTATAGACTAATTAGTGAAACTGCAGAAGCAGGAATTATTTGTGGACAATTTATCCTGACAGGTTATCTCATATCACATGGCATGACTCAAGTACGCAGGAGAACTGCGAACAGAAACATACTAAAATCACTTTATTACATATTCAGAGCACAAAAGAAAGTGAATCTCAATGACACCATGGCATATAATTAAAATTCAGTCCTTTTGATTTCCTTACCTTCTAAAGATAACATTCCAGCAACAGGTCAAACTATCTCACAAATTTATAACATTACAGCGCAGAGGTCAAACTAACTCAGACATCCTCCATCTATCATACTACTTCCTAGCTAATATGACACCGTCCTTACAGAGAAATCCAACACACAGCAAGTGAAGCGCAAAAAAGGGCACTAGCTAAATATACTAAAAAACTTTTAGTCTCAAAATACAACTGAAGACATAACATATGACATAATCGTGGCTGTGTGCTCATTTTTAAGGAAGCTGAGCTATCCCGGTGGAGGA
This sequence comes from Chrysopogon serrulatus, assembly GCA_015844335.1. Taxonomy (NCBI): domain Eukaryota; kingdom Viridiplantae; phylum Streptophyta; class Magnoliopsida; order Poales; family Poaceae; genus Chrysopogon; species Chrysopogon serrulatus. The sequence goes on along the minus strand of JADLZL010007113.1, from coordinate 38,868 downwards.
TGTGGATGTGTGCCCAGCCCAGACCACCGAGACTCAAGTCCTCATCAAGGAAAATATGGATGCCTATTTTGTTCTTATAATAGAATAATAAAAAATGCCACCTAGATCCTCCTAGGTTGGCCTATTTTTTTATAATCCTGGCAATAGCTTATCTCTCTGCTCAAATAAATAGTCAATACAAATCATGCATCAATTTTTCTGTAACTTAGTGTTTAGGCGGAAAGAAAAAACCTTCTGATGGGACACCCTCAAGTACCATTCATGATTTTTTTTTTTGTAAAAAAATAATTTTTAATGGTTTCGGGGGGGGGACATGCACAATAGTTGATACAAACTGCTGTAAAATTTATGAATGGTAATGGTAATATTTCACGCATAGCCTTCTTTTATTTCTTTCATCAATTTCTATTGAGGCAAGCTCACTGTTAACAGGTGAATTCAAAAATAATTTCCAGCAAGAATATACATCTTATGAATTGCAGCTTCTGGAACAAATGTTACATCACAGATATTAGTTCAACAAACTATAATGCAAGTCCAAAACAATCTACAGGATGACCTTTGAACAGAGTTTAAGGTAGGCAGTAAAAATGACATTACATTTTTTAGTAGATACCACATGGAAAATAAAACCCTTCTTGCTCCAAAACAATTTAAATTTATAGACAAAATTACAAAGAATTTTGTTACATCCTACATAAAAGTCATGTTACACTGTGTTAATCATAGAAAACTTTTTTTTTTGGGGTAGCTATACCTAAAACCGCAATTTCAAGTAATACAGAAGCTCCTACTGAACTTAAACTTGCATCTTAAGCCACAATCGACAATCGTCTGATATAATCTAAGTGCTTCACATCCAGCAGTCACATTCTCAAGTCGTATTTATGTTTGTAATAGTATTTGCAAAATACAAAAATAATATTGCACATATGTACTCTGGAAAACAGATGGACAACGAATTGTCAAATAGAGCTGACCTTGTTGATACATTCCGGTGCAAACAGCAACTATTAGTACAATTTCATTGTTAGCATCAGAGAGGAGTTACGGAAAGGATGCAACAGTAAATAGTTGGGTCTGTATAAGAAATAATGCAGAGTACATAGCAAAGCAGATACTTCCCACCTTTTCTTTTCTTCTTCTAGCCTTTGTGTATCAATAGCATTCTTATTCTCTGCCAACCCAAGGTGGGAACCTTGAGATGCAGTGACTGGAGAGCTAGTGACACTTGGACTTCTCTTTCTTCTGTAACGCTTTTGTAATGGAGACGGACTCTTGCGCCTCCTAGGAGACGGAGAACGGCTCTTGCGCCTTCTTGGGGAAGGCGAAGGGCTCCTCCTTCTGCAGTACACAAATAGCACTGTAAGGATAAAGCTAGGAGCATCACAGCAATAAACAACGAATTACCATTAAGCTCCTGAGCCCTAAAACATGGGCAAAAGCAGTTACCTCAGACAATGTTACAATAACCTTTGGGGTGGAGCATTCCACAGCATATACAGCACAGAGTAAAATCTTTGTAGATTCCATGCGTTTTACGAAAGCAACTCTTGTTAGTCCGTACAGGCAAGTAATGCAAAACATGCACATAACTATATCTAAGATTCATCTGCTGATATATTCCATGCTGCATAGACTATATTCCTTTCAGAAGGATTCTTATTTTAACTCCGTGATGCAAAAGAAACCAAAGCATATTTTCCCCTTGGAAATCAGAAATCTTGATCGTTCTGAAGAGTTGTGAAATTTGCACATTTTCATTCATAAATCATGATTACTTCCAATATGACATAGCGCAATATACTACCACACCAGCTAAGCTCTAGCAGTCACACCAACCAACATCTGATAGATGCAATAATCATAAATAGAACACCATGCCCATTTCCATCAATCAATCTATAGTACAAAATTTCAATGAAGGCAATCAGCATCGCCTCAAGTTTTTTTTACAGTACAAACCCCAAAAATAAAATAAAACGAAGACTCGCCAGATTTCTGTGGCGTGTGACGGGAGATGTGGTCACCTATACGAGGAGCGATAGGGGGACCTGCTACGGATGGGGCTGGGGCTTCGGTCCCTGCGGCCCCTCCGGCCGCGGTACCGTGCGGGGGACGGCGACCGCCGGCGCCGGCGCGGCGGTGAGACCGGGACCGCGACCGCGACAGGTCGCGTGGCATCGCGCGCGCGACGCGATCTAGAGCCTCCGCGCAGCCCGGACCGCCCGGATCTGGCCGAAACCGGACGATCGGAAAGGGCCGGAGCCTTGGCTTGCTGGGTGGAAAGCGGGAGGACGCCGCAGGCAGGCCAGGTCAGGTGGAGTCGCCGCCGCCGCACGCGGGGGCAGATGAGGTGGGGGAGGCTTCGCTGCCCACGGAATATATCCAGTGGCAAGTCGTTGTAATTAACCGGCAACGCTAGGCCCAGGTATGTAGGCCTTTTTTTTTTTTTTTGCGATTCGCCCAGGTATGTAGGCTGTGCGCTGGGGAGAAGCAAAAAGCAGCCGGAGCCCGGCCTGGTCCGGCTCAGCCCAGACCCATGTGAGTCGCCCGGCCCGGCCCAACGTGACCGCCATCACCCGGGACCGGTGTCCGCGTGTTTCGTCTGCGCCGAGACTGACTGAAAACGGCATCAGTAGCAGACGGAGGCGACCACGAGGAGCGACGGGGGCCAAGCTACGGCAGCGACGCCCAACACCGGCACGGCATGGGCGCCGACGACGACGCCGCCGCGGCCGCCGTGGCGGCGCGAGAGAGGGAGGCGGAGATCGAGAAGGCCATGCGCGCCCGCGTCGCGGACTTCAAGAAGCAGGCCGAGTGAGCACACTCTCCCCTTCCTCCAACCTTTCTTCTCGGGCTGGTGTGGCCGTCCTGCGCCTCGTCTAGGGTTTTGCGCGCTCTAAGGTTCAGGTCTGTGGCTGCGGCTGCTGCAGGCGCCTGGAATTGGGGCGCTTCGGTTGGTCTGCCGTTGCTTGCCGCGGAGGGTCATGCACTGCAGGAGGGTTTTGGCCTAGTGGGGCGGGGTCGGGTAGGGTTTGTGCGTTTGCTTTTCCGGTAGGAGATGAAGGCAAGCGGCGATGATGAGTCCTGAACCATGGTCTTCAGAACGGGTGGTGCACGTCTCAGCCGCACCTGGCAGCTCCTAGGGTTTTAGAAGTGAGGGGGAAATGGAAATTTTGGTATGTCAACTGTCAAGACAAGAGACAACTGAATCTCAGGAAACACTTAGACGGCGGAGATCTCTTCTTATCGGATTGTTTCGTGATCTGATGACACTCAGATGATGGGTCGGTTTCCTATGGCGCAAGCGAAACCGTTTTCCGTTTTTGTTGTTATTCTTCCAATTCAATGTCTCCTGTATTTTGTCGTTTCGGTGGTTTAATTTGTCTACTGCCCCTTTTAAGCTGTGCTTATTATGTATAACGCCTTACCCAGATATGCCGTGATTGAGAAGTTACCCTGTTTCCGAGTAGAACATAACTTCAGTTTTTCCCCCCTTTGTCTTCAATTCATGTTGATTTCTATCATTTTACCCCCAAATTCCGCATCTGCGTTTCAGTCACAGGAGCAATTATTTCACTATGTAAACATTATCGTTTTTTTCAAAAAGTGCTAGTCTCTAGGTAGGCGGGGTCAGGCTCCACCTAGCTCCTAGGCATCTCCTAGGCAGTTATGCAATATTAATCTCATGTATCATGTGTTCATGAATTCCGTGACCATAGTTTATCTTTCTAGCTACAATTAGTCAAACTTTCATACACAGGTGAAGTCTGAAATTGCTTTAGGCAGAACAATGCCTAGGTACTAGCACCTAGGGGCTGCCTTCTCAAACAGAGGCCATTGTTGCTTTGTGTGGGATGATAATTGCTTGGTGTAGTACCTTGGCACTTGCTTCTTGATGAGTGCTTGGCCTGTTGGCCATGCTGTATCCTATGTGAAACTGTGCAAGAATAAGTGGAGGCTGATATCGTATTCTTCTTTCTTTACAACTTGTGCATTGCCAATGTTTTACTGTGGAAGGATTAATTGAAATTTTTATACCATCTTTGAACAAATTGTTAGTATTTATACGTAAAAAGTGTTATATATGGAAACATGCTTTTCATGAAAGGTGTCTTTTCACGCTGTATAACAGTTTTTTTTTTTAATAAATTGATTACTCTTAACCAATGTTCAGAAAGGCGCTCGCCTAGGCGCGCCTGGGCGCGATTCAACGCTAGGCGGAGGGGCACCGCCTCGCCTAAGGGGGTAGGCGGACATTAGGCGGCAGAGGAGGAAGGGAGCACCGAGCAGAGGTCACCGGTGGGGAGGAGGAACCGCGGGCGGCGCGCGGAGGCCGCCGGTGGGGGAGGAGAAGGAGCGGGTGATGGGCGGCGCCGACCACAAGAGGCTGAGAGAGATGCGGGAGAGGAACCATCGCCGAGCAGCGGCAGCGGCGGCGGCATATGCTTGCGTGCGGCATTCTGGACGGGAGAGACCGAACAAAGGATAGAGTACGAAGGGATAAGGTGCTGGGGTACTTGGGCTTTGGGCCTTTTCCTCTTTTCTGGGCCTTTCTCTTTAGTTTTCTGGGCTTTTTCTTCCTTGAGGTCCACTTATCCCCTGTTTTTCTTTTTCTTTTTTCAATATATGTGTGTATTAGCCATCGCCTAGAAAAACGCCTAGCGACGCCTAGGCTAGCCTAGGCTCGCCTAGGCTCTAGGCTAGGGGTCGTCGCCTAGAAACCGCCTAGCGCCTTGCTGAACTTTGCTCTTAACCAAAGTAAATTATAAAGTGCTATAAAAATATGACTTTTTTGTGAAAAGTAGAATGGGTGTTTTTACAAGTTTTCATAACAGGATGTGTGGTTTAAAAGCTCCCACTATCTTAACCCAAAGGTTTATACCTGGCAAGCCTGTCATGTGCATCAGATCTGATGGTTAATATTTTTGTTGGCTTCATCCGATGGTTAAGTTATATAGGTGACATGGTTTAATGTTGATTTTGTACTAGAAGTGAATTTCTAATTTTCAATGTAGCGAAAGATATGGCTTTGAACTTTTGAAGCTTTTCAGCTTTAACAAGATGAATGTTATGCTTACACAAGAGATTTTCTTTTTCAGCTCCTTGACCCTTGAAGGCGTTAGGAGAGCACTGGAAGAGGACCTGGGTTTGGAGATGTATTCACTTGATGCACATAAAAAGTTCATAAAGCAATGCGTAGACAAGGTAAGTTCAGTGGTTTACAGAGCTATCATTTTAGAAGTGTTGCGATGGTTCTTCTACACTTACAACTTTTCATGCTCTTTAGTTGGGTTTCCTCGTCTTTAGAAGGGGGGGGGGGGGGGGGGGGGCTGGGACTAGAATTGTGCACTGGGCATACTGGTTAGTTCTATAGATTTATCAAATTCTGTTGCTAACTAGATGAATATTCATTCTTTTGGGAAAAAACAAAGATGCAAATATGCTGACAATGGGGGTTGTACACAAATATTCAATTAATTCTTTTTTTAGTTTTTAGTATAGCTTCTGCTTGGAGCCAGATCAATTTAGAGGTACATAATATAGCTTAATATCCTCCTATCTTTGACAATGTTTGTCCTAAATCCTAACTAATCATGAGCATGTACCAAATGTTTTTGGTTATTTATCCTACTGCAGTTATGCTAACAAAAAAAAATGCAAAAAATATTAAACCCATATATTTTCCTTTTAATAAATATGCAATTGATATGCATAGGATGGTGCTCACTGCTCAGACATTCTGTTCTGCACATTAAATTCAAAAGTATGATGGATAGTGGTTATATTTATCAAACATCTAATGCTATTTTATTATCTTAAATGTCAGATTCTTGTTTTACATTTAAAATTAGTATTCAGGAGCTTTGAAAATTCATGATGTTGTTTTATCTAAACTAGGATCAAGGTCTCTTGATATATCTATTTTTGAAAGTGGCAGTTTTGCTTGTACAGATAATTTGTTCCCTTGGTTTCTAATCTGGAAATTCATTACATCTGAATATCTGATATTATGTGCTACTTTATTCCCAGCTGGAACATATTACCTTGTGTTTTGGTAGATCCAGTGAATCGTTTTTTCTTCCTTCCTTTTTTAGAATTGCTTTCTGTCTTAGCTAACTTTTGCTCATTCTTTCTTTCTTGGCCAAGTATTGTACCAGGTTTTTGCTGAATCTGATGATGAAAATGCAAATGATAATTCATCGGAGGATCCTGAAGCTAAAGATGATCATTTATCCAAAGAAGGGACAAATGTTGCTAAACCAATGCCTGTTTCAAATAAAATGTCCTCCAATGCTGATGTTGTAACATCCAGCAAGACAGGAAAGGATCCTGAAGGAGAAAAGGATCAAACTTCCAGCAGTGCTATTAGTGAAGACATGATAAAAGAAGCCATTGAAAAAAGGGCATCTTATTTTAGAAAGAACTCTGAGTATGTGTCCTCAACTTCTCGTTGCATGTATAATTATCACAAGTTCATACGTATGTCCACGGTTGCCATGTGTTGGTTTATTGAACTTCTCAACCTTTGCACATTAATCTGTACTCCCTCCGTTCCAAATTATTAGACGTTTTGGCTATTCTAGATTCATATCTTTTGCTATGCACTTAGATATACTATGTCTAGAATCTAGATGCATAGCAAAAGTAATGCATCTTGAAAAGCTAAAGCGTCTTATAATTTGAAACAGAGGGAGTATATGAGACATGGTGACAAGAAAATGACATTAACAGATACACCATCAAAAGTACTTTCATTATGCTATATTTCCTCTAGTAATATGGAGAAATTAATGATGAGAACTGCCAATATTTAGTGGTCAGAGTAGTTTCTAGTTGCATATCCTGCTTAATATAGGGTGTTACTAGGATACATTTTGGGTTTATCTTGTTTTGTTCTAGGAATATTGTTTCCCTAGAAGCTATTTACTTGTTTCGTGTTATGTTCTACTCATTTTGGTTTGGACACTACATTCTGGACTACAAAAAATACTGCTGCTGAAACAGATAAGAGCATGTTGTGATGTTTTTGGACATATCCATTTCCCCCTTTTTGATACTCAATGTCCTTTCTTACCTTCCTTTTGTGCATTTCGCTATTCAGTGTGTATTCACAAAATGAAATAAATGCAGTACTCTTACTTTACAAGGAGTTCGACGCACTTTGGAAGATGATCTCAAGCTTCAGAAGAAAGCTTTGGATGCCTATAAGAACTTCATTACTACAGAGTTAGACAAGGTCAGTTTACTACATGCATGAGTAACATGTACTGTTTCTTTAAATGTATATGCTTTTACCTCTTTTTTGCATGATCAATTTGTTGTTATGAATGGCTCTGTTGCTTTTCTTTATCTTTGTAGCAGATTTTGCAAGAACCTGCAAATGGGACAAAGAAAAAAAGTAAAAAGGGATCTTCCAAGGATATTGACCAAACAACAAGTAAAGGTTCTAAAAGAGTCCGTGAAGTATCAGATATCTCTGAATTAAATGATAGCAAGAGTGAGATGGATGACAGCGATGAGGATTCGAGGCCAAGAAAGAAAAAGGCAGAAAAGGCTAAAGTCATCAAAAAGCAGAAAATAGTTACAAATGAGAAGAAACTGTCAACCCCAAAGGCTAAAAAGGTTGCAAAACAAGACTCGGATAGAGATACTGAAGAACAGGGTGGCAACTCAGCAGAAATGGATAATTCCCATTCATCCGCTGAGGAAGATAACAAGGTTTTCAGATTGAACTCTTGGAACACTTAATTCCTTGATATGCCTTACTCTTATATCCTGATGTGTTGATGTGCAGAGAAAACGGCAACAGACTCCAGCTTACGGGAAACAAGTAGAGCATCTGAAATCGATAATCAAGTCCTGTGGAATGACGTACTACCTCGATTTACCATATGCAATTATGAATTTGTAGAATGATAACTTGACTAATATATGTTTCCTTTAATTCAGTATTCCACCTAATGTGTATCGGAGAGTCAAGCAAGCACCTGAGAACAAACGTGAGGCCTGTTTGATAAAGGAGTTACAGGATATACTTGAAAAGGAAGGATTGTCAAAAAATCCTTCTGAAAAAGGTGTGTTTTCTTGTTGACTCTAGTAAAGATTATTTTTCGAAGAAGCTCTGAAAAGGGCATGGTGCTCCTGCAAGTCACTTAAGAAGAAAAGACCCAAAACCCATACAACTGCATGGTTAATTATGGAAAACTGGCAAAAACCTAAACACAACTGCCCACGTGACACCCGAAACAACACGATGGACCACCATGTGCATCATTGCCAAGCTTCATTGCAATAGCAATCAAGCAGATCTGACTTCACACAGTAGACCTCAGCAAAGCTACCAAGTCACCACAACTAGCACCAACGCACCTAGCTGCACCAAACAGCACGTTGTCGTTGCCAAGCATCCGCGCCCAACAACAAGCTCTGACTTCGCCTCTGCAAGCACAGACCATGACTGTTGGCTGCCTGACAAAAGCAAAAAGTGCCCCCATGGATGCAAGAAGGGCCTCGGCACCAAAACCACTCTAGTAAAGATTATCTAGGGAGCCAGGGATGCCCCCCTCCTTTTTTTCCGCTTAGTTGAGTATGATCTAACGATAGAAGTAACCTCTCTCTTGCTCTCAAACTTTTGATACTACAGAAGCTGATTCTGTAAGGTGCTACATTAACCGTGTTGGACTAATATTTCTCTTTCACTAACATTCTTTATTGATGTTATGGGCAGAAATTAAAGCAGTGAAGAAGAGAAAAGAAAGAGCAAAGGAACTTGAGGGCATAGACATGAGTAATATTATTACTAGTTCTCGTCGGAGAAGTACATCAAGTTTCATACCCCTGCCACCGCCACCTAAAATAGAAGCAGATAGCGATGATGATGAAGATGATGATGATGCAGAAGATGATGATGAAGTTGAAGAGGAGAATGTAGAAGGTGGAGATGAAGGTGATAAAGACGATGATGAAGTTGATGGGGAGAATGTAAAAGGTGGAGATGAAGGTGATAAAGACGATGATGAAGTTGATGGGGAGAACGTAAAAGGCGGAGATGAAGGCGATAATGACACTGCTGAACCTGGTGATGGTTCTGCTGATGGTATGATTCAGTTATCTGTTCCTTGATTTGCGTTCAGCAGCTTACAATTTCAACCTTGATATAAGAAGATATGCAAATATGCTGTACTTTTTCTTTGAAATTGCTATAATGCTATAGTTTCAGTTAAACCCCAGCTACCATTAGGAAGGAGTTTCCCTTGGATTGACCCTGTTAAACACACCAAACTTACGCAAAAAGGGCATTATAAAAAAGATGACCAGGGAGGAAGCACGTCATCCCTGACTTAGGTTTTAGAAGGGAACCCCACCAGCATTGCACAGGGAAGTGGGCACAAATGCAGCACCAAAGGTTTCAGCCCTGGGTGGGTAGCTCTTTTACTGGGTGCTCTGAGCCACATGCTCATCTAAAACAAGACTGCGCGCATTTTGACATTTATTTCAACAGTTCTGCTAGAACCATAGAGACCATCTTACTGCTCCAATCCTTTTTATTGTGTGAAAGCACCATTATATCTCTGTACAAGTTTGGATCGATGAATATGGATTGACATAACAAAACAAAAGGTCTTCCATCACCAGCTGAACCAGTTTTTCATTCTTGCCAGTAGACAGATTTTCTGTGCTCCACAGTCCACACTAGCACTTGGCCTGGATTGACATGTAACCCTGATATCTTGATCTCCTGAAGGAAAAATCATTATGGCTAATACAATATGCACTGGAGTGCGCCTCTGTTGCCTTTCTTCTATAGGGATGAATACCTGAAAAGTATCTGCATACATGGTGGATGTGTGCTCCGGAAACTGAGAACTTAATCCCTTTAACAGGAAAAAAAAATCCTGAAAGGCTGATAGCTGTTTTCCTTGAGGCACTTCACAGAAAAAAAATCTGGTAGCTTTCGGAGGAGTCAAATTTTGGGATGGAGGAATTTGAAAGAGCCACATATTAGCTTTTTATCACATAAATTTAGAACGCAACAGATTCTATGTGAGTTTGATGTATATAGGTCTATTTTGTTAAGGAATTCATCTGTAAGTTCTGATGGTGGCCAGGACATTAAGAATTTCCATCCTGATGTTCAATTGGTCGTCATGGATATATTCAGCAAATGCTTTTGTAGCTTGTGTGCCACAATGCATCTAAGGCGGCTGGTTTGCAACTATTTGTTGCGTTTTTACATGAAAACTTTACTTAATACGACTGCACCAGTTTGGTCCAAGTAGGCTTGATGCAATCTTTTCTTATCAACATTATGATTTTTTTTGCCATACCTATCATCATATGGTTCAGTACTGAATACTCAACGATTGATATCCTGCTGATCACTTTGGTGGGCCAGCCATCTGGCCCACGGAAGTAAATAATCTTTGTAGGCTCTTTCCCCTCTTGAACGCCAACTAACCCTTCTGTGCACTTGCAGATGCTGAAAAGGAGGAAAAATGATTCGGGCCCCAGATAAGGCAGAAGCAGTTCTGACCATGTAGGTTCAGCTTCATGTTGACTTCAAGTCGACCTCGTTCGTGGATGTCTGGAGTAGCCAGTTGCTCAGGAGTTGTCTTCTGACGTTTATTCATGTGTGCGTGATGGGAACATTTGTTGGATTCAGCTTTGGTGAAACATGAGGAACATATTCTTCTTGTAGTTATGTACAATGTCACATTGGTTCTCTTAGCACCTTCTTCGCGATCGTGTAGATTGCAAGAGTCTCAGAACATACAAATTAGCAGTAAGTACTGATTGGTTTATTAGTTTATAAGTATAAACTTTCGCAGATGGAACATATAAGTTAGCAGTAATCAGTACTGATTGGTTTGTTAGCACCTTGTTGGCTTCATACTTTTGCTTTGTTTTTCTTAGGTACTGTAGTAGTGTTTAGTTTCCGTGGCATGATGATGGCTTCTGGGGGCTTATGAAGTTCTGATTGGCATTGTGCTTTTGTGGCGTTGAAAAGTTGTCCTGGAGCCTCCGTGAAAACTGCCATGAAGCTTTGACTTCAAAGTTTTGGATGATATCTCTATTTCAAAAATCTCTATAACTTGCCTTGCCTGCTGTTATTTTAATTTAAAATATCTCTTCTGTTAATGTTTTTTTTTGTCATCTTATAGGTTTGGATAAAATCTCTACTTATACCGGCTTGGCACCCCGCTGGCTGATCATCATTTCAGCATAGCCATATTTCCCTTTTGGGTTAATCCTAATTTAAAATATCCCTTCGGATTTTTTTGTCATCTTAGATTCAGAGTATGTCAAACTTCTTTAATTTTAGCTAGATTTATAGAAAATAATATTATATTGTCTATCTAAATAGGTTTATTAATAAAATATATTTTATTATTAATCTAATAATATTTGTTACTCCATCTTAAATTATAAGTCATTCCAAAATTTTTGGAGAGTCAACGTTTTTCAAGTTTAACCAAATTTATATACTAAAAAAAATAATAATATTTATGACACCAATATCATTAGATTCTTTATTAATTATATTTTTATTGTATACCTATTTGATGTTATAAATCTTTGTATTTTTTTAGTATAATTTTGGTCAAACTTTAACTTTTAACTCTCCAAGAATTTTTTAAATGACTTGTAATCTGGGATGGAGTACATATTATAGATATTATTAATGTCTTTTTTGGTTCAAAGTTAACCGTGTTTTCGGCAACGAGTTTCAGTTTCTCAGGATAATTACTAGAATCACAAGCAAACTCAATGACAAACACTAGGAAAATCACCTGGAACTAATTCTTATTTTTTACTATTTGAGAGAAACACCTAAAACTTGGTTTTTTTTTTATTCTAGTTCTAGTTTCAAGAATCTAGGAATGATTTCACAAAGTGTTGTTTTGACAAAGTGAATTTGATTTAGCAATGAGACATTTCTAGAGACTCTGAACCTAAAATGTTTTTAGGAGAATTTGAATCTCTAGCAAACACCCTCATCTACTGTTGAGAATGATACTTTTGGGATTGTTTTGATTCATGGTTTTAAATTTGGTCACTAAATTTTAGATCACTCTCCTTAGGCTTTGGACAAGTTTGTTTAAAATGTTACTCCCTTCATTTTAAATTACAAATCATTCCATCTCTCTTGAAGAGTCAAAACATCTTAAGTTTGTATAAAATTACAAAGATTTATGACATCAAGTAAGTATACTATGAAAAAAATAATTGACAAAGAATTTAATGATACTTATTTGGTATCATAAATGTTTGGAAAAAAGTCTAATTAACCCTCCGAACTATCAAGGTCTACTTCACCCCCCGAACTATGAAACAGTCTATTTTACCCCCTAAACTTTCCAAAACCATCTATTTTACCCCCTAGACAGTTTTTAACGGGGTTTTGCTACAGTAAAACTAGTTTTCTCTTTTTTATTTATTTTTTCTGAATCTTTAAAAAATCATAGTAAATAATAGAAAAATCATAAAATAGAAAATCCAATTTTGTTGGACTTCACATAAGTATATCTAAACAGTGAATATATAATATGATATGCTTTAGTATAAAGTTTTTGTTGTAGCTTTACAGTGAACAAATCCAAATTTTTTATAGCAAAAACTTTGTACTAAAGCATATCATATTATATGTTCACTGTAGATATACTCATATGAAGTCCAACAAAATTAGTTTTTCTATTTTATAATTTTTATATGATTTTCTATGATTTTTCAAAGATTTGGTAAAAATAAATAAAAAAGAGAAATTGGTTTTACTGTAGCAAAACCACGTTAAAAATTGCCTAGGGGGTAAAATAGACGGTTTTAAAAAATTTAAGGGGTAAAATAGACCGTTTCATAGTTTAGGGGGTGATGTAGACCACGCTTGATAGTTCGAGGGTTAAGTAGACTTTTTCCTAAATATTTTGTATAAATTTGGTCAAGATGTTTTGACTCTAAAAAATATTAGAATGGCTTATAATTTAGGATCGAGAGAGTACCTAAAGTTCAACCACCTATAAGACATCACCAATAAGCTAAAGCGATTTAAAGTTTTAGTTTTTAACTATAGCCAACTAAACTTTGACTAAAGAATCTAACAGGCCTAGGACTGATGAGTAGGATGTTCTTTGGATCCACATACGAGATACTCCTACATACGAGTGCATTTGCTTTCTTTTTTAAGGAATGCTATTCTTCATTTCTTTGTTTCCCCTAGGGGAGTACATGTACGCGAACAGGCTATATACAATCCAAGCCGTTTAAGTTATTATGAGCTGTTCGCTTAAGCTAAAAAAAAGCCGTTTTCGAACATAAGCCAACAAGTATTTACTTCTTACACAAAATCGACGTTTCTATAGTATTTTTGACTTATTAGGCGGCTTTATAAGTCGTGCTATTCGGCGGGACTTATAAGCCGGTTGATAAGCTAAAATATTATATAAATAGTTAATTTTGTGTAAGAAGAAAATATTGTTGGCTTATAAGCTGAAACGGTTTTTTAGCTCAAGCGAACGTTTTTTGAATGGAAAAAGTCCACATTAGGCCCCTTAATTTTCACGAAAGTCTGTATGTCATCCCTGAACTACAAAACCAGATAAAACATATAAACTTTTAAAACCGTTTATATTACATCCCTCGGTGGTTTTTCGACGGTGGTTTGCTACAGTAACAATGGTTTTGTATTTTTATTTTTATTTATTTATTTTGGCTGAATTTTTAAAAAATTATAGTAAACCACAGAAAAATCATAAAATGGAAAATCTAATTTTGTTGGACTCCACATAAGTAGATCTACATAGTGTACACATAATATAATATATTTTGGTATAAAGTTTTTACTTTGTAGTTTTAGATATGTGTATTTCTATAATTCAAATAAATTATACAGTAAAAACTTTGTACTAAAGTATACCATATTTTATGTTCGCCATGTAGATCTACTTATGTGGAGTCCAAAAAATTAGATTTTTCTATTTTAATTTTTCTATAATTTTTAATTTTTTAAAAATCCAACCAAAATAAATAAAAAAGGCAAACCACTGTTGCTGTAGTAAAACCATCTTTACTGTAGCAAAACCACTGTTGAAAACCACCGAAGGATGTAGTATGAACGGTTTTAGAAGTTGAGAAATGTGTTTTAGCCGGTTTTAAAGTTTAGGGATGACATGCAAATTTTCATGAAAATTGAGGGACCTAAAGTAGAACTTTTCCTTTTTGAATTCAGGCCGTTTCAATTCATCCTTAACACAGCCCATGTGGAACCCGGCCCAGTTCGGCCGCCATTGCGTGACGTGACGCGGTGGGGAGCACGGGCGCGTCGGGGCGGATGACGCCGTCACGTCTCGTCGCGGTGGTGCGCTGCGCGCCTGCCTCCTGCGTTCAACTTCAACCTTGGTGGTGGGACGTGGAACAAGAGCAGCGACAACGCCCTAATAACGAGAAAAGAAACCCAAGCCTTCTTTCCACCAAAAAAAAGCAAAAGAAAAAAAATTAGAGAGGAGGAGTAGACTGCGACAGCGTCCGTCGTCGAGCCGGCGGCGACGAGGCGGAGGCGAAGATGAGGAAGAAGCTCGGCACCCGGTTCCCCGCGGTACGTTGCGCCCCTCACCCCGTCCTGCTCGTATCGTCTCTTGCTCTGCTCTGATCCGCCCGCGCCCGCGCACGTGATCTGATTTGATCTGATCTGGACGCGCGCGGTGCAGATCTTCGCTCTCGCGGGCGGGATCCGGTGGACGCCGCCCGCTGTTGACGCGCGGCGTCGCTGGTTCGTTTGGTGGGCGGGGGATTTGCTTTGGCTGGGTTCTCTGCCTGCCGGGGGAAGGCGCCGTGGGGTGGAGGCGCGCTCGGGCTCAGATCGGCTCCTGCTCTCTCTCTCTCTCTCTCTCTCTCGTGCGCGCGCGGGGAAGTAATTCGTTCTGTTTTTTTTTTTTTTTTTTTTTTTTTTTCCTTGAACTTTTCCGGAGTCTACAACAGAGGACGTCGAGAACTTCTAATCCGGCTCCTTTGCTCGTGTTATTTTGAGCTAGAGGATGGAGAGATTTGTGGGCGCTCGCAGCTGACTAGATCAGCCCTGTTGACGTGGGAGTGTTTAGTCCGTGTGAACGGGACATCCTGATGTGATCTCCACGCCCCGCTGGTTATCCTCGATCGCCTGGTTTGGCGTGTAGATGCAAGGGATGGGCTAGATTCTGCTGTCTGCCTGTGGTTTGGTTGCAAGATCTCCAGATCATGTGAGAATGTATTGCGGGTCCCATGTGTTGCTGGCTGGGGATACTCAGCATGTGATCTGGTGCAGGGAGTACTTGTGCAGTAAAATTCGTGTGCAACCTTCATCATGGGGTTTTATTATGGTCTGGTCTTAGTAGAGTCTGGAACAACAGTAACTTCCATTGTTATGTTTGGTGAGGGAACTATTGTTGGGCACGGCCTAAGTCTGATGTTGTAGTGCTGTAGGCTCGGGTGCTCTTCCACCTGCTTGATTATTCCAAGATCTCCTGAACATGCCAGCATTTCTTTTCTTGAGATTAATTATAACCTGCTTTGTTGCGCTGAAGCAGGCCTGTTTGTGGATGTCTGTATTTGTTGTATGCCTTCAGGTCGGTTTTGAGTCTTCAAAGCCTCTTGTTGTTCTGTTGTCATGGAACCAATGTGAGTTGAAGTTCCAAAAGCTACACACAACTCTATGGTTTGTACTGCAGGTGCATATTTCGTTGTATTTAGCTGAAAAGGTCATTTGGAATAACACGGTTTGGGTTTTGTATTTGGTTTGTGGGATGTGTTTCCTAGATAATTTTTCAAATATATATAAGATGTATATAATGACATGAAATTGTCCCCTAACTATGCTCTCTATTACAATAGGCTCGAATCAAAAAGATAATGCAAGCAGATGAGGATGTTGGAAAGATTGCACTAGCGGTGCCTGTTTTAGTCTGTAAGTTCCACAAGAATCGTTGTGCTTTTGTGTATTATTATTATGTGCATATCTGTGGTTTCCCACAAAAATCTAGTATTTGTACTTAAATAAAACAAGCAAAAGAGGGACGATCTTTATCACATCGTTTGACATTCATACATCTTGCTGACTGGCTAATGGTTCTCTTGCAAACTGGTTTACTGGTTTCAAGAGAGATCCACCTTATATATTTTTTAGAAGTTTGTTTGGTCAACAGTTTCAGTTTTTCTTTGTGGGCATCATTACTTTCAATCACAGTTCTTTATATCCTACTGCTATTACATGTAGCCATGATGAAGCATACATAAATCAAATTTCTGACATTTTGAGTTTTCATTTGCATGCAGCAAGGGCTCTTGAATTGTTTTTGCAAGATTTAATTGACCGGACTTATGAAATTACGCTTCAAAGTGGTGCAAAGACACTGAATTCCTTCCACTTGTGAGTTCAATATCACCTGCCATTTTGTTTTCTTTTAAAATTATAAATTTGATTAGGTGATGTACTGTATATTTTAAAACCAATGGATCTCTTCGACGAATTTCAGCTACTAGTCTAATAAAATACACTGAGAGTATATCCGGATGCTTCCAATTGGCAGTTGCTATGTTTGAATGTTTGGACTTTGATGTACAATATCAACTGTGGTGTTTATATGTCCCATCATTTTTTGGCATGTATGAAAATTTGGTGAACTGGGATACCCCTCTGCCCAAGATAGGATCTTATCCAGAATTCATTTTGTCTGTGTTGCTTAAGGCATCAAAATAAGTTGGTGGATAAGTTGTCCAGAAACAGAATTCATTTTAGCTCATGCCTCATATAGCTAGTGCACATTCCATTGCACTGTTATATGGCTTTTGGTTGTAGATTCCTTGATACAAGGTTTTCTAGTTAGAAGGTTATAAATGTTATCTAAGTTAACATTCGTAATATCTGTAGGTGGGATTCATAACTGGTCGGTCCCTGACTATGGCCAGCTATTTTCTAAATAAGTAAATAAGGTACTCGAGTTAGACTCATCTAATGTTTTTGCATCACCTCTGGAGGAAGTGATGAACAGATTGCTTTTGGCAGAAGTCTCAACTTCAAAATAGTCATCTAGGGCGTTTGGTTCAATGCCTGCCAGGCAGCAAGATCCCAGCCCTAGGCACCCAAAATCGGAAGCTTGGGAATGCTGCCTGTGCCAGGCAGCTTCAGTCAGGAGCCAACTGAACTGTCCCTAAGATCTGAATTTAAATATGGAAGCAGGTTGGTTTTGGTAACCAATTTGGAATATATATATATATATATATATATATATATATATATATATATATATATATATATAAATAAATAGCCTTTTGGTGTGGTTTCTGGAATTTGAGCTCATGAACATTTATAGAGGGGAGATTTGTAGAGGTTATATATCCTCCAAACTGAAACTGGGCAGATAATCCCATCCTGCTCATGTAGATCTATCATATGAGCTTATCTAATTTATTTGGACTTAAATTTCATATGTAAATGCGAGTTGCTATATTGAGGTTAATTTTGATTGAGATGGACATTTTTTTTTTAAATGATCTTATAGTTTTCATGGGGTATCAATTTTGAGCCATTAATATTAACATTCATATATCTATCTTCTGACATCTGATGTTCAGGAAGCAATGTGTGAAGAGGTACAGTTCTTTTGATTTCCTAACTGAAGTTGTCAACAAGGTGCCAGATCTTGGTGGTGCGGACTCCTGTGGAGATGAAAGAGGATTACCTAGAAGAAGGTAAGTTTAGTTATTGTAATCAGCATTTTATGATTCATTTGTATCAAGTATCTAACAGTGTTTGAAATTCACTTTTCAGAAAGTCAAATGGCAGTGACCCAGAGAATGATGAATCAAGATCTAGTAAAATGGTGCGTACATCAACCATAACTGCTCACTTGATTGATAACGTTATATAAATGGATATTTGATAATAGAACCTCTGGTTTTTCAGGTCATAAGAAATGCGAACATCAGCCCCAGAGGACGTGGGAGGGGTCGAGGCAGAGGGCGAGGTCGCCCACCCAAGAGAAAGGAAGTTGGTTATGTACAATTTGAAGATGAGAGCAGTATGTTTGCTGAACAAAGTGAACCATTACCAGGAGAGGAAACAGTTCCAGAGATAAATAATGGCACCGAGATCATGCCTCAAAGCACACAACCTCCAGTAGAGGTTCCACCAACAGCTCCTGCACAAGCTACAAGTTCTAAGGTGGAAGAAGCAAACACTGATCATCAGTCAGATTGGCCTATGCCAGATGCCATTGGAAACATTGGTGTTGTTGGGCCATCTGGTTTTGGACATCTGACAGTGCAGGTTGATGAAGACGAGGACTATGACAATGAGGATTAGCCAGGGCCATCCTCATTGTATGCACTAACAGGACTGCTCTGGTGTTGTAAAATGTAAATATAGTTTGAAGTAGTTGCCACAGCTTAGCTGTGATTGTCTGGTGTTGTTTATGAGGTTATGTAGTCCTGTGTAACTTTTGTTTTCCAATAATTGCTTGGTAGTTGTCTTTTATTTACATGATTGACTGTCTTAAGAGTTTTGTCATATTTAACCCAGTATATTTGAGCACGGATTGGCTATTTTAAGTACTGACTTTATCAACCTAGTATTTGAGCAGTCCTTTGATTCTCTGGGGCAGCAGCCCACTGTGGTCCGCAAATTTTTATTGCCTTATGGTGCGGTCAGCTGCTAGTATTGTCTGGTTGGGTCATGCTGCGGTTCAATAACATTTTGGTTCAACGACAATTGTTATAAATATTGTTATGTTACAGAGAGAAAAATACAGCAATAAACTGTCAATTCAGCTAGAACAAAATATGCAGAAATTGCACAAATGATTAGAGTAAGCTATCGCATAAAATATAATCAACTAGACATTTCAATGTATCCGCTACGTACAATGATATCCGTATTGTGAACAAACCTTCTACATCATTCACAGTAATCACACTCAATTCAATGAAGGTAACAACTTCCAAACGATTGCCTAGCCAACAACATATGGTTCAGGGACTTCATTTGAGGTTGCATTCTTCATGGACTCATTGAGATTTCCAGTATGGGGGCAAAAATCAGTAAGGGGGTAAAAATAACTAATTGGCATTCAGCTTCTCTCCAAGGATTTTATTCAACAAAACTGGGTTGGCCTTGCCCTTCGATGCTTTCATCACCTAGAATCAGTTAAAACAAAAATATGATCACTGATAGGTAGTTGCAGGGACAAACAGTGCTAGTGATCAATTCACAAACCTGGCCAGCAAAAAATCCTTGCAGCTTAGTTTTGCCAGCACGGTACTGCTCAAGTTGCTTTGGATTATCAGCAATTACTTTATCTACCATTGCCTCAATTGCTGCCGGATCTGCTATCTGTCATTTCAAGTAATGATTTTCTTTTTCATTTCAGACAATGCCTCGAGTACTCATGAAAGTAGAAGATGCAAATTATAAACTACAAACACTGATGAAATCAAGAGGGCATGTCAATATTGTCCCAATTTTTGAGCATCTACGTTGACAGGAATACACAAAGGAAAAAACAGCATTTGGAACACTTCACATTGGTTGCAGGGATCACAATAATTTTTAGATGCTTGAACTACTATGGTTCCAAATAGTAACAAATGTGAGCACAGTTACCTGAACCAAATCTTTCTCTTCTATCACACCCTTAACTGTTCCACCTTTGGCAATGAGCTCGGCCAGTATCTGCAAGTACAGATTTAGAGAGGCATTATCATCAATCAGGGTACAAAGCCTAGATAATGTGTAGACCCTATAGACTGCCAAAACCTAGAGCCAAAAAACAGTAACAAGGGGGGAAAACTCAGTTTAGCAATGTTACCTCCTTGCCGATCTTCCCACTTATAGTTCCATTCTTAATGGATGCTATCAGTTCAGACAGTTCTAGAGGTGTTAATTTAATTTCATCAATGGAGGCTTTTTCATCTTTGAGATAAGCAGCAATGTCACCCATGATCCAGTTGGCAGCCATCTTTGCATCAGCACCATGCTCAAGAGTAGAATCAAAGAAATGACCAATCTGGGAAGATATAGACTCATCAGATTTCTGAAGTTATTGTGAACAATAGAGAGAATGCATTGCCTTGTCAAGAAAAAAATAATTCCTATGTACTACAAGAAGGCCCCCTGGCAAATATGTGAACCTCTATCAAGCTAGATGAAATGGAATTTTACAATTGTATAGCCAGTTAAGAATGAGGAACTTCTAAATAATCTGTGGACACACATGCAACCTACACGAACACAGAAGATGGAATCTTACATTATCATCATTAGCAAGGAACAGAACATCTTGCATGCTGAGTCCCATATTCTCATAACGCCTACGCTTTGCTTCTGGAAGCTCCGGCATTGACTTGCTGATTTCATTAATATAGTCACCAGTGAGAACTACTTCAGGAAGATCGGGTTCTGGAAAATATCTATAGTCGGCAAGTCCCTCCTTTTTTCGCATTGTAAAAGTTTTCTGATGATGTAGATAGAGAATAATTAGTACTTGGTAGTAGAAAATCCAGCACAAAAAAGGGTTAGAGTTGGGGACAACAACCTGAGAAGATTCATCCCACAGGCGGGTTTCCTGTACAATTTGATCAGCCTGGCCTTCTTTATGGAGCAGAATCTGCCGGGAGATCTCATAATCGATTGCCCTATTTATCGCAGAAAATGAGTTCATATTCTTTATTTCCACCTGAAGGAATCGAAATAAGAGTGTGACGCCATTTCTAGAAAATAATGGTGGATAAGCAAGTGAATATCATTTGACTTATTTTCCCTTAAATAGCGTCGCATGAATAACAAAGCAGGCAAGAAGCCAATGAACTTCAATTATGCATGTTTCTGGGTATAACTGGCAATTTAGGTACATGGATTTCACCGAACAGCTACATAAGCAATTACAATTATGTATACTATCAATATAATAAGCATACAACATGATTCCCCCCCAGCCCCCACATGGGTTGAAAATTCAAGGCATCATTTAAAGCATGGTAAGATTTTAAGGACAATTTAGCCCTCACTGAGAATAAAAGTTATTTATTTGGCCTTGAATAAGTTGGTTAACCAATGAATCATCAAATCATAACTGAAAGCAAAAGCTGACAACACACGCACACAAAAAAAAAAAAAAAAAAAAAAAAAAAAAACAAACAAACAAACAAACAAACAAACAGTTCGGGAAGTCCTAAAGATACGAGAATCACCTTTGTACCAAATTCTGATTGTCCAACTGGTCGAACAGAAACATTCACATCACAGCGAAGGGAACCTTCCTGCATATTACCATTACTCACTCCCAGGTACCTAACAATCCTTTGCAGCTCAGCACCATACTCAGCAGCTTCTATCCCTGTTCTCATGTCTGGCTCTGAGACAATTTCAAGCAAAGGTACACCTGCCCTGTTTAGGTCAACCTAGCCAGCCAAAGTAGCAACCACTGATCAATAATTGAAGTTGCTGTACTTTAAGTGATGAGACGCTGGGTAATTTTTTTCATTCCCTCTGGACTTTCCCTGTCAATATTAGAGCAGTGCTTATGGTTTATTGTCTGTATCATTCCATGGCGTTCCATATATCATACTTACACAAAACATAAATTTCTTGGGTTAGCCTATCGCGTGTATTTATAGCCAGAGGATTCAAATTTTCAAATAGTTACTCTCACCAGGAAGATGGAACTGTTGAGGCTATACCCAGCTAGCCCATCTGTTCTACAACCAGCAAAAGCAAGGATTATTGTTTGGCCATATTATGAATGGCAGTTGCCAGATTTTTTTTCCACTGCAGCACTACTTTTATTTTGGGGTGGTAAACTGACTTTGTTCCCTTCACGGAGCAAGCTTTTGCGGCGGTTGCAGATTAGAGTGCCCTAAAATTGAAGTCTTCCCTATCCTACAGAACTTCAATCCTTTCACGATAAAGCTAGAATTCCCCTGGCCTGAGATCCAAATGCTCTCTCATATCCAACTTCAATATTTTTCTATGTTCTATTCTCTAATCTATAGGAGTAAGTTTTCTAATGCACTGCAGTAAATTTCAAAACTGATGTTGTGGTTCCAAAGTTGCTATGCCAGACAGACATGACAAGCTGATCAGAATATCGCGAAATCTTGCAAACAGTAGTACAAACTTCTAACAGAAATTAGGCAATTAGTCAGAGACAAGGAAAACCTGAGAGTAACTGCTGGATTCAGAATGAAGCAGCTTGCCTGCATCTTCTTCCATGTGAACCCTCGTGATCCCAAACTTCCTATGCCCACCACCAAACTCCACTGGGAGGTCCAAATCGACATACCCCTTCTTGGCAATGGGGATGTCAAACTGGGAAATCTGGTACCCCTTGGGGAGGTCCGGGTAGAAATACTGCTTGCGATCAAACTTGGACGCCACGGAGATCTCGCAGTTGAGGGCGAGCCCGAGCTTCACGGCGCACTCCACCACCTTCTCGTTCAGAACCGGCAGCGTCCCCGGGTGGCCCATGCAGGTGGGGCAGACGGTGCTGTTGGGCTGGGCGCCGTAGCTGTACGGGCAGGAGCAGAACGCCTTGGTGGCGGTGGAGAGCTGGACGTGCGTCTCGATCCCGATGATGGCCTCGAAGCCCTGCGTCTTCTGCTCGGCCGCCTCCTTGGTCGCCAGCTGAATTGACCTGGGCGCTGCCGCTTTGGGTTGTTCAGTGGCCTGCGCACTCTCCGCCCGAACCGTGAAGCGGGAACACCAAGGCCGTAGAACAGTGAAGAGGAGGCCGGAGTTTGAGGTGAACGAGATTGGCGTCCTCATCCCCCGGAGGAGGGTTAGAGCCATCGTCGGCGAGTGTGCCTCGCGCAAATTGCAATCGCTGGCGGAGAATGAGGGTGGTGGGCGGGGCCGGGCGAGCAGCAAGTGCGGAGAAGAGGAGGGCGCGGCCGCCGGAAGTGAGTGCGGCGAGGACTGGGGCGCGGAGGAAGAGCGCCGGAGAGCGTGCGTGGCCGCGCTCCTGGCGAGTGGCGGAAGGGGAGGGAAGGGGATTGGGTGCGGGCGGCGGAGCCGAGGGATTGACAGATGCGAGAGAGTTGGGCTGTGCCACTGTGGGTGGGTCTGGCCCATTTAGATTATTTCAATTGAAGCTTGGCAAGGAAAGGAAATAGGTCCCTCCCGCCCAATCTGTGGTAGATTTGCAAAGCTAGTATAAAACTCTTTTTTTTTCCTCACTGCTCCAAGTTTAAATTTCCTCCCCAATAAAAAAATACTTTTTGATCTCATCAAAACCGGCCAGAATTTCCTCGTTGGCTGTCCCTACAAGTGCTAAAATAAATACTCTCTCCATACCCATAAAACTCGACGTTTTGGATAACGGATCTACCACCGCTCGGACGTCCGACGGGATTGATCTCGACGGCCGTTTCCTACGCTCGACTGCACTCATCCCCAATTCATGCTTGCATTTTTGCGCATCCCACATGGGGTCCCACGCTTGCATGTACTCACCCCCAACTCACGCCTTCATTTCCGCGTGTCCGACGTGGGGGCCCATGCCATGCCCACGCGCCTCCTACTCCCCGTGCCCATCTCATGTCCAACATCCGATCTATTTTTACAACATCGGTATAAAACCCTTGCAACATGTAAAATAAAACCGATGCAACACTTGAAACATGGCTCTGAAACACTTGAAACTATTTAGATAAAACACTTAAGAACCATAATATATGTAAAACACTTTTCTAGGGCCCAAACACAAACATCCGTGTAAACATCCCCCATCCAGTAGCCATGTTCCTTGCATACTTGCAACATACGTCTCAAAAACAGACGAAACATTATGGATAGTCGCTTGCAACATATGTGTACAACGCCCCGTTTCATGCCCATGCCCGAGATCTTCTTGTGACACCGCAACATATGCAATGTTCGTGCAATGTCACTATCTATTTTTGCAACATCCCAAATCTTCGCATGAAACAAATGAAACATACATCCGGAACAACTGAAACACTTGAAACATGTGCATGCAACATGTCTAAAAAGCGTCCAGAAACACTGCATCGCCATGTGGCCATGACCTACCTGGTATGAAACTCCGGTGGCACAAGCTCACTGGATGGTGCACGTCCGCCGGATCTAGAGAGGGCGCCGCCGACCAAGGTTGGGGAGGGTTAGCGGCTTCCTTCAATTTGGTTGGGTGGGGGAGAAGACCGCCGGCATGGGGAGGAGGCCCTCCGGGGTGGGGGAATAGCCTCGTCGGTTTGGTGGCCATTTAGGAGGCAGCCATGGCTGCACGTCGAGGTAGATGCAGGGCGCTAGTGCGGAAAAGGGAAGCAAAGGGATTGGGTGCAGGAGCGAGCGAGTAAGGGTAGGGTGGCGATCTCATCAAAACCGGTGGGCATAAACTTTTTGGATAACGGATCTACCACGGACGTCCGGCGGGATTGATCTCGGCGGCCGCTTCCTACGCCGACTGCACTCATCCCCAATTCATGCTTGCATTTTTGCGCATCCCACATGGGGTCCCACGCTTGCATGTACTCACCCCCCAACTCACGCCTTCATTTCCGCGGCGTATAAAACCCTTGCGCCGCAACACTCATGTGTCCCAAACATACTTGCAACATACGGCATTATGGATAGTCGTATGCTCTACTTTTGCAACATCTGTGCATACATCCGGCTTGCGTTGGTGAAGAGAGCACCACGGGAGAGAAAAGCGGCGCTGGGTAAAGTGAAGTGCGGCACGCGGCGTCCTAATTAGAAAACGACGGGAGGAAGTGGGCCTGGGCCTTGGGGAGCGTTCGACAAAACGTCGGTCCATAGACCGTCCGACACGTAGCGTTACCATTTGGATAAGGACACGGTCTTTGAAACCTAGCTTTATCAATTATTTTTATTAAAATATATCAGAAAAATTAAAAATAAAATTACTTTTTATAAAAGTGAGTTTTAAGGTGAATCTATACATATAAGTTTCATCTTTTCAAACTAAATATTTTAAAAGTTATTGATAGTTTATGTTCCAACGTTTAACCCAAATCTTGTTCAAAACGAAGTTTTATGGGTATGGAGGGAGTACTGTCGAAGATTACAATGAAAAAGTAGATTTTTTTAACTCCCAGCTCAAGTTTCATTTTCCTCCTCAATCCCTCACCTGCCCTCCCCCCCTCTAAAAAAAAGATCTCACCAAAACCGGCTGAGATTTCTGCATTAGGCTTAGTTTGGAAAAATGGTTTCCGGGATTGTAAATTACAGACCCATAATTTTTTTAGTCCACACTCCAAAACATTCTTTAGATGAATGGTTAGCGCACTAAATTTACTCCTGGATTGGATCAAAACCATCGAAAAATGCTATTGCCTATTGACGACAAATGCCAGCCTCCTCCTCGACTCCTCTTGGTTGATGACTTGTCTATGTGAAAATGCCGCAGCATGGTGGGGGCTTGCCAATCTAGAGGCAATTCAACATAGGGGTGGGTGCATTGGTGACAACTCCGAACGATAGCATCCATGACACGTGCACAGACAACAACATCCATGTTAGTTGCTACGGTGCACAACTCAGCAAATAGCAAATCCATGGCGATGAACTAATCCATGGTAACATGAGCCAATACTTGGTAATGGTAGACAAATCCACAGTGAGCGCACCAGTTTCTCATTTTTTTAGGTGCCTTCCCTATTGTTCCCCAGCTCTCCTTGTGTTGTGCAATTGTGTGTCATTTGATATATACCAAACCCATGAAACTTTCCCTTGTGAATGAGCAACATCAAGTGATCTCAGTGCAAAGAAATAATGGTAACCTAGCTGAACCTTCACCAGTACCTAGGAGCAGATTCTACATCCTCATGACCCACAAGGCTATCTTTCCTTGTTGTAGGGAGTGGTAGTGTTTGTTGGTCATACACTCAGTGGAGCTAAGATTTTTTACATGGGTATGCCGAACCAAAATTTCATATGCAAACTAGTAAAATCAATTTACCAATTTGGTAAGTTTCATAAAAACTGTCCAACAATTCGGTACAGAACTACTAAATGCCAGTTGCATTCCCCAGGTGGAACCAATCCATGGAGGGATTAAGCCATGGGTATCTTGTTTCGATCTATGCAGAGTACATATGCAGAGGAATGCAGACTAGGAATCACATGCATGTAATCTTGTAGATTTCAGACCAGATTGGTTCCATCACTCTAGAGAAGTGGATTGATACTAGGTGGATGTCTGCAACCATTCATGCATGCAGATAGCATGGGTGGTCATTCCGACACCATTAGCATAGCGACCAGGTGGGCAGCCGGCTGCAGGCCAGTCTGGGACCAACAGAACACAACAGGGGCCGGGATTGATTCCACGCGGATTAGTCCACAGTCAAACAAGGCCTCAATTGGTTCTAAAGATAGAGTAGATGGTGTACGAATAGGACAATCAACAACTTCTCCAATTACTTTCTTCCTCTTGCTCTTGATTTTTCTCTTCCACCACGGGAGATGAGGCCATGAAATCATCAGCTCCTTTATGATCACCAAATCCAAATGAAATTGAAGATGATAAGAAGTAAAAGAAAGAATTCTCAGTTCTTGAGTTACTTAGAATTCTTGATTCTTGTCTTACTTACTGTGTGGTTGTAAAAGCGGAGAGTTGCTCTTGCTACAATCTAGACTGCATCTCACTACTACAGATTTGCATATCACTGGCGGTTCTAGACTTCAACCGCCAGTGTTCACTTCAACAACACTGGCGGTTTCTATTTTTTTCTTTTGTTTTTTTATTTGCCACGATGTTGCAATACTGTAAACTAAACGCATCGAGATTACGATGACATCGAGATTGCGATATTACTTAGAGTATTACAATCCATTGAGAATCCTATTACAACAAATATCACAAATATTGCATTCAAACTGTAGAACTTAAAGACAAGAATATCACAAATGATGCAAGGCATCGAGATGGTGATCGGCGTCGAGGTGATGCAGGGCGTCGAGGTGGTGGTCGCCGGCAGGTGGTGGTGGCATCGAGGTGATGCAGGGCATCGGTCGTGGGCGCCCATGGTGGCGGCCGGGTCAAGGAACGGCCGGGCGCCCATGGAGGTGGTGCTCGGAGGTGGTGCTCGGCGGGGGGGAAGAGGGAGTCCACCACGGCGGTGGAGGTGGTGCTCGACGCGGGGTGGTGCTTGGTGCGGGTGTGTCGGGTGGGGAAGAGGGAGTCCGCCGCTCCTCTCCCGGCGTCGATGGCGCTGCGGCGGTGGAAGTGGTGCTCGGCCGAGCAGGGAAATGAATTGGAACTTTTGGGAGTTATCCCGCCCAGCCAACATATATACAGGTATAGAACAATCAATGACGGTTTGAGTTTAGAACCGCCACTGATGCTTCACTATCAGTGGCAGTTTGAGTTTAGAACCGCCACTGAAGCTTCAGTGGCGGTTTCAGACTACAACCGCTAGTGAAACCTACATTCACTGGCGGTTCATGGCCTCCCGGCCACCCCTGCCAATCATTGAAACTTTGAACCGCCACTGAAAATCATCAGTAGCGGTTGGTTGATGACTGCCACTGATAGGCCGCCACTGAAGACCAAATCTAGCGTAGTGTCTTGTGCTTTGTGCACCAAAAATAATTGGAAAGTAAACCATTATAAACTACACCATCCAAAAACTCAGTGCAATCTATGCTTATTTTGATACCTTTGCTTGAAGAAATGGTCATGCATAAGATAACAGTAGCCACAGTAAGAACATGATTGGATGAAAGGCGAGTGATTAACAAAGAGGCAATCCTGCACCTTGCAAAAAATTTTATATTGTTGTGAGTAGAAATTGCTCTATGCCAATTATAGATACATATGAACCTTGGAAGAACTTGTTAACCTATGGCGCCATGTGGATATATCATCTAATAAAAATCTAAAACAATTAAACACAACAACCAAATGGTGTTACAAGCGATTAGAAATTGCTATTATAGATACATATGAACCTTGGAAAAACTTGTTAACCTATGGCACCATGTGGATATATCATCTAAAAATCTAAAACAATTAAACAGACAAACAAATGGTGTTACAATATACATACCTGAGTAGTGAGGTGTGGATTCTGATGGTCCACATTACCACAAGGAGATCCTACTGTCTGGGCAAATAGGCATAAAATGTTCCCTAGTGGAGACCTAGCTAGTTCCAGGACAGGCATGTTTGCTAGTAATATCAACTTGCGAAGTAGGGCACGTGTTATTGCTACAACGAGAGCATTTGCAGTTCTTAAATCTTGGAAATAATCAATTTGTGTTCTTCATTAACTCAAATTTAGTTAGTTAGTGAGCGTCAAATTTTTTAAACTTCAATAAAGCTCAGCATGATATGCAGGTTTCATTTTAACTTGCATAATTAACTACAACAGAATTGAAGTTATTAAGTTTTGAAGTACGCTAAAAAATATGTCTAAGTTGCGCAACTTAAAATTTCTCAGTAACCCATGGCCAATTCATCCAAATCAAAACAACATTCAACACTAACAGAATCACACTCCACAAATGAATTCACCTGCCAATGTTTCCATCATATTTGAATGTTGAATCCTATCTAGAAATAACATTTGTCTATTCCATTTTAAACTGCTTCAACATGGGAATAAGCTGACAAGGTAGCAGCCTAGACACTTAGAAGACATGTAGTCTGATTGACTTTACCTTTCCTCTTGAAGGTCCTTTTCACTAACCTTGTATCTAGAGTTGCAATTTTTGTGGATCCAAGAATTGATTCAAAGGACTGAAATCTATATGGTGAAGAAAAAGGGACATTGATACTCTAACAAGAGAACCAAAAATTGATATGCTGACATCTAATGCTTCTAGCCAACACGTTGGTGAAGTCAATTTATTAGCAGTCAGTGTATTAATCTTTAATTCGTTTGTTAAAGTATCGGTATCCCTTTTTCTTGACTATATGGACTTTGATACCTTTGAATCAATTATTGGACCCACAAAAAGTGCACCTCCACATACAAAATCAGTGAAAAGTACCTTGAATGCGGCAAGGTGGATCAGCAATAAACCACTACATCTCCCAACTGTCTGGGAAGCTAACTTAGCAGCTTCCTGTGTTGGAGATGTGATTTCTTCATTAGTAGTTAGACTTGATTCACAGGCGATGGCTGCAAATCAAATCATATTGTTGTAGTTGAACCAAAGGATTAGTTTGCTACTCAGGTCTGTACAACCATAAGAAAAACAAGCATGAGCTCAGACAAAATGCAACTACCAGTTTTAAGAAGAAAAACAAGGAAGGGGAACTGCTACATTTGTGACAAGCATGGTCATTGTGCTAGTGAGTGCGAGGATTGCAAATTGATACAGAACAAAAAGTCTACATATAGTTAGTGTGACTTAAGGAGGAACATCTAAATGCATGGCACCATGAAGTGTTTTAGTTTCTAAAAAAATCACCAGAAAGGACTTGTTAACCCTATGGCAACAATTAGAAATATATTCTAAAAATCTTAAACAATATAACATCCGATGTTATGATATACATACCCAAGCAGCGAAGATGACCTGGTCCCAGGCAAGTAGAGGTGTGGATTTTGGCTCATTACAAAGGTGCACACACATGAGCTCGGTTGCAATAATATCAACTTGCAAAGTGGGCATGTGCTATTTCTACAACAAAAGCACTTGCAATTTCCAAATCATGGAAAATAATTCAATTTGTGTTCCTAGTTAACCAAAATTTATTTAGTTAGTGAGCCTAAAATATTTTAAATGTTTGATAGGGACGCAACATGGTATGCATATTTCATTTTAATTTACATAATTAACTATAGTAAAATTGAAATTTTTTCCATTTTGAATTATGCCAAAAAATATGTCTAAGTTGAGCGACTCAAAATATCAACAAAAATTGATCCAACACTACTGGAATCACACTCCACAGATGAATTCACATGCTAATGTTTCCATATCATATTCGAATGGCAAATCATGTCTAATACAAATAAAGAAATCACATCTACATATTCTAGTTTAAACTACTTCATCATGGGAAGTTGCTAAGGTAGCAGCGTAGGCATTGTAGTGGTTTAGTCCTGCCAAAGGTCCACCTTTCCCTCTTTTGAAACTTCTTTTCACTGATCTTGTATCTAGAATTACAATTTTTGTGGATCCAAGAATTGATTTAAATGGAAATAAATCATATGGTGAAGAATAAGGGACACTGATACTCTGACAAGAGAAGTGATTAAAGATTGATATGCTAACTTCTAATACCTTCTAGCCAACACTTTGGCCAAGTCAAGTGATTAGTAGTTAGTTTATTAATCTTTAATTCTATTGTTAGAGTATTAGTATCCCTTTTTCTTGATCGTATGGATTTGATACCTTTAAATCAAAAAAATTCAACTCCATATAAGTGATCAGTGAAAGGAACCTACAAGAGAGCAAGGTGGTCCTCAAACAACACTACAACGAAGGTGACCTGGTTCTAGGCAAGTAGAGGTGTGGATTCTAATGGCTCATTACAGGGGTGCAAGAGCATGAGCTCATTTGCAGTAATATCAACTTGCAAAGTAGGCATGTGTTTTTGCTACAATGAAAGCACTTTGGAAAATATTTCATTTTATCTTCCTAGTTAACTCAAATTATTTAGTTAATGAGCCTCAAATATTTTAAGTTTTTGATAGGGCCACAACATGATATGCATGTTTCATTTTAATTTAAACAATTAACTACAGTAAAATTGAGGTTTTTCCATTTTGAATTGTGCCAAAAAGAATGTCTAAGTTGAGCAACTCAAAATTTCTCAATGACAACTGATCCAACACTACTGGAGTCACACTCACACTGAGGAATTCACATGCTAGTGCTTCCATGTGATATTCGAATGGTGAATCATGTCTAAATACAAACAAAGAAATCACATCTGTCTATTCCACTTTAAACTACTTTAGCATAGGAAGTTCCTAAGGTAGCAGCCTAGACATTGTAGTGGATTAGTTTTGTTTGAGGTCCACCTTTCCCTCTGATCTTGAAACTTTTCACTGATGTTGTATTTAGAATTACATTTTTTGTGGATCCAAGAATTGGTTTAAAGGAAATAAAATCTATATGGTGAAGAATAAGGGACACTGATACTCTGACAAGAGAACTAACTAAAGATTGATACATACACTAACACCTAACACCTTCTAGCCAATACTTTGACCAAGTCAAGTGATTAGTAGTTAGTTTACTAATCTTTAATTCTATTGTTAGAGTATTAGTGTCCCTTTTTATTGACTATATGAATTTGATACCTTTAAATCAACTATTGGGTCCCCAAAAATTTCAACTCCATATAAGATTAGTAAAAAGAACCTACAAGAGAGCAAGGTGGACCAAAAAATAAGGGACACTGATACCCTAATAAGAGAACTGATTAAAGATTGATATGCTAACTTCTAATACCTTCTAGCTAACACTTTGGCCAACTCAAGTGATTAGTAGTTAGTTTATTAATTTTTAATTATACTATTAGAGTATTAGTGCCCTTTTTTCTTGAATGTAAGGATTTGATACCTTTAAATCAACTACTGGGTCCTCAAAGATTTCGACTCCACATATAAGATCAGTGAAAAGAACCTACAAGAGAGCAAGGTGGACCTCAGAATCTATACAGTGAAGAAAAAGGGACACTGATACTCTAACAAGAGAACTAATTAAAATTTGATACACTAACTTCTAGTACCTTCTAGACAACACTTTGGCCAAGTCAAGTGATTAGAAGTTAGTTTATTAATCTTTAATTCTATTGTTAGAGTATTAGTGTCCCTTTTTCTTGACTGTATGGATTTGATACCATTAAGTCAACTATTGGATCCTCAAAAATTTCAACTCCATATATATGATCATTGAAAGGAACCTACAAGACAGCAAGGTGGAGCTCAGACAACCTACCAGTACATCTCCCAATTGTCTTGGCTGCTAACTTTGTTGCTTCCCATGCATGTTGGAGATGTGATTTTTTTGTTAGTAACTAGAAACTCATTAATTTGCTAAATTGGAGTGAAGAACGAGAGCAAATTGAATTATTATCCCAAGACTTGGAACTGCAAGTGCTGTCACTGTACCAATAAAACATACCCTACTTTGGAATTATATAATTCAAAATATATATCACCTGGCCTTATGTGTATCAATAAATTGAACATTTATACTTTATATAGTGCACATGTCGAGTTCTATGATTTGGATACTAACTTATTTGGATGGACAAAAAAATGCATCCACCAATCCCTCTAGTGTAACAAACATGAGTTGTCGCACCATACCCTTCGGTGCAACAAGAAGTCAGGAACCCACCATCTCACTTAGCCTCACCTGTGTGGCAAATTTGTTGTGCAAAATCATGTGGGGGCAGCACCACTGCCGTACCACGCCTTAGGGACTATGAACCAAAATGGGTTAAATCTGAAAACATTTTTTTGTGTAGAATATATTTTTAAAAATTATTTAGAAAGGGTTAAAATAAAAAATTCTTTATGTCATCACGGAACATCTCAAGTTTTTCATGGGCGATTTAATTGGGCTTTAGAAAGGTTGGAACTTGAGATACTCCTTATGAACTGACAGGTTATGTGGGTTGTATGCTCACTCTTGAGTGGGTGAAACTTGTACCCCCCACCCTTCAGAAAATTAAAAGTCATTAGTATTCGAATACAATGCTCTTGATTATGAGCATGTTCTATGACTACTAGCTTCAGCATAGTGCAAGATGAAAGGGCTCATAGAAGATCAAGCTCCACCCTTGCTTAGTTGTTCATACTTATATAAAGCCCACAAAGCTTGCTTATGGCATAAATGCATTGATGCAAACTAACCCGTTACCTTTTTTAGCAACTAACCCATTGCCTTGCTAAGGTCAATTGCATAATTAAATGGGTAAGTCATGTAGACTATAAACTCATACTTAGGGTGCTATGCTTTGAGTTGTTTTCTCGGTGAGGATGCTCCTACTTTATGCCCTTGATCCTTGAATGGACTGGGAGTAATATATTGCAAGCGTATCAATCGTAAACCGTGAGCATGGCATGATTCATGGGTAGTTCATGTTGTATGTAGTTTTTCTCAAAGTTGGTGACCAGACCATTGATGCCACATAATGTTTGAAGTATGTCTAGGATTGCTTGAAAGTTATCTTGGTTAGGATTGCTGAAAATTCTCCACATCATCCATATATATATATATATATATATATATATATATATATATATATATATATATATATATATATATATATATATATATATATATTATATATATATATTTATACTGTTCAAATTTCACCATTCAAGTAGTGTGTTAACCTTGCCATGTTGCAAGGTATAGGATCTATTTGTAACAGGTCGACAATTAACAAGGATGAAAATCAAAGGTCATAGTGGGTCACCTTAACAAAGTCCTCACTTGTGGCTAAAGAAGCCGCACAACCTGCCATTAAGCAGAGCACTTGATGTTGCTGTTAGACAAATGGTTCGGTATCCAAATTTGCCATCAAGCCCCAAACTCGAAGCAATTGCAAGGTGTTGAATAAGTAGCTTCAAATTATGTTGTTGATTGCCATTTGAATGTCAAATTTTAAGAAGAGGATTGACATTCTCATCTTGTGCAGCCTCTTCATGCCATACTTTGAATGTACATGAAGTAATATTGAATGCACCGTCCCTCATTGAAAATGCCCCATATGTTTGGCATCCAACTTCTTTGGTAGTAGGATATTTTTGGTCATTGATTTGTTTGGAGCTGGTTGAACACAACCATGAGGTCCTCTCTAATGATCTTCTATCATTAACTAAAGAATATGCCCAAAACCATTCTTGACTAGCGCCTTATCTCTCATCATAGATATAGAATCGTCTCGTTAATTACCTCTTATGAGAATTTTACCTCAAGGTGGGATAGATCATGTCATTGGTACCCAAGGGAACCTAATTGATTGTGTGTTCCATCATGTTTGTGAAGGTTCCTAGGCTTCCACTTTGTCCTCATGGTGACAGGCATTGAATGTGATGTTTCCTCACTCTTGAGTTTGCTCAAAGCTAGATGAAACCTGTTGGTATCTCCACTCTCCACAATCAATTTAGGTGAGACAAAATCTTTCCTAGACTTCTGATTTCTCAATAAGCTTAAGGCCCACCGACCATGTGTGGCTTCAACTACTTGAGTAGATCAAGTTTCTCATGGTGAGTGGTCTATCCTCTCGAAAAGTTTCAAGGCATACGATGAATTCCTTCACAGCGGCTACTTGTATCTTGTGTTACCAATTCTTGTCTTATGCCACCTCCTAATCTTGAGTAGGTCAAGTTCCTCATATTTGAGTGATTTAATGGCTTAACTCTTACACCACACTTCTTGAAACACCTCTTTGAAGTCCTCCATATGCCACCAGAAATTCTCCGTATGCACAAAAGCTAACACTAGAAGGACTATGAGAGGCCAAGAGAGAGGGAGGTCATTAGATGGCTTGCATGAGTAGCTAGTGATGCAGGTGTCCCTTTTTGATATTTTCAAAACTACTTCCTTGACATTCTTGAGATTCTTGATGCATGGCCTGGCATAGGGATGGTGGACCCAATTGTCAAGGAAAAAATGTTGGCACACACATAGATATTTGTTCCCTTAGCACATGGGCTTCTCATTGAGAGAAACAAATGCTAGACAGGATAAGCCATGCTATGCAATATTGCTCATGTTCATGACAAGGACACGACACAGAGGTAGATGCATTTAGATGGTACCATCAATGAGGTAGTTCTTAAATGGTGTGGTCTGTTGTCACAGGTCCAACCCCCACACCTATCGTCATGGTGCTATTTCAAAAACACAGCAGCATTCACCACCACCATGAGGAGCTTCTTCAATGAACGACTTCGAAGATAGGTAGTGATATAGTGCGTGGGTGCGCTATGAGGAAAAGGAGGGAGTGATGTCATTGGCCGATATGTTCCTGGTGGGCTATGGGGGTATTGGGCTCAAGTCAGTCCAATTGGACCCAGCGTGATGCACTGTAGCGTGTTGCAAGACCATCTGTATTTAGGATTATGAAGAGTCCAAAAGCTAGGATTACTTGTTAGTCAACTTGAGTCGAATCGAGTCCTCCCTATAAATGTAAAGGGAGGTGTATCTTTTGGAGGCAAGCAAGAATAATTGGGTAAAACCCTCTCTCCATCCTTCTACGTTCGCTGCCCTAAACTGCCACAGCCAGCCCTGCGCCACTGCTACTCGATGCCACCGCCATGCCGACCACCACGCCACCACCAACCATCGCCGCAGCAGCCACGCCGCCCATTGCAAGCTTGGATTGCTGCAGCACCATGCTGCTGCCACTCCCTGTCCTTGTCTAGGCATGACCAACCCTAGAGCTGCCACCCCTCCGCTCGGTTCCCCCCAATTCTACCTCTACATCAAGGGGTGGTCATGGCTCAATATAGGAGCCTGACATCTGCATGAATGGTTCCTCAATGATGGTACTATTCAAATGCATCAACCTCTGCCTGGTAGCCATGACACTATTATGTAGAATGGCTTCCACATTGAGCAGTCTCCTTGTGTCAACAAGGTATAAGTTTTTTGGAATGGAATATCCATCCAATGCATTTATCACAGGATGATGGTTGGGGCCACCTCCTACTTGCAGATCATCTATGCACAGAGGATCTCTCTACAATATCAAGGATAAGGTTTCAAAAATCACTTGGTCATGCCTCTACTACTGGCTCCACGTAGGTGAGCCCTGCCACGGCCTGCCTCTCCACTCAGCCTCCACACCATCAAGGCTTTGAGAGTTGAGCCCCATGTGTTGGACAAAGGTTGTCACACCTTTCTACAACATCCTTTGCCATGAAGTCTTGTCGTTTGATCCTGAAGAAGACCGGCAATAGCACGTTGCGCCCTAGGAAGACCTAGATCATCTTGACGGGTTAGGGATTTGCCAGCAATGGCGTGACCACAACCACCCTGTTAACCACATGAGCACCACTACATCCCTGTACCAGTGGCAGTCCAACATGATGGAGAGGACACTTAGACTATCTCGATGCACAATCACGCCACCATCCACCACATAACGTCACCATGCCCGACGTAAGACATATTTGGATCCACTAGTGCTACAGGCTAGCAACTAAAATTAGTACCAGTGGATTCAAACAAAAATTCTAGTAGACCAACTAACTATTAGCTAGAAGGCTACTTACTATTTCCACTAGCAGGTTTGGGGCTGCTAATAGGTGTCAACTATCTATTAGTAACTTATTAGTTTTTGGATCCAAACGGCCCTGCTAATAATTAGTTTTTGGATCCAAACAGATCTTATACATCTCAGTGGTGCATCCTCAACTTGTTGCTCCTTCGTTGTCAAAAAAAAAAAAAATTGTTGCATCTTCTACCCTTAATGAGAATTTCACAGTGCCGTGGCATCCCTGCTCTCCTAGTCTCCTCCAAAGGATCGGATGCAGATCCCATGCAGTCACCGCGAGGTCCTGGTGCTGCTGCGCAAGATGCTTGCTTGAACGCCATCATTATTGCCTCTACTCACTCAAGAGTTTATCTCTAGATAAGCACCTATGATTCTAAGCATGATGGGTTCTAGAAATACGGTGACATGAAGGATGCGACTGAGCAGAAAGATGGCGATGAAAAACAAGAAATGTTGATGAACTGCTTGCATGTCTAGCAGTAGAGAACCAGGATTTCCAACTAGGAGCAAGCAAAGCGGGAAGATGGTAAGTGCTTGGCATGGCAGATTAATTGCCGGTATAAATTTCCTGGTAGTTTTCTTTTTCATGGGTTCATTGCTGTCCGTCACAAGGTCGATACATTGGACTCATTCATAAAGTTTGTGTGCACGATGATTGCAAGAACCATATGCATTTGACAAACACCAGTTCAGTAAAATTGGAATCAAAAGCAGTGTCATCAATTCTATCAGTGCAAACTGCAAAGTCATCAATAAAAAAATTCAAACCATTTTAGTGAAGCACATACATGTTTTGGCTAATGGACCATGTCCACACACACGTACTTAATGTGTTTGGTGTTAATATAAATCTTAGTCATCTTAAACTCTTATAAAGCAAAACCCCATTAGCAATTTTTCTAAATCCACAGCCCTCACATCATCATCAGCTACTCTAAAACACCAGCGATTACCACTAATTTTCCATCCACTGATTGCATGAGCGGTGTCCGATTTTCTCCAGCACGTTTCGCATGGCCAACAAATCCAATGATGAGCATTCAGGCCTACGAAACTATCATCACTTATCTCTTCTTCTCGACTTCTCCCACTACTAGCTAGCAATTGGAATCCTCTAGAAACTGTTGGAGCATATTGTGTTCTAACCAAGAATAGGAGAGGTTATGTCTCTTCACTATTATTATGTAACTTTTTCTATTTGAACCGTACGATTTATGCTGTTTCACTAGAGGCTACCATTGCTTTCTATTCTGGATTTCCACCAGGTGCCAGCTCAAGTATAATTACTATTTTCAATGTATCAATGTACATGACATATTGACATCATAATAATATCTATTTGACCTTATATTATGTTTTCCTAGTATTAAACATAATATTCCATTACTTTTTTATTATATTCTTGCATAATGAAACAACTTTATTTCTAAGAAAATCATGTTCTAACATGCAAGAGACACACACAAAATAATTCTAAGAGCATCCTGCAGCAACACAACCAAATGCTGGTATACTTCTAGTTAAATATGTGCCTGAAGGATTTACAGGCTGTTCTTTGCATGGTTAGCAACACAACCAAATGCATTAATTAAGTCAAGAAGGGCAATGCATTTGAAGTTTTATTTGTATGCAAAGTTGGCAGCATCTTGTCGTGGCCAGATTGATAAATCACTAGAAATGGATGTTGAAGATTTTTTTTTAAGAAACAGGATTGCCCCGGCTATATATGTGTACATACTTTTTTTTAAAGACAGGTTATATGCAAGTAAAAATGAATGAAAAATAAGAGAGAAAGACAAGAATATTGTAGAAATTCTAGCTGGATGAAATAAATCTATTTTGCTCGAAGCATAAGCATGGCAATAGTTAGGATGCATATGCACAACTGATTTGCAATTGACATTTTTTTCATGCCTAAAAGGGCTAGACTAAATATGGCTTGAATTCATTGACTATACATTGACAAATATAATTTTACTAGAAAAATATTTGCCAAATCAATGATAAATGCATACTGATTCTTATCATGTTGAGAGAAGGCTCATCTGTTGTGCTTGGTGGAGCGCATTTGAAGGGAACACTGTTGATGGGTGTGTAGGGGAAGGGCTGCCGCCACCATGTGTAGGAGAGGGGACGTCACCACCAGGTGTGGGGAAGGCGATGTTGCTATTGCCGGTGTGGTGAAGGAAGCCACCACCGCCATGTGTAGGAGAGGGGAAGTCACCGCCAGGGACAGGAAAGTCGGTGTCATTGTCACCGATGTGGGGGAGGTAGTCGTCACCACCACTTGGTGTAGGGGACAGATTCCGCTGCCATGCGTAGGAGAGGGGACTTTGCCACCAGGTGCAGCAAAGGCGATGCCGATGTTGCCGATGTGGGGAAGGAAGCCGTCACCACAAGTGGGGGAGGGGCACCATACCAAATCCACCTTGCCCTTGGAAGGAAGCAGCCGCCGCCGCCACTATGTGATCTGGGTGGGAGGAGAGTGAAAAAGGATGAAATGAGAGATAGCTAGGGTTTGGGGGATTTTTATTTATGTGAGGTGTCATTATAAGGCACACACTTATAGTTTCGATGGGTCTTTTAACAATTGCGGGTGGCACACACTTTGGTTTTGGCATTTCTTTTTGTAATTGTGGCTGTCAAAGGGCACACACTT
>JADLZL010007112.1:0-134902 GCA_015844335.1 Chrysopogon serrulatus | reverse complement strand
ATTTTGGTAAAGACCAATGACAGGTAGGCCGATTCGGTAAAATCTATGAGAAAGCGAAATCCAACGCGTTCGGCAAATGAGCGTCAAGGGTCGGCTAACTTTGAGCTATTCGGCAAGCGTATATGCAATTGACTCTGGGTGATTCGGCAAGCATTGGTGCGGTCGGCTATCTTTGAAGACAGTGGCTCCATTCGGGAAGCGAAAGGTGGCAAGCAAGAAGCCGAATAGAAGGAGAAAAGAGATGATCAAGGACTCCGAGGAGAATTATAGCAAGAGTCTCGCCATACTTTTGAGTTACCTTTAACATATTGTGTATGTCGTAATCTCTTAGGATTCATGTTATGTCCAGGGTATAAATATAGACCCTCGACCATTGTAAAGGATACTCACAATCAAATCAATACAACCGGCCCCGTGCCCGTTTCGAGTCCCTTTTGTCGTGTCGGCGAAGTTCTTCGAGAGGAGCCAATCGATCCGTCGACCTCCGTAAGTTCCGGCAACCTTGCTATCATGTCTAGTATCATGCGGTGGATTTAGATCTTGATGCAAGTAGTCTTGTTCGCCTCGATGGGATGGCCGTGCGGCGACGCGCTACTTGATGATCAAGAAGTCTTTGCTTATGCTTTGTCTATCTCGACTAGATGGCCGTGCGGCAAAGCGTCCGCTTGATAGCTTAGCGAGGCAAGATAGTTATTGATTCTTGGTTAGATCGTGAGTCGTGCGGCGGGCTAGGATCCGCTCAAGGATTAGTTATCGGCTCTATTAGATTTGGCAAGATCTAGTAGATTCATTAAGTTATCACGTGTTGCATGACTTTAATATTTTATTTATTTGTAACACTCTTTTGCCCAATCTAGATTTGATCGGTTTCGACTTCTTATTTTATAGATCTATTTACTCTCTAATGTTCTTTACTCTTATATTATCATGATAAATAGATCGTATGCTTACGTAGCCGAATTGGATCAATCTAGATTGTTACATG
This sequence comes from Chrysopogon serrulatus, assembly GCA_015844335.1. Classification (NCBI taxonomy): domain Eukaryota; kingdom Viridiplantae; phylum Streptophyta; class Magnoliopsida; order Poales; family Poaceae; genus Chrysopogon; species Chrysopogon serrulatus. Next base: position 133,917 of record JADLZL010007112.1, on the reverse strand, counting down.
TTGCGGGTTCTTGCATGTTAGAAACGCTTAGACTTTGATAGGATCGGGTATCGTCGGCGGCGATGCAGGTCTTTGATTAGTTTAGTCGTGATAATTTGTAATGTTCCTTCTTCATGGACCCCGAGCCGGCTGTATTGCCGAGCTTGGTTATGCTTCAATTCGTAGTTAACTTTCACTTGTTCAAACATGTCTTCTCATACATGCACGTTCGGCAATCAATGCATTACGTGTTTCACCCTCATATTAGCCGAATGAATCGTATGCATGATTGGCGCATGCAGCTTCTATAGCCGTATGTCGTCGTAAGTGGCTTCGAGGGGGCCATATATACGAACTGCCCGGTCTCATCCGACACGTTCCGATTTTGTATTTAATAGTTTCTTTGTCCCTTGTCGGTTTTCAGGTCAAACCGACCGGCACGCTTCCGGATCTCCAAACCGTGCGGGCCGTCCGATTGAAGTCACGCTTTTGGGCTTGCTTTGTGCTTGGTGCGGGTGCAGATTTTGTGCCAACAGACATCTCCTAAGGTATCCAGCCACCCGTTGGCTCGAGGATTTATCGGTCGCGTGTGAGTTCATTTTGGGGGGGACACTTGGTCAAAAGTTTCGAAAGAAATTTTAGGCTCCCATTCACCCCCCCCCCCGGTCGCCACTCTCGGTCCTTCAGAACAACTCCGTGAGGAAGGGATACTATGTCAAAGTATGCGGAATGAGATGGTCTCTCCTAGAGGCTCTCCGTTCTTGGTAAAAGGCCAATTGGCGTGTACAACAAACTTTGCTTTACAACAGGATATGCTAACCGAATGATCCTGAATTGCAAGCCAAGACTACAACAAACTTTGAGTTATCCTATCATGAAGTATCTTATCGTCTAACAAATCCAATTTTCTGGAAGCTAGAATTCATTGAAGAAGCCATCATAGAAGAAAGTAGCAGCTCAGAAATAGACTAGGACATGGAATCTCTAAACTTGAGAGTAGTAAAGAAATACAATCATATCCAAAAGAAAGCATACAAATTTTAATCAGATCATAAATGGTGCTCACAGATTTTTTTCCCTTGTAGTTGCATAATGGAATATAAGAATATAGATTCAATCAGGATATTAAATATGGATAATTCATCTTCATGATGCTGTAGCTTTATCCTAAGAGAAAATTACCTATGAGGTCCGATGAAATTCACTCAATTCCTCCATGGCCTTGAAAGCTTCAAAGTTCCTTGTATGGTCCTCCGTTCGAAATTGAAACCCATACAATGACACTACCGTTAGTTTTTGACCCTAACACCGTTAACTACCATGCGAATTGACCATAAAACCCATGTTGCGGAAAATACACTGATTCTTTATATGGCTCTGCTTCATTTGGTGTTTGTATGGTTTATTATGACATTAAAATTCATGCACATTCTATTAAAATTTGCAAATAATTTTTTATTGCTAATATGCATTATCTAAGCATGGTAATTCATTCATATTATACTACTGTGGTTAGAATTTCCCAAAAATAAATGAGATGTATTTCTGGTTTTTATTATTTGTGCAATAAAATTCATCCACATTATATAGATAAACATTAATGAGATCTCAAAATAAGTTGGTTTGAAACGCTTCACTACATATAGCCAAATTAAATGGTCTGTAGCTGTGTACACTAATGTTCGCATACATATATGTTCAAACATTACATCAAGTCCACATGCATACATATCATAAGTTATTGGCGAGAATCACAAGTTCAATCTCCTTTTGCTACTGTATAGCTTAGCTTTTATAACAAAAATTTATAGAGTAATTGAAACGCTTCACTACATATAGCCAAATTAAATGGTCTGTAGCTGTGTACGCTAATGTTCGCATACATATATGTTCAAACATTACATCAAGTCCACATGCATACATATCATAAGTTATTGGCGAGAATCACAAGTTCAATCCCCTTTTGCTACTGTATAGCTTAGCTTTTATAACAAAATTTTATAGAGTAATAGAAGACTAACTACTGTATAGTTTAACACTTATAACTTGACTTATAGCCAAACTCTTGGCTCTGTTATTGACTATGCTCTTAATAGGCCACACACCAAGTTTATGGTATACCTAGTCGGAGAGTGGGGCATGGGACTAGCCCCTCACTACCAAATGGTGGGTTTCTCCTAGTATTTTTGAAGTAGTTGTAAAACACTATCATTAGTCATAGCACATATAAATTTCACTAGAATACATTTAGTAGAGAAAATTTATACTCAGTTTTGAATGCTAAAATACTAACCCCACTTCAGTAGGTGAAGCTAGTTGTGCCCGTCCCTGCAATTTATCATGAACACCGAATAATTTGTCTATGCTAGCTCGATACTAAGTGACAGATGTCTTTCATTTTTTTGAGATTAAGTGACAGATGTCTATGTCATACACACGTTGCCACATGACCTATCATTATTATTGATGAGTTTTTATTTTTGTTAGTTGAACGACGTGGGGTTTTGAACACCCCACCTGAAATATTATCGAGCCACTGATCCCGATAAGCCGGTGGGTGGCGCTGACCCTGAAATAAAGTTCAGGAGTTAGGTTAAACGCACCGGGTTCGGTAAACTACCCGGTATGCGTCCACGTCGGGCAAAATAGCAGAAGGCAGACTGCAACGGATACAGTAAACCACCTTGGAAGCAAGCGCTGTCCTCCAAATTAACCGGCTGCCAGTAGCAACGCTATTGGCATGGGAGCATGCAGCGGGTGAGAAAGAGGAGAGAGAGGAGAGAAGATGTAATGGCCCTCACTTTTTTCACTAGCACAAAAATATTTTAACTCACAAACTACAAAAACCAAATTAAATTCTGATTGCACCATTAAATTCATTTCAATAAATCCTTCAAAACAAGATGCCACATGGATATATTTAGATAAAGTGACAAGTGGACCCCACGGTAAATAGAGGATGATATAGAGGATGGATGGGTGTGGAAGAATTGAGTATAGAGAAGAGAATCTTGATGACCAGGCCTTTTAAAGGATGAATTTAGAGTACCACGAGTGCGGATAGTCTTATAACCGAGTTACAAATAGAAGAGAGAAGACATCAGATAGGCAAAAGATTACACCACAAGTACAAAATAGCATCGTTATTCTTTGGAAGGCGACACTTCCATTGTTCTACAGGTGCACTGAACTTCGACATGCCGCAATGAGTTGCGAATTGTCCAGAGGCAAAACCCTGAAGACAACATCGCGTCTATGTTTCCACAGTCCCAGCAGAGGGGAGGAGGGTTAGAGAAGAAGCAGCAGCTGGAGGCATATGTATCGATGGTGAGGTTTCCCAGAGGCAATGCACCTTGGCAACATTATCGTCTTGCTAATCAATCAATCTCCAGAATTGTTGGGCAAAGGAGCATTCAGAAATTATATGGTCAGCAGTTTCAGAGTGTTGCCCACAGATGTCACTCAGGTCATGCTGGCAAACCTTCTTCTAAACATAAGTTATTGGACCCTGCTATATATTATTAGTCTTTATTGTACCTGCTCCACACATAAGTTATTAGTACTCCCTCCGTTCCAAAAAATATATAATTATAAAAGCGTGCCAGTCAAACTATGTCAACTTTGACCAAGTTTTTAGCAAAAAAAATATTAGCATTGATGTCTCGAAATAAATTTATTATGAAAATATATTTCACAACCAATCTAATAATACTTATTTGTCTCATAAGTTTTAAGTATTTTTTATATAATTTTAGTCAAAGTTCATAACGTTTGACTTCTCGAAATGTGAGAATTGCATGTTTTTTAAAACAGAGGAAGCATGACACTAGAAATAGTTAAAAAGAAAAAGTTAGATGAAGCTGCAGAAATGTCAAAGACCCAGAAGATCTTGGGACATGTGGGCTACGGAGCAGTCGCTGGTGCGGTAATTTTTCTTATTATCTCTCCTTCCGATTGGTCAGGCAGCCTTCCTAGTGAACTTTTCACTGTTGGGAACACCCTTAAAACATTCACCGGCTATGTAGAGCCCATGTTCATCTTACCAGCAGAGTCACAAATATCGGAGGTGACCGATAGAAACGAAAATCATGAAAAATGGGTTTAAATTTTGATCAAATTTTTTAAAATTTTCAAATATTTTAAAAAATTTGAATAAATGAAATCGAAATTATCGGTATTAATATTTACCGAAGGTCACCTGGAGAACCGAAAATCGCTAGTTTTCAGCGAAAATTGATAGATATTCTGATTTTTTTAGTTGCTACTTCATATACTCCTCACTCGTATTCTCGTACGACACACTGAAATACGTCACACGACGGCAAGTCAGCTAGCCAAATTAGTGCTGGCCGTTGAGTACGAGGCAAATGTCGCGTCATCTACGTCACTGCGTACGTGCGTTCTTCAGTTGTCTGGACCGTAGCGTAGTCATTGCCGTCTCTCCACGCCGTTACCTCCAGATATTTCCACCGTTCTTCGGACGCCGGCAGCACATTGGTTCTGGTGGGGCATATGCACACAAGTTTGCTGCTACGCTGCTGTGCTATTGAAGCAGCATCGAACGTACTGGACTACGTACTCCAAAGTGTGCTATTACTAACAACCACCAACCACACCTCGCTAGCCAACATAAATAACCAGCGGCTGGCTATACCTGCCGTCCCCATTCTTGTGATCCTTGTCGTCAAGTTTCACCGATCGAGTGGCTGAGGAGTGGGGAACTATCCCCTGTTGCTCGAGCGTTCTCATGGCGGCCGCTATCTCTAGTCCCCACGGCACAAGGTACGTGCCATCCGACGCTCTGGCATGTAATCTATATATACAGAAGCTGAACTTTAGCACTGGATTTCTTAAAAAAAGAATGGGCAAAGCCCGGTTGCTAAGTTTTGTTTTTTAAGTTGTAACATGCAGTACTACTCGCCGGTTTTCTTTCTTTTTCTTTGAGCGAGCGAATTACTACTCGCCGTGGTCGTCGTCTGCTTTGGTAGCAGGGTTGCCGTTGTCACCGGCGGGAACAAAGGGATCGGGCTGGAGGTGTGCAGGCAGCTGGCCAGCAGTGGCATCACTGTCGTCTTAACAGCCAGGGACGAGAAGAGGGGCGCCGCCGCCGTGGAGGAGCTCAAAGATGCAGGGCTCTCCGATGTCATCTTCCATCAGCTGGAGGTCACCGATACTCAGAGCATTGCTAGACTGGCCGGTTTCTTGAAGGCGCGTTTTGGGAAGCTAGACATCCTGGTAATAAGTAAAGTAGTCATCTTTCGTTCGAGCTTAATTCTCAAGGTTTGTTAGGGCTAGGGGCTGGTGGTTGTGACTGATAAATGAAGGGCATTGTTTGTATGTAGGTGAATAATGCCGCTGTCGGTGGGGTTGAGTCACTTCCCATCGAAAATCCTGCTGAGGTGAGGTCGCAATTACATAAATGTTCCGATGTGCATTCTCAGATTTTCAGCTTCTAGTCCACAATCTGAATGAATTAATGTTGGTGCGCGTGGCGGCGTGGAACAGATCAAGGGCATGGATGCGTTTCAGATGGCTGAATGGATGAAGAAGAGCTGCCGGCAGACAAGCGACGCTGCCAAGGCAGGCATTCAGACAAACTACTACGGAACCAAGAAGGTGACCGAAACGCTGCTGCCTTTGCTGCGAGCCTCCTCCGACGGAAGGGTCGTCAACGTCTCCTCCGACTTCGGGCTGCTAAGGGTGAGCTGTTCTTGTTTCGGTTTCTGAATGATCACACCACTCCAAAGTCCATTCCTCTAGCCTCAGCACAGCACGTACGTCGTACACTGGAATAGATCCGAAACAGGAAGATCTATCTATCTATCTGTCTATCTTTCCAAATGCAGCATATTAGAAACGAGGAGCTGAAGCAGGAGCTGAACGACACCGAGAACCTGACGGAGGAGAGGCTGGACGAGGTGCTGGCCACGTTCCTCCAGGACTTCGAGGCCGGCGCGCTGGACGCCCGTGGGTGGCCGAGGGACTTCTCGTCGTACAAGGTGGCGAAGGTGGCCATGAACTCGTACTCGAGGATCCTGGCGGCGAGGCACCCCGAGCTGCGCGTCAACTGCGCGCATCCTGGCTACGTCAAGACCGACATGACCAGGCACAGTGGCCTGCTGACGCCCGCCGAGGGCGCGGCCAACGTGGTGAAGGTCGCGCTGCTTCCGGAAGGCGGCCCGACCGGCGCTTTCTTCGCGTTAGGCCAGGAGGCGCCGTTCGTGTGACGCTGCTGCCATGCCTAGACTGGCGGCCGGCGGTGCACAGCTGGCCCAGCGCTAGTGCGCCACCGCCGTTCTTGTTCCCAACTGCTATGTTTGTGTGTGTGCGTAATTCCGACTGCTATGGTGCCTGCTATCTACCTTCGCGCAGCTTAATTTGCTGGTTTGAGACCGCGAATAAAGGATTGTTGCTGGCTCTTACTAGTTGGTTCTGTTAGTACTAAGCTTCGGTAATAAAATCCTGTGTCTTATTGTGATCCATTGTTGGATTGGATACAAGTGTGATTGCTAGTTTCAACTTACTAGAGCCGTGCGTGCAGAGTTTTCTTTCGCAGGGTCAGTGGGGCATTGGTGCTCAACGGCCGGGAGTGCTCGTTCGCAGTGAGCCAACAGGCAGAGTGCCGTGACGACCTGGTGGCAAATCTGCTGCCGCACGCGTGTGGCAGGTTGCATAAACTGCCAGCGGTGAACCTGTGGAACCACCGTCCACCGGATGAGTACAGACTACAGAGAACCGGCATGCAAGGGCCTTAAAGGCTGCTGCCGCAAGGCAATTTCTTGTGGCGAACAGGACCACGCGGTACGTGTGAAGTGGTTTGGCGCGCGAGTCACTGTCACTCGATATGGCCGGTGGCGCACACACAATTTTTGCTTGGGCCAATTTTGGACTTGTGAGTTGCGACCCACATGCCTCAACAACAGCATAACCGGTGGGCCCACACATCATGTTCAATTTGCATTCCTTGTTTCAGCTTGGTAAATGTCTGGTTGGCTCAGGGACTCAGACTGAGTAAAACCATGCTTTATGAAGAAAAAAGTTTAATAATGTTGTATGAGCAGATATAAAAAAAATTAAGATGTTTTTTATATAAAAATTAAGATGTTTTCTGGTTAACTATATATGTGGATACGAATTGAGACTAATATGTCGATTCGTCACTCTCATTCTGCATCCACACCGTGCCAGACAAAGGAGTGAAGCTTTTATTTAGACATATCCCAATTGCCTGCATCCATCTATGCAAATTGCATCTGCTCATGTAATCACTGGAACACATGCAACCAACCAAGCAACCAACCAAGGAGTGAAGCTGTAATTTGAATCAACCAACCAAGGAGTGAAGCTGTAATTTGTATCGAGGTGAATCTCACTTAGATTTCTAATTGGATCTTACACACCGTCTAATGTTAAGGTTAGCATTAACGAGATAGAATCTTACAAACCATTGGATGTTTGAGATTGTGCTACATTTTTTAGCATTTTAAATGTACTACTTTAGATCTTGAATAAACTTTTTAAACATTTAAATATATAATATTGAACTTGTTTGTATGAAATGTTGAATTGAATAAGATTCCAAAATATTTAAAATACATATAAATGCAAAAGAAATGATTAGTTATAGATCTTGTAACAAAACTTTCGAAAAGAAAAATTTAAGTTGCACCTATATATGTTGTATCTTGACCTATTGCTAGTGGGCTGCAATATTTGAGCTTAGTTTGTTGTAAGAGGAGCTTAAAATGAAATGAAAAGATAGAAACCAGCAAGGAACAGAGAGAAAGCAACAGGGATAATTTCATCCATGCCATCACAATTGGCATTTTGTTTACATTGCTACTATTATTCAACTATTTGGAACTAAATCATCTCAATAGCTGACAAATTGGGACCTTGCCATATCGTATAGTGGGACATGGTTTGATCCATTGTTTAGGTGAACATTGTCTATAAAGCCATTTAATTAACCATACCTAGATAGCTAGATCTACTACTCAGTACCCACATGCTAGGAAGCTAGATTATCGGCGTGGAGAGGAAGGATAAAAATCTGATTCTTCTAGAGGCCCCTGCAATTATTTCAGTGATTTGATGTACTCATGATAATATTGTTTTTTAGAAGAAAAAACAACTATCTTCTTTATGCAGGCTATAACAATATTGACTCTGATTTTGGAAGCAGCTACAACACAAAAGACACAAACTAGAAAATTTTCTTAAGAAGAAACAAGTTGGAAGAAGTTGTCGCTTTGGATATATTCAAAAGAACGGATGGCAAAGTAAAAATATTCAGTGAAAAGCTTGGGGAAGAAGGAGGCGCCAAAGGTTGAAGATGAGGGTACTTTGGATATTTTCTTCACCTTCTCTCTCACCAAAACTAAAAAATGAATAAAATATTCAGTGCGATTTCTTTTGGCAAACAACAATGAATTTATGGTATCGTTTGGCGAATTCTTGATTTAGCAGTGTGAACTGGCAATTACATGTTTCTCCAATGTCCCACAACAAAATTTACCTATATGATCATACAAAAAGGGACGTGACAAAAGTAGAAAAAGAGACAGGACAGAATGCTATATCTGATTGCTATATCTGATTTATTCCATCCAATTTCATCACTAGCTATAGAGACTAGATTTGTTTCTATTTTATAGAAATATTATTAAATAGCAATTTTATGTTTATCTCGGTAAAATTGTATGAGTGGCTAACAATGCATTCAAACTTGGCAGATGTTCAGCATTCACGTTAAGCGAACATCTAGATTTTATGACCGGAAAATAAGGTGCGAGACCTAACCAGAAAGTCATCAATTGAATACGATACCTTGTCACTTGTCAGTGCACAAACCGGCACCAATTACTCATGTAAGAAAGAAGACAGGCACGCCAATTGTCCGTTGGACAGTTGCCGGACAGACGACCAATAAACGAAAGCCACACAAAAAAGGTTTGGAAAGCATGCCATTGCATCCATCAAACGTGATAGGAGAATAATCTCCGGTCATAGTTGTGGTCTTTTCTCTCGCTGAAGTATCGACAAGGCCTGAGCGAGGCAATTTCTTCAAAAACCGTCCTTTCGCTCAACTCCTGCCGGTGAATGCTCATGAGATGGAGGGCGCGCGCGGTATTGGCAGCAGTCCCATTCCCCCCAGCACAAGGTACGTTCCGTATCTCCATGTTTCTTCGGCTTGCTTGCGTGCAGACTTCAAGCGAAAAACAAGCTGAGTCGGCTGCTTATTGATATGTGATGTGATAGGGTTGCTGTGGTCACTGGAGCGAACAAAGGAATCGGGCTAGAGGTGTGCCGGCAGCTAGCCGGCAACGGCCTAACCGTCGTCTTGACAGCCAGGGACGAGACGAGAGGCTTAGCCGCCGTCGGGAAGCTCAAAGAAGTAGGGCTCTCTGATGTCATTTTCCATCAGCTGGACATCACGGACGCCCCGAGCATCGCTCGGTTGGCTGGTTTCTTGAAGACACGTTTTGGGAAGCTGGACATCCTGGTAATAAGTGGCATCACTCAAACTTTTGAAAGTTCAATTGATGATATATATATGGCCATTTTTTTTGAACGAATGATATATATGGCCGTTGGTTGATAGGTTTAGTGAACTTCTCGTGTAGGTCAATAATGCCGCCGTTGGTGGTGCTGAGTATGTCCAAGATCCAATCGATAGCTCGACATCGAGCGACCAAAAGGTGAGCTTCACAAGCTAATCAGAGTTACTAGGAGACGATTCTCTCTGGAAATTACTGCGCATGTCTTATACAAAGAAAAATGTTCTGACTCGTCTCTGAACTCTTCTCTCTGCTCTGAACTTTAATGGCCAAACTGAATAAGTTTTTGTTTGTTGTTTCACGATTGGAAACAGTTCAGTGGCATGGATGAGCGCCAGAGGCTTGAATGGATGATTCAAAATGTCCGCGAGACTTGTGATTCTGCAAAGGAAGGCCTGCAGACGAACTACTACGGCACGAAGCATGTCATCCAAGCCTTACTGCCCCTGCTGAAAGCTTCCTCCGACGGAAGAATTGTTAACGTCTCCTCCGAGTTCGGGCTGCTACGGGTAATTAATCAATTAAGCCTGCTCAGCCTGACCATATGCTACAACGAACAGACAGTAAACCTGAACGCTTCTTTCGTTCTTCCGATGCACCGTAGCTGTTCAACAACGAGGAGGTGAAGCAGGAGCTGGACGACGTGGAGAAACTCACCGAGGAGAGGCTGGACGAGGTGCTGGCCGCGTTCCAGAGGGATTTCGAGGCTGGCGCACTGGAGGCGCGCGGGTGGCCGATGTATTGCTCAGCGTACAAGGTGGCCAAGGCTGCCATGAACGCCTACTCGAGGATCCTGGCGAGGAGGCACCCCGAGCTGCGGGTCAACTGCGCTCATCCCGGCTACATCAAGACCGACATAACCATGAACTCCGGGCCCCTGACGCCCGAGGAAGGCGCGAGCAACGTGGTGAAAGTGGCGCTGCTGCCGGAAGGCGGGCCGACCGGCACGTACTTCGCGTTGGGACTGGAGGCGACGTTCGTGTGATATTTGCTGGACTGACACGGTCACAATAAGGCATTCGCCGAAAGAGTTGTGTTTGGGCTCTATATCTTATTGTTACATGCTATGTTTTTTATTTCCTAAATCTTATTTCCAGACCATTCTAGAACTAAGACCCTGTTTGGTTTCCTGTAGGGACGGACTAATGACTACTTAGTAGCCCTAAGTAGCTCAAACAAACTAAACACAAGATCCTTAAACAAACTAAACCCAAGTAGCCCCAAACAAACTTGACATACCTGTATTATAGATCTCAGTGAGATCTACGACTCTCTAGTTTCGAGATTTTTCATTCAAAGTCGTTAAGACGCTCAAAAAAAATTTAATAGCATATTCATCCTTAAGAGTATTTTTGACTTTTCACACTTATAGTTTAACACCGTTAGAGCCAAATCTGACCGTAGTGGTGTGGAGTACAAAAGAGTTTAGAGCACGGATATAGATGAGAGATCTAATTTTCTACTACCTTATACACAATTACCATCTTTTTTAATAGCAAACGGGTAAAAGTCTCTAACTATTGCATGTTCATGTATGTTTGATGAGCACCGGTACATAAATCCATACTTGTTAACATGTTAGCGTGTCCATGGAATGTTAGTGCAGATAACATGTATGAACATGCTAACATGTTCAGAGTGCTCGGTAGCAAGAAAATGCAGCCGCCGCTAGGTATAATTCTTTTGCTAAGAGAAAAAAAAAAAAACATTTCTGCAATACTACAACAATAATAATGCTCTGATGCTCGTCAACTTAGTACGTGTGGCACTTTGGCATTGGAATATTGGAGGCTGCTGCCTCCGCCGTGCTGCCTCTGCCACTGCCATACCGGGAACGAGCCAAGAGAATTTTGACAAGCTGTTTGCTTTTCTCCTGACTTCACCGCGAAAGTAACGACTATAATTCTCTGCATCAATAATGCTCTGATCGTCAACTCAGTACACGTATGGCACTTGGCATTGGGATATTGGAGCCTGCCTCCGCTGTGCTGCCTCTGCAACACCGGCGGGGGACGAGCCAACAAAATTGTGACAAGTTGTTGCATTTCTTCTGACTCTAGTGAGTAGTCACGACCAGTGGCGGTAGTGACGAACAGTGGCGGGGTCCGGCGACCTGGGCGCCCGCCCAGGCTCCGACACCGGCGCATGTTAGGCTTTTCGTTGCAGCACCCTCTGCAGCAAAGCTGCAAGACACATGGTGAAGACACATGGTTTGATCGGCGCCTAACTGACTGGACTTTTATGGCTATGGTTACATCAAGCTTCGTATAAACAATTCCAGGGTTACATCAATCTTCGTATAAACAAATCAGCCGGCCTTGGAAGGATAATGTCACAGACAGACATTGCAGTTTCAGCCTTTAAAAGGAGTCTCCACTCCCACTCGATCGGCAATCAGCATTGGAATATTGGAGAATTCACGCTAATCCTTTGACAAAGCCCAATTAGCAAGCTATCTGTCTTCCCTCTAGCCTTGATGCAGTATTGCTGAGGGTTCCTGATGGAAAGAAGCACCTGCCCTGTCCCTTCTGACAAAAGGCATCCATGCTGATTAGATTTTTGTTCGTGTGTACGAGATTACGAATCGGTATTAACATCTCAAATTTGTGTGGATTTGTTTTCAGGGTTGCTGTTGTCACCGGAGGGAACAAAGGAATTGGGCTGGAAGTATGCAGGCAGCTAGCCTCCAAGGGTGTCATGGTGATCCTAACGGCGAGGGACGAGAAAAAAGGATCAGAAGCAGTGGGTATGCTTCATGGATCCGGACTACCTGATGTACACTTTCACTGTATGGATGTCAGTAATCCAACTGACACTGCCCGTCTAGCTGAATTTATCAAGGAGAAGTTTGGCAGGCTAGATATCCTGGTGAGATCTTTTTTCTTCAGAAATATTAGAATTGATTTATTGTGGTCGATGTGTATTGCTGAGTCTAGTGAAAAATTATATACATGTACATTGCTTAGAGCATCTCTAGCAACACTACTTGTTTAAATAACCTTCTATCCTCAATTTAAGTAGTGGAGACCAAAAACCCAACTTCAGCACAAGCCCTCTACTAGATCTTCCAAATTTGTTGGCCTTCTATTTACCTCTCCCACCACCCATTCCTGTTACCCCCTACTCGGCTACCCAAACCAGTAGAAGTGGCTTCAAGTTTTTGTTTTCCCCAAGCCAGTTGTCAAACATGTGTGACACACTTAAAGGTTTAGGTCCATAACAGATGATCCTAGGTTGTGTTTGCTTCAAACTTCTGGAAAGTGTCTCTGCTGTCAAAAAATAGGATGCCATTCGCAGCATCTTGAACCCTATTTTGGTCTTTTGGCTTTATGTTTCTTTTATAAATTGGTAGAAATAGAGAGACAAATAGAGACATATTACAGTTGTTTCAAAGGAATTAAAGAGAGATGATATTTTTTTTAGTTGTTTCAACGCCAAACAACTTACAACTTGTTCAGAGCATATAGCTGACAGTAGTTTTTCAACAGCTTTTTCACAGCTCACATACCCTTTCGTCGCCGCCGCCGTGCCCCCCCCAACCCCCCCCCCGCGGCCCCCGGCCCCCAAAAAAACTCCTTAATCTCCTATATCTATATATATCGTCCCAGTATAGTCTTAGAATTTTGCTTTGTATACGAAGTATGGACTCGACCTGATGCTAGTAACTGTGCAGGTCAATAATGCAGGGGTTATAGGTGCAGGTGCAGAGGTTGATACAACATCAATTAAGGAAGCGGTAAGTCCTTTGAATTCTCGAAGATCATTGTTCACATTTTAACATTAGTCTGCAAGATTGCAACTTGCGGTAGTAGTGCTCACTTTGTAGTCTCCCTTTTCTTGGTCCCTTTTGCTGAAGTGGCAAACTAGGCTTAACCCGGTGCATCAAACAGCTCGCAGGCAAGAACACCATGGAGAGGCTACAATGGTTGGTGCAGCACTCAACGGAGAGTTATGAGGAAGCAAGAGAATGCCTCATAATAAACTACTTCGGCACCAAGTATGTGATCGAAGCACTCCTCCCAATCCTTCAGTCCTCCTCTGACGGACGGATCATCAACGTGTCATCCAACTACGGACTACTCCGGGTATACCTATCTGAAGTTCTGAACAATCATACAGCAGATTAATCGGCACTAACCCTCACAATACAATTTTTGTTATCCAATTCTTCTTCTTTGCTTTTCAAAAAGAAATCTTCTTTTTTGTTTTCCAGTATTTCAGTGGCGAGGATCTTAAGCAAGAGCTAAACGATATTGACAAACTGACGGTAGAGAGGCTAGATGAGATGTCGGAGTTGTTCCTGAAAGACTACAAGAGTGGCGAGCTGAAATCTCATGGATGGCCTGCCGATTCTGAGTACCTGGCCTACAAGGTATCCAAGGCTCTGACCAATGGCTATACCAGGATACTGGCGAAGGCTCACCCTGAATTGCGCATAAACAGCGTGCACCCTGGCTTTTGCAAGACTGACATCAACTTTGACACCGGCGAATACACCGCGGAAGACGGTGCCAGTTGCATCGTTGCGGTGGCGCTATTGCCGGAAGGAGGCCCAACTGGCGTGTTTTTCTTCCGCAGAGAAGAAGCACCCTTTGTGTAACTCCTGATGAAGGGTTACTCACTTACTCTGGCATCAAGTTTGAACTATGTTATAGAACACTGCACTGCATTGGAATTGAAACTTTCTGTTGTCTTCAGAACCCTGTGATTTTCTTGTTCTAATGTCACTCTTCAATCGATGATAAGTAGAAAACATTTCGCAGGGAAGCAATAAAATTTAAAATACTCTTTATAACGATTAAGGACAACATTGTTAGGATCGGATCATATATTCAAAGTAGTAGTTCTGCTTACAAAGTTACAATTTTTCCTTGAGGCTAACACAGCTCCATGCCAAAATTGCCATTGTCATGAGCCTCAGACGTAACGAGGGCGGGCATCTGGTACACTTACAGCTGGATGACAAACCGAGTTCAGAGAGAGATTAAGAAGAAAAGAGGAGGGAATAAAGAAGCGTCGTAAAGAAAAATGGCAAACGCAGACTTGTGTCTGTGTGATATATATATGGATGGTCGCTTTCTCCTAGTTGTCCTCTCCTACTTTCTCATCTTGCGGTGGTGCTGGTTCCGGCGGTTGCTCCTCGGCAACCACCTCCGGCAGTACCTCTTGGGACGCGCTATTCTTCTTCATGTGGCTGTAGCTCCCCTTCTCCATGAACAGCTGCCCGAAGTGGATCTTGCAGTACAAGACGCCGTTGAGCGCGGCATAAGATGAGGTGGTCAGGATGCAGCCCCCGTGAGAGCACTTGAAGCAGCTCTTGTGGTAGGCCTCGCCTTCCAAAGTAAACTGAACACAGAACAGCACAACTTTGTTAGCATTACGCTTACGCTGTCATTAGAATTTAGTAGGGGAAGAGAAATTATTGATTGTTACTCTTCCCCACAAGTATGGCAATTTGGTATTATTAGGTGTTGGGAAGCATACTAAGGAAAGAAATCATCATTTCTGTACCTTCTCCAGCGGGTACACTGTTTTCTGGCATGCTGCACACTTATCCTGAGTACCAGAAAATGCGGATGATAGCTTGCTTGGGGCCCTTGCCTGCAAAGTGAACAGGGATTCCAATTTGCAATGCAAACATTTATCCAGTTACTACAACAAACATTGCAAAAGCAATCATGATGATACTAGCTTTGTGAGGCTAGCTGCAGTACCAGTTCGCCCTTCTCTGAAGACTTGGTACCTGAATTACACAACAAAGCTTTCAGGATAATTTTCTGTTCTTCGGCACGGCAAACAGAATTGCTGTGACAGCTGAAGATCACATCGCGGTGCTGCATTACCTGGCGTGAACTTCTTGGAGAAGCTCCCGGTCTCCTTGAAGAGCTGCTCGAAGTGGGTCTTGCAGTACAGCACACCGTCCATGGAAGAGTAGCTGCACATCTGCAGACGACCAATGCATTATCATTCATTCGGTTTGCAGCGTCAGAAAACTCTTGTTTTTGTGGCTTGCAAGAACGTACCGAGAGGATCCCCTTGCAGTGGCTGCATTTGAAGCATGTCTTATGGTAGATGACGCCGTCGGCCGTGAGGAGGTCGATGAAATGGACGGTCTTGTCGCACGCCGTGCACTTGTCCTGCGTGCCGGTGAAAGACATGGTGCCGACCGACGCCTGTGGCTGCACGCACGCACTCGCCCCCCAATCCCAATCGCTTCTTCTTCTCTCCTCCGCTCGGGTGAGTGAGTAAATAGACGAAGCTAGCAGCATTGGGGATAATAAGTGATGGGGGCTAATGGCCACGGAGAAGCCGCGGCAGGGAACGAGAGCTCCGGAGCAAGCATAGGGCGCGGGCGGGCTCTGCGCCGCATAGACTTCGTCAAGCGAGTGCTTGATTTAGAATTGGAGGGGTGGTGCGTCATCTCAGCTCAGGATCTTGCTGGGACAAGAATAAGTGATGGCTGCTACGTATGTGCATGCAATGGACAACAAAAAATTGATGGTGGTTGTTCTGAACCGTTTTGGGTTTATTTCTTGGATTCTTGCACATAAATTTTAAGAGAAATGCTATTTATAATGTCTTTTTTATGCAATATTCCTGTAAAAAAAACATCTTCCGGCAATGAAACAAAATGCTCTAGGTAGAGAAATAAAATATTATGAAAGATCAGGGCCAACGGATTCTTTTGGAAAAAAAAAATGTTCGGTCTGCAATGTTCCATTCTAAGCAATAAAATGTTCTAGTGAAATATTCTTTCTGTTCACAAGTGTAAGCATTTCTGAATTTGTCTTACATTGAGCTATCCAAAGTTCCATAACTAATTAAAAATGCATCTAGCAATGCTCATAAGACACTACATAAGTGTTTTTTTACCTTCTCTGCCCAACCATATCTGGGAGCATGTCACAGGGGAGGATACAACGGTAGCACGAGTGGGACTCGAAACCCCCCTCCCCCCTCCTAACCGTCTCCCACACAACAGAGCCCCCTTGAGCCCCTCCCCAAACCCTATAATAAGAATCCAACTCAATGTGGGGAGAAATCAGAGAAGAAAAGATGAAGAGCGAAAGCAGATCGAGATTGAGATGGAGGAGGGACGAACCTCAGTGTTAGGACGACGACGAACCCTACGGTTGAAAGCGGAGAGGAGGAGGACCTCCAGGCACCCTATGGGTCTCCGGCCACGCCTCGGGCTCCCACCATGGTGGACTCGTGTCAATATCCTTTGCTGCTCCAAGCCGTCTAGGTGGTTGAAACTACCGAGAGTAATAGAAAATTCCACAGCGAACACGATCACTAGTGCTACTAGATGTTAGAGCACTAATCAAACGTACTAGAATCACTCCCAATCTTACTAGATTGATGAATCAACGATGGAGATGAGTGGGAGAGATTTGACTTAGCTCACAAGGATGTATCAATAATCAAATGTCCAAGAGGGTGTGCAAGAGCCAGCCAACACCTATTTATAGAGCCCCAACAAGTCACATACCCACTGGCTCAAAACCCCTTCCCTGTGCACTGACCGGTCATGCTCTTTGATATGACCAGACAGGTCCAGTCATGGCGTCCAGTCACTTATAAAGGGCTACGTGGACTAGCCATTGCCACGCAATAGCCAGCTCCACCCACGCATAGCGCCACTCGTACCGGACGCGCCTGTTTGACAATCGGACATGCGGTGTCCAGCCAAGTCCAGAGAGCTCCTAGAGCACTCTTTTCATGACTGGGCACTTGATCACCATCTTTTGGAAGTTTACCATTCATTACTATGGTTTTCTCCTAGTTTCCATCACTTGGTTTGGGCTATACTATCTTTGCTACACACACTTAGTCGCATAGGATTAGTCTCAAAGATTTTATCAATTATCAAAACCATCTCTCCTTCCTCCTTTGCTGGCAGTACTCCGGTGGCCGGCGTTGCAGATTCACCACGACCACCTCCCCCTGGCCGGCACTACAGATCCAGGCTAAGCCCTCCTCCTTAGCTTGCGGTGCCATTGGCGAGGCATGACTGGATCTGTGTGACAGCTCGGTGGTGACGATGCAGGCAGGTGAGACGCGTGAGCTCAGTGGGCGACAATGCGAGCTCAGTAGGTGACAATGTCGATGGGGGTGAGCACCGATGGCTCTAGGCGCGAATGTGCAGCAGTGGGTGCAGCCATTTTTTAGGTTTTCAATGACGTTTCAAACCGACATTGGTGCTGATTCAGATCAACGCCTAGTATCACCGTCGACTCACGAAATCAGCGATGATGATGGTTTCTGAGACGACGGTGATGACATATCTATAGTAGTGTGAGAGCTCAACCAAAAGTCGAAGTGAATTGTGGAACCAAGAAGCTAATGCTAGCTTTTGGGAAGGCATAACAACTAGGAAGTAGTGTTGAAGTCGCGAGACTAATACATGCTTTTAGGAAGTCATATCACTTCTGTATTGTCTTAAATATGTCTGTTTGCTAATTGGGGCATTTTATTTGTAAGTCACGTGGACTGATGCTACATTTGTTTTCTAATTGAAAAATTTCTGGGATCGTGTCTCAAATCTATGTATTTGTTGCATGTACTAAATGAATGTGAGTACCATGACCATATATGAGTTACTTCATAAATTTGTAAATAAATGAAGTACCTGTGTGGACAATTTTCATGTCTATGGGCTTACTGTGTCAAGAAAACCATTTTATTTACGGCCGAAAACCGATAGTGAATTCATTCCTTGATAGGAAAATGTATAGTGTGCGAGAGATAGAATTCATAGACCTGATGGCTTAGAATTTTATTGACGAGAAATTGGTTCACCCACTGACACCTTTTCCATCCCTAAGGTTTTTCTGTCAATATTTCATATTTTTCTGTCAGTTTTATACTGACAGGAAATTTTTCACTTTGCAGTAGTGCTGGACACCTGAATTAGTTTAATCACCAGTATCAGAGCAGTGCATGCACTAAAATCATTGTACACTTGACTCGGTTTGTCCTATTTCAAGCAGCCTGACCTTGGACGATGTAAGGCCAACCATTTATTTGCCGATCAAAATTTTTGCAGAGCCTTATTTTCATCAATGCCTCAATGACACTCGAGGCCTCACATGTGTACGCTTGCAACCTTTTCTGACACTCAAGGTCCCACATGTGTATGCTTGCAATCTTTTATCAAGAAAAAAAAGTCTACTTTTCTTCTTTAATTTTTGTAAAAATCTGTTTTTCCTCCCTAAACCCTAAAACCAGACGAACTACTTCTCTCAACTTTTCAAACCGTGCGTTTTACCTCTCTAAAGTGGTTTCTTGGGCGGTTTTGTCTTTTTTTTATTTATTTTGGCTAAATCTTTAAAAAATTATAGTAAATCATAGAAAAATCATAAAATAGGAACTCTAATTTTGTTGAACTTTACATGAGTAGATCTATACAATGAACATATAATATGGCATCCTTTAATACAAAGTTTTACTATAGATTTAGATCTATATTTTTCTATAATTAACTAGAATAATTCATAACTATAGTATAGTCCAATTATAGTGAAAAATTTATGATGGCCTAATTATTATATGATTTAACTATAAAAATTTTATACTAATTAGATCGTGTATAACTTAGTTATAGATTTATTTAGGGTTTACGCTTGGTAAATCTAAATAAATCTATAACTAAGTTATACATGATCTAATAAGTATGAAATTTTTATTACAATTCAAATATACAATAATTAGGTCACCATATAAAATTTCACTACAACTGAGCTCACTACTACACAAAATCTTTTGCAAGGCACTTGAATTTTGCCCTCGGAGGCGGTTTTGGCCCAAAACCGCCTCGGTTAATCGATCGCAGCCCAGGCTAGGTGGCCGGCCAGGCAACCGCCTCGGTTAATCAATTAACCGAGGCGGTTTTCTTATATAAACCGCCTCGGTTAATCTCCTATTAACCGAGGCGGTCACTCTAAACGAACCGCCTCGGTTAATTGATTAACCGAGGCGGTTTTTCTAAGCCAACCGCCTTGGTTAATTAGAATTAACTGAGTCGGTTCTTATAAGAAAACCGCCTCAGTTAATTGATTAACCGAGGCGGTTAAATTATAAGGCCCGTCTCGGTAAATGTTAGGCCCAGGCAGCCCATCTAAGCCCAATAACAGACTCCTAATATAAATTCCACGACCAAACCTAACCCTAACTCACCCACTCCCTCCCTCACAGCCGTCACTGTCTCCCTCACAACCTCTCTTCCTCCCTCTCTTCTCCCTCACTTTCTCTCCCACCCTCACTTCTCTCTCCCTGCCTCAGGGCCGACGCAACCTCCCCGGTGCAGCCCGGCCGGCAGCCGAGGCTTCGCGGCCTTCCTCTACCGGGCAATAGGCGTAGGAGCCATCCTCTCATGCCATCCTTCGGGCCGGCCTCGGGCGCTGCGGCGGGCCGGGCCTTCTTGCCGGCGCGGCGGGCAGTAAAGGCCACGGCCTTGCCTTCACATGGCGCGCGGCCGTGGCTCCTTTTCGGCGGCCGTTAGAGCTGCCTCCCCTGGGGGGGGGGGGGGGGGGGGGGGGGGGGGGGGGGGGGGGGGGGGGGGGGGGGGGGGGGGGGGGGGGGGGGGGGGGGGGGGGGGGGGGGGGGGGGGGGGGGGGGGGGGGGGGGGGGGGGGGGGGGGGGGGGGGGGGGGGGGGGGGGGGGGGGGGGGGGGGGGGGGGGGGGGGGGGGGGGGGGGGGGGGGGGGGGGGGGGGGGGGGGGGGGGGGGGGGGGGGGGGGGGGGGGGGGGGGGGGGGGGGGGGGGGGGGGGGGGGGGGGGGGGGGGGGGGGGGGGGGGGGGGGGGGGCGGGCGGCCAGGGGGGGGGGGGGGGCGGCACGGGGGGCCGAAAGCTGGCTCTTTTCATGGCGCGCGGGCGGGCGGCCGGGGTCCTTCGGGGGCGCGGCGGGGGGGCTACGGTTTTGCGCGGGCACGGGGCCGGGGCGGCCCTCGGCCGGGCGGGCCCTGCCCGCAAACCGCCCGGCATCGCACTGGTGCGGCTCGCGGCGGCCCGCCCGCCACCGGCCCGCACCGGCGCGGCAAGGGCGGCCCGCGCGGCGGGCGATGTCCACTACGGCGGCCGGCCTCAACCGGTCGGCCTCAAGCTGCACCCCACCCCCACGACGCCCTTCCTCCCATACGCCGTCATCCTCCGTCTCCAACATCTTCTGCTCCAGATCCGGCATGGATGAGCCTGCCGCCGACGGATCCGGCCTGATCTAGGGTAGTGGCAGCGGATCGGATCAGATCTGGCAGCTTGGACGCTTGGGTGCGGGTTCAGGCCTCCTCCGGCAGCAGCAGAAGCGGATGCGGCGGCGACAACGAATGCAGCGGCGGCGGCAGATCTAGCTACGCCGGGCCCAGATCCAGGCCCATCTGGGCTAGGGTTTCTTTTTTTATTTTTTTAATTTGATTAACCGAGACGGTTTTTGTAATATGACCGCCTCGGTTAATAGATTAACCGAGGCGGTTGGACAACCGCCTCGGTTAAGGCCACGATTAACCGTGACCTTATGTCCGAGGCGGTTGGTAAAACCGCCTCGGTTAACCCAAAAAAACCGCCTCGGTTAAGTTTTGTGTAGTATTGGCCATAGAAACTACAATTATGACAATTAATTAGAGAAAAGCATAGATCTAAATCTATAGCAAAAACTTTGTAATATTATATGTTCACTTGTAGATCTACTCATATGGAGTCCAATAAAATTGAATATTCTATTTTATGATTTTTTATAATTTACTATAGTTTTCTTAAAAATTTAGCCAAAATAAATAAAAAAGAAAAAGACAAGACTGCCTTTAAAGCTGCTCTAGGAGGTAAAATGTATGGTTTAAAAAAATTAAGGGAGGTGTTTTTGGCTTGTTTTGTAGTTTAGAGAGAAAAATAGACTTTAGCAAAATTTAAAAGAGAAAAGGTAAACTTTTTGCTAAAAAAAACCACAATTAACCCATTAGTTATGTGTGGGCCTTGGGCGGAGGGCCCGGCAGAGTAGTGTGCCGACGTAGCAAAGACAAGCGCGGGCCTTTGGTGCGGCCCTAATGCAGCCAAGGCACACTTGGCCACTTGGGCCTCGGTTCGTCCCGACGATGCTTGTGTTTTTTTTTTTCTTTTTTGAGATCGAAACTGATGCTTGTTTTCCTGAGCTCTCTTCTCTCGATTTTTTTCCTAGCAATAGCACCACCAGCGAGCTTTGGTATGGGCCCACAAGCGGTGAAGGAACAAGCACACACCAGCGGCAGGGGAGTGGGGACTGCTGACAAGCACCCGATTTTTTAATGTCGTGAAATCATTTGCATTGACAGGCCCCATTTTTTTTAGTGTCGTGAAACCATTTTGCATTGACGGGCCCCATTTTTTTAGTATCGTGAAATCATTTGCATTGACGGGTTTTATAAGGTAATGCCAATACTAATGGTACACCAGGGAAGATACGTTTGTATTGGTGGTTCTTAAACTAGTAATACGTGTGGAAATTTTTATTTTTATATTGGCCTTTCACACTGGCCAAAAACCCACTGCTAGTACATATGAGCTTTTTGTTGTCAGTACAAACATTTGGGGTTGTTTGGATTCAAGGATAGAGAAATCATATCCCACCCTTTAAAGAGTAACATTATATTCTAGCCATCCATTCTCACACCTCATTTAATTCTAGCCATTCATTTATTTTTCTATCCCTATCCCATCTCTCATATCCCACAATCCAAACACCACCGTTATGGACTAGTGTTGCTTCTCTTTAATTTACTCTACTCATATCGTAATTCATAGAAAAAAATCTCAAGGATTTTAGATCTGCATACTATTAGAAAAGGCACATATTTATTTATGATAAATATGATTATATCATTTCTGAAACAATAAAATTCAAAAGATGGCTTTACAAGGGGAGCAATCATCAGGAGTCAGCAGGTGCTACAGAGTGCTTGAGAGCATTAGATTATTTTATAGCTTAAAGCCCGGTCGAATGTCTAATACAACGTACACATGTTTGGTTAGGATCCTGAGCAAAGGCAGATGATCCTGGCCTCAGGATCGCTATCAGGCCAGACAACTATAGTCAGAAGCTAATCAGAAAAATGCCCTATGAATAACAGCCTTTTGCACGATTTCTGGATCCGCCACTGCACCTAGGAACCTAGCGGTTGAGCAAAGCTTTGCCGGATTTGTGGCATACGAGCTTGTGCCTGGGCAAAGGACACTGCACGTCTATAGCCGGTGCCTGGGCGAGTGCAGGTCTGGCATAGCGTGTCTGGACAGCAAGGTTGCAAAAATTTATAGCCTTCTATAAATTGAATAGACAGTTTTAGGTAAGATCGTAAATATAAAAAATCATAGAAAGCGTTTGCTTTATACGTATATGAATCAAAATTCTAAATTTTCGCATTTCTTTATATACCTTTAACACCATCAGACACCAGTACAGTTTACAGAGTCAGAAGAAGCAAAACCCATTGAGGAGATATCATTACTTGTGGCCTTTGATTAAAGCAGCCGAAAATTCAATTGGTACATTCAAAGGTCTAAACTCCAACAAGAAGCACAGTTCTAGGTGAGAACTGTATTATTCCATTATATTAAAAGAAATACAAGTCCACTTTACTAACATGTAATTCTGTAAATAAATTGCTTATATAAAATGCATTAACATCACCCTTGTTGGAAGGTGCTTTATTTAGTACAAATCTCAGCTCACTCCCACTAACAACATAATTGGGAAATGGGCAAACTCATACCAGAACCAGATTAACAATGCTTTTATGCGAGGGATGCTAACGGGAGGTCGTAAGGGTTTTATATACCTGCTGCACTGTTGGCCTGTCATTTGGGGAACCTTGAATACACCATTTGGCAACAGAAATAAGCCGAACAATGTACCCTTCTTCATCGCTTGCTGGTTTCACTGGGCGTTTGTCAATGATTTCCTCAAGCAAGACATGTTCTTCAAGAAAGGGTAGCTGACCTACAAGTTCACCTGGGTGCTTTCCCATCACCACCTCCATTGTTACCACACCAAAACTATACACATCACATTTTTCTGCGGCCACGTATCTATAGGAAAGTTCTGCAAAAGTATGAAAGTTAAGGTTGCAGGTCTACTAGAAACTATTTAATAAGTAATCGCAGATGCACATACCTGGTGCCATGTAGCCATATGTTCCAGCTAGCTCGGTCCAGTTTGATGAATCAGATTTTATAATTCTAGCAGTGCTAAAATCTGATACAAAGGCCTTGTACTCAGCATCCAATAGTATGTTACCACTCGTAATGTCCCGATGAACTATGGGTGGATCACACTCACAATGTAAGTAATATATAGCCCGGGCCACATCAGTAATGAGGGATACTCTCCTTTTCCAGTGGAACTGATTTGCTAGCTCGTCATCACGAAGGACGGTGGCCAGACTTCCTCTCTCAATATAATCGTAAACAAAAAATTTGAACCATCTGTGTGAACAAAAACCATATAGTTTGACAATGTTACTGTGCCGTATCTTCATCAGTACTTCAATTTCACGAGAAAGTGTTGCATTGGCATCCACCATTTCTCCGGTGGAGTGTAACTTTTTTACAGCAAATACTCTACCAGTATGTAATTGTGCTCTGTAGACACTACCACAACCTCCTGCTTCGACACAATATTTCTCATCAAAGTTTTCAATAGCATTAATAATATTATCAAATACTAATCTTCCATCAAAGTTCCAGATAGAGAATACATCTCTGTGAATTGTGGTAGTTGTATCTTCAGATTTTTTTCTTCCGTCGAATGAAGAATATTGTGATTCCTGATAGCACACTAGCAAGTAGAAGAATCCCAATTGCTATTACAATTTCTTTTCGTTTCTTCCTACTATTGTGTGTCGGAGGTGAATAACATGGTCGCAAACCTATATAGTCACCACATAGACCCACATTGTGGATGAGAGAAATTTTACAATGGTTGGAAAAAACATGGACCATCCATTGAACAAGATCGGACGGTGGAAAAATAGGAGGTACTCAACTTAAGGTACCTGGAGGTACCAAATATGTGGGAGGTAGTTCCTAGTATAAGTGGGGCCAGTACCAAAATATATGGGGCCATGATCTATTTTCTATTTTATTTTCGAAAAAGGGTAAATCAGTCATTTTACTACACTCATTGAAGTGCAGATCTGAGATTTCAGTAGCTATTGTTGGGCTGGGCCGTTGGGCACAAACCAGAGACTATTCTCTTCCTCGTGCTTGAACGGAAGGTCGGTCTGGCCGGGTACGGCGATGGCGATCTTCCTCGTCCTCGAGCAGAAGGCCGGTCTGACCGTGGGCGCTGTGCGACGATCCGGCGGCCGTGGGCGCTACGCGGCTAGGCAGCGCGACGGCAGGAGGTGGCGCGATGAGCCAGTTGGCACCGGGTGGTTCCTGCACGGCATGAGATGGCCAGGGAGGGTGCGGCCAGCAGCAGGCAGCTCACGCGTGGCCAGGGGAGGGCTGGGCGCGAGACAGCCAGGGGCCCAGGAGCGTGTAGCCTCGACGAGCTCGAGCACCGGCGCGGCCCTACTGGCGAGCGCAACCTCAGCCAGCTCGGGGACTGACGCGGCCCTGCCGACGGGCGCAACCTCGGCCAGCTCGGGGCCTGCCTCATACGTGTGTCTGCACCTTGCACCGATGCCGCCCGGCTCTTCTGCCCTCCGCACACGTCGCCGACCGATCGTCTTCTTCTAGGCGGCGATCCTGTTACTCAACTTGCACTGACGCGGACCAGCTCTTCCACCCTCCGCACAAAAACGTTGCCGATCTTCTTCTTCCAGGTGGTGATCCTCTTCTTACTCACCTTGAATTGAGATGAAAAAAAATGGTTTATTTGTTAATCCAAGATTACATTACTGCAGGGAGAGCATGGATGAAAACGTGCTATACATCTCCGGAGTCAGAGGTGTCGGGACTGCGAGAGTAGGCACGGGATGCAAAAATGGAGTTGAGTTTAGGCTGGGCTTTGGCCATTGAATCAGCCCATAACGTAAGGTACACCATCAATTACTAAAATGCCCATTATAATATATTTCTAAACTAATTACTTACAAAATAAGAAAAGTTGAAAGTACCTGAAAGTACCTTAAAGTACCTTGGTACTTTTCCAAGCATCATAAAACAGCTCTGTGGATGAACCAACTTGCAGAAGCATTGTGTAATCCTTTTAGAATAGGACCTTCCAAATTGTTGTATGACACATCAAGTTTAATCAAGCTTTTCATACGTTCTATGGAGGATGGTAGTATTCCACTTAATTGATTGTGAGAGAGGTTGAGTAACTCAAGCATGTTTAGATTCCCTAGTTCTGGGGGTAATGGCCCATTAAGATTATTCTTGCTTAGATCTAGCCCAACCAAGTTTGTCATACTTCCAGTGACTCCAAGAAGGTTCCCAGTTAAGTTGTTGCCATTCAGTTTAACTGAAATTAGCTTTTGACAGTCTGCAAGTTCCCTAGGTATTGTTCCATTCAGTTGGTTGGTAGACAAATCTAGAAATTCAAGATCATTTAGCTGGCCAATCTCTCAAGGGACCCTCCCAGATAGTTGATTTCCACTTAAATCCAACCAATAGAGGCTTCTCATATTACCAATATCTGGTGATATCTCACCATTTAACCGATTTGTGTGGAGACGTAGGTCTCTAAGATTTGTTAGTTTGGACAACTCCGAAGGTATGGTTCCATTGATTAGGGTTTCAAAAATCCACATACTTGTTAAATTATGGTTTGATGCCCAATTTGGCGAGAGATATCCAAAGAAGTTGTTTGTGCTTAAATCAAGGGTGATAAGGTGTGGGTAGGTTCCAAAATGCTTTGTCAAATCTCCCTTTAGTTGGTTGTCTGATAAGCTGAGAAATTCTAAGCTTGTGCAGTGCTTGATGCTATCTGGAACAAAACCATCAAGCATGTTGATCCAAAAATTTAGGTGTTGTAATGTTTTCCCTTGGCAAAGGTTTGGCAACTTCCCTGTGAAGCTATTTTTGGAAAAATCAGCAATTACCATGTTAGTAAGGTTTTCAAGCGCTGGCGGTAGAGGTCCTGAGAGATTGTTAATAAATAGCCGTATATCCCTCATGTTTTGCAGGTTCCCAAAACTCTCAGGTACTGGGCCAGATATATGAGTAAAGTAGATCCAAATATATTCCAAGTTTGTTAGATTCCCAAGTTCCAGAGGGATGGTTCCATGTAGTGAGTTCCTGGCCATGCTAAGAAAAAAAAGATTAGACAAATGTCCTATACTTGGAGGAATCAAACCCGTAAAATTATTATATCCAAGGTTAAGTTCCACAAGGTTGGAGAGATTTCTGAGACTGGAAGGAATTGAACCACTAAACTCATTATGGTGGATACTGAAAACTTGAAGATTAAGAAGATGCTTAACATCTTCAAGGATGGTGCCACCTAAGCTACTCACTTGTAGCATCAGAGTTTGCAAGCCAGTCGTGTTTGCAATAGTGGAAGGGAGGAATCCCGTAAGGAGATTATGAGAAACATCAAGACAAACAAGTTGCTCATGGCGTCCAATGTCTTTGGGAACTGAACCAGTAAGATTATTATATGAGAGAACCAGATAAGATAGACTAGTGAGATTTGCAATGCTAGGTGGAATAGTTCCAGTCAGTTTATTGCTAGAAATATCCAACTGCACCAAAAGAGAGAGAATTCCTAACTCTTCAGGGATTGAGCCATAGAGTAGGTTATTGTACAAGTACATACCTCTAAGCATGGTGAGGTTACTGACTGTTGAAGGTATGCTTCCTTCAAGATGGCAACTGGAGAGGTTAAGGATGGATAGTGCTTGGAGAGAACCAATGGTTGGCGGAATTGGACCTGAGAGGGTATTGCTGCTGAGGTCAAGGCTGGTGATGTATGGTAAAGAAAGAAGGTCAAGCGTGTCCAGCCGCCCAACAATTCCAACCCCTCCGAGGGAGATTCTGGTGATAACAAATGTTCTTGGTTCATGGCTTAAATCACCACACGTGATGCCGGTCCAGTTGCATGGCGGAATGTCAGAGCTCCAAGAACTGAGAGCTGTAGAGTTCCCTTTCATGGTCGATTTCCATCGAAGAAGAGCTGCTGCTTGTGCTCTTAGGGAAGCATGATGACGGGGTGCTGCCTCAGTGGTTGTCACGAAGGCAGAAGCGAGAAATTGCAAGAGAAGTGATATAATGTAAACAAGGCTTGGAGAGTTCTGTAAGGCTTGAGAACTGGCCATGGGTCACAACTCACAAATACTGAAAGCAAGAATTTTTGAGGTGGTTTGCTATTAGTGTTTATGAACCACATTTATAGATCGCTACCTATGTAGTTAATGCTACATAAGACACCTTCAAGGTCAGATCTTTTCAATGATCCGTATTTACACGACAGAGCTAATAACTGCTATCTGGTACTATAGATGACAGCTTTGACTCCACCTTGAGGTCAGATTTGAGGTTGGGGTCAATATCAGTTAGCAGCCCCATGTTCCCTTTATTTCAAATTGTAAGATACTCACTCTCTAAATTATTATTTAGAGAGCCATTTAAATAAAAATCATTCTCTATTTTTTCACTATGTAAATGTTTTTTTATAACTTATGTGCACTCTAGAGAACTAATTCTGTTCTTCGTCTTTGGCTAGCGAGAAATTCAGAATTAGTAATGAAAATATTTGGATATCCAATTTAAAAATCATTAGAGTGTACTTTTCCATTAAAATATCTATTCTTCTATTATCTAATAAAAAGAGGCAAAAATTCTCTCTTTTTTTGTACCAATTTTTTTTTTTTGGTATGGCCTCTCCTGACTACTTGTAAGTATGTCGGAGATTAGGTAGAAATTACTTCCAAATCTGGATCCAATAAAAATCAGATGCAACAATAGAAAGAAAAAAGAAAAGAAACTCCTCTCTGTTCCATGTGAGAGAAAATTCCTCTCGTTGCCAAGCCCACCTACATCTACAGTGTCCGCATACGAGCCATTTTCTGCAGACTACATACATGTAGTCGGGTCGGGGACGGTTGGCGGCCTCGTCACATTGATCTAAAATTCCAAATAAAGGCATATACGGGATGAGCTCACCATTTTAATTAGTAATTCCAGAAAACACATACAGTCTATGAGATCCTCACGACAACATTCAGTGCCTCTCCTCCCGATCCATCTATTGTTCCTGCTCACGGCGGTTGTTTCACGAGGGATCAAAGGTGAGGCTATTTTCTCTGTCCTTCGATCTCTCAATCAAAAACTGTTCATTGTTCCTATCTATTTTCTCAAGATTGGATTACATGCCTAGATGTTACTTATCCAACAATCTGAAATTATACACCACTAGGAACAGGTTTAAAAATAAATATCTTTAATTATTCTCAATAAAAAATCTAAAGAGTCGCTTCTGCTAATCAGTGCCCCTGCAGTTCTCCATTATTAATTTTTCGTCTGTTTCGCCTTGTTGTCCAAAAAACCTGCTGCTCCACTATTGTTCTCTGTTTCCGTTTTTTATTCAGAACTCCATTTTTGTTTTTTATTCCGAAATCTCTTATCTCAAGTTCGTATATTTATCCAGCTTTTTTAAAAGTTCCTTTTTTCGATTTGTTCTACCTCCGTCCGTGTTCTTTCTGTTCTGGGTTTTGCGCTTCAATTCCTATCCCCATGCGTTTATATTTCTCTGATCTTTTTTGCTTTTGTGTTTTTTCCATCTCCAAATTTTTGGGTTTCTCTGTTCCTTTTTTCCACGTTTCTTCAGCCGCTCGGTTTGTGGTCCCTTTTTCTTTTTGATTTTTGCCCGTTTCTCTGCTCTGGTAGCTAGTTTTTCCTTATCTGTGAAGATGCACTTCTAGAGCATGATGATCATATAGGCTAAATTTCAGGGCTGATGATGCCAGACAGCTTGACATTTATTCCATCCGTCCTTCACCCGTTCGTCTGGTATGTTGTGCTTTTTATTTTTTTCTTGTAAATATCAAAATAAAAAAATAAGTATAATATTACGTGTCATTGAACCATTAACGTTTCTCTGAAAAACAAAGATTTTCACCAAACGTTGCTCATCTATTTTTGATTAGAATCCAAAATATTTATATTAAAACCAATCTTTCACATGGTGTCTGTTCCCTCCTGTCCACTCATCTGGATTTCTGTCAATCTCAAACTCTCCAAACGGTGCTAGATTTCCTTCTCCAATATTCCTCCCCCCCCCCTCCCTCCCTCCCTCCCTCTCTCTCTCTCTCTCTCTCTCTCTCTCTCTCTCTCTCTCTCTTCGAGCGAGAACAAGGTTGCCGTCACTCCTTGATTCCGAGGAAATTGGAACGAAGAATGAAATCGAATTGGGTCCGCGATGTCCATGATGCGTTAATAGCCCATGAATCTTTCCCGTTGAAACAAATATAATCTTTATTGACAGCAAAGTCTTTACATCCGAACCGGCCAGGCCTTGCAAGGTTTCGCCGGATTGGAATTGACAACAGAGTTATTTTGCTATTGTTCCCTTTTTTTCGGCCAATTATGCAAAATTATTCTTAGAAATTTGTTCGATGATTTATATGCTCATATATTGCCATGTCCATGATACGGAATCGAAAGACATATAAACACAGTGGCGGATCTAGGATGAACATCTAGGGGGGCTAAACAATAAAGATTAAGGACTAAATCTAGAGATTAGTGGTGGATTAAAGATTAAACTACAGTAATCTACTTGTACAATCAGGCTGGGGGGCTGCAGCCCCCCTGAATCTGCCAATGTATAAACACTAGCACATACCAAACCTATAGGCTGAAATTGCTAGATGGTATATCTATGATTTTGATTTTGCATTCTTTTCGGGTGATCCTGCAGTGTGTTGTTATATGAATATATGATACAATATGATTTCACATCCATAATGAACTAAAGATTACAATACTTTTAGAATCATTAATATAATATAATATAATATATAAGTGATTAAAAAGACAATTCATACAACCCACAGGAGTTGTCTATTTAATGCTTACGTGGCCACATCGGGGCTCAACCGCACCGGTGGGCCGCCTCGCCAGAGGGCGGCAAGCACGGGGGGCGACCGGTGCGCCACCTCACCGGGAGGGAGGGAGAGAGGCACGGGGAGGGGGCGGGGGATAGGCGCCGCCGAGCCACGGCCACAGCCACCTCCCCGGTGCGCCGCTGGCCGCCACGCCGGAGGGCGGATAGGATGGAGGCAAGGCGGGAGCGGGAGCGGGAGCAGTGGCACTGGCGTGTTCCGGGAGAGCCGAGCGTGAGAGAAAGAATGGGAGTTTTTTATAAGTGAAAGCGGATGCTAGGTTTATATTTGCCTCTCTAGATTTGGTCGGGAAGTCGGAGAAGCTGAGTAAAAGTGGGAGAAGTCAGTGAGAAGTGGTTTCTGGCTAAATCCGCTTCAAGCGATCTGAGTCGTTGAACTGAAGATCGGATAGCTAGGAGAATTCAGGATGACATGAACAAAGATTCTCTCGAAGAGCGTGTAACAATTTGTAGGAGTAAATACTCTTTTTTTTTGGAGAAAACCGGGATTATATATTACTTAAGATAAGCAAGGTTTACATGACAAGTTACAAACATACCCTTGAAAAAAAGAAAATTACATTTGAGTCCAGACAAGGGCCTCCCGGCTATCTTCGTCGCCGGCGAATGGAGGAGCTCCCCGACGAGCAGCCACCGCACCAAAGGTAGAAGAGGTTGCACGCCAAGGTTGCAGCTTGAAGCCACCGCCCTTCCCGACGAAGATACTTCAAGTTTTTTCAACGGCTCAATGAGTAGCATGCCCGAAACCGCATGCCGTAGAAGCGCTGAACGCCCAAGCCAGATGAGATGGCCGCCGGCCATCTCGCCGCCGAGGAAAACAGGAGATGACGCCGCAAGCAAAGCGGGCACCTCCAAAACGACGGGCAACGAAGCAACCGAAAGGGGAATATAACTGCCCAAACAGTTGCCAGCAAACCTCCACCCGGATTTCCCAGTATAGAGGTAAACATATCTCCCTGTAGGCTCATCGGAGAGGCCAACGACGCCGTTGTCGGACTCAATGAAGCCAAGGAAGGGACAAAAGCCCTCGCCGACGAGATCCAGGACTTCGAAGGAAGACCTAGCTCTGACGAGGTAGCAACACCAAGCCCTTCGCCGCTGGCACACAGATCGACGAGGCGGAGGAGAGGCCAGTGAAGCTTATTCCTTAACGGCGGCGCCGCCTCCACCAACTGCCCGCCACGGAAACCGAAACTACCTAAGCTAGTAAGTAGTATATACACCGGCCACCTCAAACCTCGTTCCCCATCCTCTCCGGCACCGGACAGGTCGCCGAAGAGGAGAGGGAACGGAGGAAATCGGCGCCGGGATCTGGTCGCCGCCTTTCGCCCTCTCTCAGAAGCTCTGGAAACCTATGCATAAAGAAAAAGGTTACCGCTATTTCCTTAGCAGTATCCCAAGGCCCATCATGATTGGGCCGAAAAGCCATGCTTTCAGCCCATTAGGCCCAACAGACTTTCTTTAGCCTTCTTTCGTCTCCGATGAAGCCGATATCCGCCTCCCTGTGGTTCTTCATTTTTCTTCGTATATATACTATAGAACGAAAAAAAAAAAATTCTTGGTTTTCTTTTGCGATTTGTGCGTGAGCTATCGCTGCTCAAACGTATGATTGCTACTTTTCTACCAAATCCTGCAAGTCTAGTACTCAGCATGGCATTCGATCAACCATCAGCATGATATAATAACAGCACAGTAACGTGCAGTGATCAACTTAACGTGTCTTACTGAATTGGCCGAGGACACTACCAAACACCGGAGGCTGGCAGGCTTGCAGGCTGCAATAAACGGGAAACGGAAAGAGAGAGGACACGCAAGGCTCACACGGTTTGGAAGAAATACTCATGCATGCATCAGCCGAAAAGCAGGACTGCAAGATTAGCCATGTGTGACACGCTGACACAGTGATACTGCAGCTAGCCTGCAAGGGTGGGGAGGTTGCGGCCGTCGGCGAAGATGATGCCGTACGTGCCACTGCTAGTAGTAGTATGACAGGATGATGATGATCATGCCAAGGCATTCAATAATTGGAGCTGGAGTACAGACAGCAGACACACGGCTGGCCGGAAGCTGGGCAAATGGAACACAGACACACGGCTAGTAGTCTAGTACAACAGGATGACCATGCCAAAGCATTCAATACTGTGGCATGCATGGAGAGTACCATACGAGTGCTTCTTCCATCTTTCGACCCTACAAAGAAATCTGATCCAGTGACCCTACGCAGAGGGTAGAGAAATGAATGATTGGGGCAGACAAACTGAGGAGGGAGAGGACCCGTGTAATGCAAGGGCACTGGACACCGTGTGTGATTTGAGTTGTCCCTCTATTTCATGTCTATAGGTCACCATGAAACAGCGTTCACTATGCTTGCAACCTAACAACTCAAGCAGAAAACCTTGACCCTTGTTGCTTGCTTCATCCAAATGTCTTACTCTTACCTTGGGATTGGGCAACAGTTAGGCACGCACTTACGTGTACGTTGACACACGAAACTAGTAGCAACATTTTTCTACAGTTCTACTGTCCCTGTTGCTTGCGTAGTCGATCCATGCATGGTCCAACATTACCCTATGGAAGTTCAAAATTTCAATGTTACTCTGGCTAGTCCAGTATGGAAGTCAGGTAGTATGATGATGTTCTCTTGTCTAGTAGTTCTTTATGCTAAATGGTCTAGAGACACAGTTTGTGCAGTTTTCTAGAGAAGTTGACCCATTTTTTGTCTTCATATTGGCAGAGAAATTTTTCAGCAATTCCAATAACCTACGGAAACCATGGTGAGCTGGCCTTGGACAAACATTGGACAGTCAACTCGTGAGGGAACAAGATATCGCCACGCATCACCGGCCGAGAAAGGTCGCCGGGTGACAGCCATCAAAAATAGATATTATTACTCCTGCCGCTCATTGTTGACACAAATTATTAGCATCTCTTAAATAGTACTCGTTCTAAATTATAAGTCACTTTGATTATTTAGTTTATCTATTTTGCTACGTATTTAGATATATTATTATATATCTAAATACATAACAAAATAAATATACTAAAAAATTAAAACGACTTATAATTTAGAACGGGGGAGTACTCCATACTATACCATCGCTGTTCGTCACAAAGCCACAGTGTTCTCAGAGTTCCACGGCAACAACTTGACATACACAACCACTAGGACACAAGGCATTGCTGTTGTATATATTAACATTTTCTCACGGCTGGCCTAACAAGAATTGTATGCGCTGTAGAACTAGAATACTAGCACTAACAACTCCATGAGCTAGAAAATAAAAATTCAACGAGATGATGCCGATTTGCTCATATATATTTTCCCCGGCACTGTCGCAGTCGCACTTGATTTGATTTCCAGGGTTGTGGTCCGGGCCACGCAGAGATGCATATGCCGCGTGCTGCTTTTGGTGCGGACAACTTCTACCTGATTCGGGTTTTGGCTGTTAATGTGGATGTGGTCTCCAAATTGCACGTCTTTCTTGTAGGGAAAGTTTAGAGCTAGCCCAGAGATTCGATATTTCGGCCAAAATAATCGTAATATTGTTTTTGGTACGTGAACGAGAAAATATACTTTTGTCAAAAAGAAGGGATTTGAAATATGCTTTTGTTAAAAAAAAAAGAAATTTGCTATATAACAGGTGCCTGAAATCTCTCTTTTTCTCAGACAACCCAGGACAGGCATGGAATTACTAGTGCATATCTTCATCTTTCTTGAATCATCCTCCTCGGGTCAGTTGAGGCATGCATGTAGAGCTAGCAGCCTGAGATTCAGGCGCATGTAGTTTAGGAAGTGTGTAAAAAGAAATAGTAAACTTGAAAACATTGTCACATGGTTCGAATAAGCTTAAGTAAACAGGTAGTGACTTATAGCGCAGTGGTGTAACATTTATCTTGCAAGCACAAGCAAGAGAGTTTGAGTGAGCCGAGCGTGGAATTATTGGTTAGGTTTTTGTGGTACTTTTTGATTTATTTTAAGATTTTCTTTACTCGAATGGTGTAGGAGAACTACATGTCATTTCATTAAGGTAGAGAAAAAGTTACATAGGTCAAAGAGACTCGACTCACACACACCACCCCTGGACACTAAGATACAGACTCACCACAAAAACTACAAAAACGACCAAAGCCTCGAAGCTTTAAGCTCCAGCAGGCAGTGACCTAAATTTATTAGCGGTAGATGACGTGTCTGTCAACCACAAGATGTTTATGGTGATTTTGTTAACTTTAAGATCTGTCAGCTTAGTCTTACAAAGATATTTATAAGAGTAGAATTACATGAGTACATTTATAAGAATGAGTGTACTATGTGTTTAAAAAAAACTAAGAGACCTTTGAATTGACATTTTTGGATTGGACAATGTTGCTCGCATTTCCTTTCACTTAACCAATATCCCTACAGAATTTTCAGTAAAAGGAACCTGATGAATTGAGGTTTGAAACTAGGACTAGTGGTTGCTGAATTTTCAGTAAAAGGAACTTGATAATTTTTCAGTCAAGCTGCCAAGCCCGAGAATGTGTCCCTCTGAATTAGCCTGCGCAAAAGCATACGTTGATGGACTAGTAAACAGTTGTGAATATCAATTCCATAGAACACTTAATAAGCATCAAAAAGAGCAAACAAGTACATTTTTTCAGGAAAAAAAACTAATTGTCGGTGATTTTCTGGTTAGTGAGAAAAATTGAAAAACAAAATAGGAAACCCCTGCTGAGGTTGCCGTTCGCAAGCTTTGGTCTCGCAAATCAAAATTTAAGATAGTTCATCTTTTGTTCGTGGACAGATGGTACAGTCCTGTTTGTAGAGCAGGCCGTCAATTAAATTTCAGTTGGTATGCTTGTCCGTTGGGTCAAGTCATACCATGACCAAGCAAAGCGCAACCCAGTGGACAGGAACAACGAACATATGTTTCGATAATTTTATTTATTATTTCCCCGGCCCACCCAACCCCAAAAAAATTGCCACTGTCCTGGGTTCCCAATCATTCACAGGGTTCTGCATGCATTATTATTAGTTTTTTTAGTAAACGTAAACCAATTGCATAATTTAGTTGCGTTGTGTAAACAGCGGTCAATGTCACGTACTACCCGCATGCATGCAGTTACAACTTATAATCAGGTTCTGACACTAACAAGAAACTACTGAATCACTACACTGGCCAGTCTCTATATTGGTGCAGTTACATTCTTGAAGGAAAGAACGTTTTAGTAGATCTAAAATAAGTAACAGTTCACAATTGAAGTCACTAGCGCATATGGATCCAAGCAATTAAGGCCACTGCCGTCCAAAGTCCTTACTAGTAGCTAGCATATATGTCGTTTTTGTTCATTTCTGCATGATGAGAAGAAGGTGCATCCTGCGATATATATGGTATCTATCTTGTTCTTGTGCAATAGTTTGTTTTTTTTTAGAGAGAGAATTGTGCAATAGTTTGTGACCCAGTGAGATCCTGCCATTCTGGCTAACTAAAGCATATCTACTATATTATTATTTTATTTTTTTATATATATGTGCCGCTTGGAACAGTTCCCTTCCGGACAATGGATGGCCATTTGTCTGAAGGTGTCAATTACTCGTGGAGATTTTTAACAAGCGACAATGCTGACTGCTAGCTGCTCTCTGCTATTTACAAGCTTACATACTCACCTAAACTGTAGCTGCCGTCTTCTGTGATTTGTTACTTTTGTTACAACCAATGTCTGTAAATCAAATTTCTATCATAAGAATAATAGGATGCAACTATTTTGTCTGTTCAATGGATATAAGAACCACAGCAGGCAGCAGCAACAAGCAGCAAATCTTGTGCATAGTGTCTGAAAACAAATTCCTCGTGGGATGCAATCTTTGCATGATATATATTCCAAAGAGGCGCTACCGACAGTTCTGTAAAAGTTGCCAAATAGCCCTACCAAACTTCCTGACCACAACTCCAGATTCTGCAAAAGATATGGTATCATTTAGACCGACTGTGTTCTTCTGTCCTTGAAAACCTTTGTTGTCACTTTCACGACAAGTTATTCTTTTCTGTCTGAAAAGTCGATTTCACAAGAAGCCTCAGTCATGAAAAGAAATTTAAGAACAAGCACGAGAAATTCGGGCAGATCGTAAAAGTTTGTGTGTAGTGCCTTTATTGGCCCATCAGATAGGTCCACTATCATCGTTTTTAATATGAAATATTGCAAGTTCCAAGCAAAACGATAACGGATTTTCTTATGCTATTGGCCAAAGCACATTGCAACCAACCACAAGAATTAATAAATGCTTCATCATTAGCTCAAGTAGAATCATCTTTTTGGATTTGTCTGCCTTAAGTTATAGCCCATTGTACCAACCACAAGAATAACGTCATGTGCCCCTGCTTCTCAACGCAGGCATCTTCTGTAGATTCCCGAATATTGTCATTTTGCTGCATTTTACAACTGTCATTGTTGTTGTCTTACATTGACACCGTTCTGCCTACAGTAAGACTAGCGTTATGAACTTATGTCTAGAACAATTGACATGGAGAGAAATATTTCAGTGTACTCAAGTTGTATAAAATAATACAAAACACAGAGCTCAACCAGGAGTACACAACTGAGTTAACTAGTTGTAAAAAAAAAAATGAGTTAACTCTATTTATTGATTTTTGTGTGATTAGTCCCCCAACAATAATGTTGACCGTGTGGACATAGAAAAGTAACTTCGATTTGAAGTCTCTGTGAATCAAAATATAATTATTATACACTTAAGGGACATTAAATCAAGTAATATCGTAAACAAATGTCCTGCCTTGAATGATTCCGGATATACGCAGAAAAATGATTTGGCACGAGCTACTACTGACTGCCTCGGCATCTATAGTTTAGGGGGATTTGGACATTTGGAGGCTCAGTTGAGAGAAAAAAATACTCACTCAGATCCATTTCAAAATTTAAGGTGTATTAGAATTAAAAAATTAAGTGCTGTAAACTTTGACCATCAATTAATCAAAATACTTATATGTTAATGCACAAAAGGATGTATCCATTTTTTTTTTTTAAAAGAACCGGCGGCAAGAGATCTGGTTGCCGATTGTATTAAAAAAAAAAAAAGGGAGAAGCCAGGACACTAATAGATTCATATTTCACGTACTCCCTCCATCCTAAAATAGTTGACTGAAAAAAACATCAAAATTATCATTATATTTGTCACGAGATAAATTTTTCTAGTATATACTAATCTGACATAATAAATATTAATATAAATATTAATATTATATCTATATGTTTGGTTAAACTTTAGGTGTTTTAACGAGAATAATGCACCTGTACTCATGACAGTGAAATATCGGGACCTTCGGCGTCATACCATATGAAAGAGAGAAGGGCAACGTGGTCACAGTTGTTCCTCTAATACTTGTGCATAGTAGATCATCTTCACTCTCAAGCCTCGTTTGGATGTAATTGGATTCATACCAATCCGTATGAGTTTGGGTGGATTGATCCAAGTTGGAACTTGAACTAAATTCCACCCTAATCTACTGTAGCACAAATGGATTGAGTTGAATACAACAACATCTAAACAAAGGCTCATTTTGTTTTTAAAACACTCTAGAACCTAAAAAATCAGTTGAATCATGTAAAACTAAATAATCAATTCATTTTGGTGTTGAAAAAAAAACAGTGTTTCAAAGGAGGCCTCAGAGAAGACCGACGGAATCATCTAGATCGACTATCACAGAGGTTAACCATGCCCTAATGGACACCTACTCGCTGTCAATTAAATTTAAGTTGGACTAGATTTGTAGAACAATTTCTACTATTTGTATCTTTTTTTTATGGACTGCATTGCTCATTTTTGTAATAAGAAACAGCTATATTTATTAGTCGATGCAGATGCTAGGATATTAATATATTCCCTTTTCTAAAAACATTTGTATCCTTAAGTTGGCTTACTATAAAAATATATTTTACATAATCATATTGCTAGTGATTCTTATTTAATATCATTTTTTAAAAGATCCAGCTTATTCAATATCATAAATGTCCCACGCAAAGTTGAGGTCGAAGTTGAATTCATGAAAAATAACGAAAATAAGATGTTTGTGTTTTTTTACGAAGGGAGTAGACAGATTCCTAGTTTCGCACGCAAAGGAACCTAAGAAATTGAGTACGCGGCACGCATTTTGACTCCACAAATCTCATGACCCTAAGAGTGTAGGGTAGACCAGGGTACTCCCTCCGTCCGCAAAAAAAAGTGCCATTATAGGACTTTCGGAAACTATGTTTGACCATTCCTTTTATTCAAAATTTTTGTACAAATGTCATATATCTTGCTATGACTTATTTTATCATTTAAGATACTTTAATAATAATTTATTTATTTTATAATATATGTAAAATTTTTTGAATAAGACGAATGGCCAAACACGATTTTTAAAAAGTCCTATAATAACGTTTTTTTCGTGGGCGGAGGGAGTAACTAGGAATGTGCACCACGTGGTATGGTGCCACGTTTCTGGAACGCAGGAAAAATGAATCTCGTCTCCAGTGTAAAAACATTTAAAGAGCGTACCATATTCTGCAATGCAATGGATGAAGGGAACCGGGGTCTTGTCCTAAACCCGCTCCAGCTTTCTGTTGACGCCTCTCATCTGGTACAGCTTAGCATCTGCTCATGTATAGGCTAACCTTACACACGCACGCCTCATTTATACTACGCGTACACAAGCAAACCTGAGCAACTCAAGATCACTAGATCACATCCTTCGTAAGATCACCAGGTGGACCTACTGTTCCTGGATGGGAAATCCGCGTCGACTCAAACTCGAACGCTGGATCGATAGCTTCCACGATCGGAGGCTTACCATCCGAACTACGGTTCAGTCCCAACCCGCTGCCGCTTCTGGATGGATGGATAAGAGACTGATTGCTGTAGGTGGGCATACTAGCGTTTGCAATCGATCCGTTCTTCTGGTCGTCTAAAAGGTACGCGTGCTTCCGTGAGTCTCATCTGATCATTGTAGTTTTTTGAGCTATTCGGTAAGGCTTATAAGCTTGCTGATAAGTGAAATATTGTTGAAACAGCTAGCTGATTTTTTTTGTAAGAAAAAAAATTATTGTTAGCTGATAAGCTGAAGTGGATTATAAGCTGAAGCGAACGGTTTGTTTTGGCCTGCTCCAACCAAACTCGGTTTCCATATATAGGCGACACGTGTATGCATGCTAATATTTCGTCATGCACGTATACGTAGATTAAACTCGGTAACATTTTCTACTGTCCCTGTCCCTTACCTACACTCATCAACCCAACATCACCGTACGGACGCTGAGTACACGTATTCCCTCCGTCTTAAAATAACTTACTTTCATTGATTTTTTAACGATTTGTGTTTGACCATTCGCCTTATTCAAAAATTTTATATAAATTATAAATAAATAAATTATTATCAAAATATCTCTAATGATAAAATAAGTCATAACAAGATACATGATATTTATACAAAATTTTTAAATAAGATAAATGGTCAAACGTAATTTTTAAAAAATTAAAGAAGGTAAGTTATTTTAAGACGGAGGGAGTACAGCAAGCTCGCTCTGTTTCCCTGCTGTTGCTGTTGCTGTGCGAACGGGAACTGGTGGACTTGACAAACATTCCGTCATCAATTCAATTCCTCCCCGTCACGAATAAAGATATCGCACACGCAACTCAGGCTGCGCAAGGAGCAGTCGTTGACACAAATTATTATTAGCGCCTAAAATACTCTACTTCAAACTGTCGCTGTTGTTGCGCGATCGTCCGATCCATCCTACGCCGGCCGGCCGGGGAGCTTTCAGAGAACCATGCATAATACTGTAATTCTGCTAGCTGCAGCCTGTGTTTTCCACGGAACAACTTGTCAATTTTGTTGCAGTGCAGCAGGGCCGCTAGGAGACAAGGCTTTGTCTGCTATAGTTGCTATTCTCCCGTTTATAAGTCGCTTTAATTTTTTTTACATTCATTTTATTACGTATCTAGATATAATAATATATTTAGATACATAGCAAAATTAATAAATAAAAAATTAAAGTGACCTATAATTTGTAATAGAGGGAGCATTAAATAAGGCAAGCCAGTTGTGGACTGGATTGTCACAGCACGCATTCGTCTCGACTGGCGGCTGGCCTGGGCTAACGAGAATTAATTCTTTGCTCCTTAAGTCATGGCGCACGCGTCCGCGTCCGCGTCGTGAACTGGTACGCAACCAGTTAAAGCTCGTGCGAAGCGCGTTGCTCCGTTTGTTAATTGCTTGGGTCTCTTTTTTTGAAGGAACTGATGATGATGATCTCTCGGGCGTCAACAACTCCATGAGGAGGAAGCTAGAAGACGACAAACTAAGCGAACGAATGGCTGGGCCTTACGTGTTCTGTGCTGGCCTTGCCAATATTCTTTTTCTCCCATCCATGCTGTTCGCTATCGAAGGTGCCGATTCTCTCGTTTTTTCTTTTTTTAACCCGGCAGGAGATCGTGATCCCACTTGATTTCCAGGACTGTGGTCCGGCCGGGAGATGCGTGGCGCCTTGCGTGCTTGTTTTGTGGTTTTTCATGTCTCCGGGCGCCTAGCTGGTACCTGCTTCTTTGGTTGAGGTTGTGCCATTTGAGGGCGGGTCACGGCACGATCTTTTGGCACAACCCGAAGCACGGCACCGCACGAAACTTTTTGGGCCGTGCCGGCACGACACGAATATGAGGGCCGTGCTGTGCCTAGGATATCGACACGGCGGGCTATATGGCACGGCCCACATTTTGGGCCGCGCTTCGGCTGGCACGGCACGTATACACATCTATAACTCCGCAATGTAGTTTTTTGATATTTACTATACTAACTCTCATCTAATTCTTAAATAGATAATGAAAATCATTTAACTTTTATAAAAATTTTACACACAAGATATTTATTTATTTATATCATGTGCAGAAAAAGATATTAAACAGAGATATTTTGAGGGCTGTGCTTGGGCCGGCAAGACCCGAACGCGTGCCGGCGTACCACGGGCCGTGCTTGGGCCGAGGAAAAGATTTACCGTGCCGTATCGGTACGGCACGACGTGCCGAGCATATGCCTAAAGGACACGACCTGAAGCGGCACGAAGCACGAGAGGGCCGGACCGTGCCGGCACGGCACAGCCCAAGTCCCAGCTCTAGTTGAGGTGAGAAATTTCACAGGGTAGCCGAGACTCTGCTAGTGGCCTGATTGGTAGGCTGGTTCTAGCCGAACAGCCTTTTAGCGTTTGGTTGGCTGCTCACGCATGAAGGCCTGGCCAGCGGCGTGCAATGACCATCGCGGAGCCTGGCTGCTGAGGAACGAGAATCAATTCCGTTTTCTCCGAGCCTGGCTCGCTGGAGCGTGAATGCTCATGCGTCGTGGCCCATGCGTGAGAGAGCGGATGCAGCTCCAAGCTAAAAAAACAGACAACCAAACAAGCGACGTATTCATGCGACACATATTCACACAGTCAACCAAACATAGCAATGTTGCATTCATTGAACCTGTCCCAGCTCAGACAGGCCCGTGGGAGCCAGGCACCTCTCATCTCCAAACCAATCAGGCCCTAGTGTTCGTGTGTTCAGCTTCAGAACGACTGCAACAGCAGCAGCCTGTAGCGAGTTCAGAGTTCGGACGACTTCCGAGCAGTTAACTCTGAACTTGTAAGATTGCATTGCCGATGATTGTGATGGTGCCCAAGTGGCCAAGTCAGCGTTGACAACGCTGGCTCACGCCTAACACTAACAGTTGGAATAGAGTACGTACAAGAGTGAACACACGACACACCCAATGAGCAGTAGCAGGTATAGAGATTTGATTCGTCCCGTGGTTACAAATGCATCAGTTGTTGAAATACTATGCTCCTGATAGGCGTGAGCAGTTCTTTTTCTTTAGACAGTCCTGCATGCATGGTCAGTTGCTAACTGGTGCAGTCAATGTGTGGGGATTATATTTATATATATCCTGAAATCTCATAAGCCACTAGCCTGGGTTCTGCTGTAAGATTCGTCCGAGCTCTCACCAAGCATGCAGTGAGTTGGAAATAGAATAAAAAAAAAAAGGTTGATGCCAACAAGGGAACTACTACGGCAGTGTGACGCCAACAAGTTCATCATTAATTTCGATATATAGTTATTAACATCAAAGTTTATATGGAAGTTCAATGGCGAAAGAATATGAAATCAAAGACACGGAAGCATCTACAGTAGTATATGTGGTGCCAGTTGGAATTTGGAAAGCTGGAACTGTTCCTTTCTTAGCCCAGTTCTCTTGACTTGGCTGAATGTTTATGAATGACTGGCTACTGGCGGTCTTGGAGGGAGGTCTCAAAGAAGAGATGGCATCTATTGCCTGCACTGTGCTGGACACACATTGACACTAGCTGCAGGAAGAACAGCAACATTTCCTTCCAAAGAGGAACATCAGTTTATCAGGTGTGATCCTCGATTCCTCATTAATTGGAGGCACACCGAATTGGAACCGTACCAAAGCTACGTATTACGTGCAACCTTTGCATGATAATAAAGTTCCGGAAAAGAGCCACCGACAGGGTTATGCAAGGAACCAAGTTCTACCTATCCCGATTTCCAAAGATAAGATATATTTAGACTGACTGAACCCTGTCCTCTAAAAACCTTTTCATCGCTTTTGCAAGAAGTCTCATTCAAGAAAAGTAAACTAGTGCATGCTTAAAGAATAATAGGAAAGATTCTAGCAGTCCTGAAGATATGACTTTAGTGCTTGTATGGGTACGTCACAGAAGTCCATGATGCTCATTAAGGGCTTAATACTGGTAGAGGTCTAACTCTTTTTTTTTTTTTTAAGTTGGTCACCTATCTAGCTCGAGAAATGGGAGCCGGAGCTACTTACATATTAAGGGTAGTATTTAGAAGAGTTGCAATTGTTTTGGTTCAAACCCACTTTTACTAATTGCTTTCTCAAACAAACTCCAAATGCCGCATGAATTTGAAGTTAGAGCTTTGTTAAATAGGCCCCAAATATGGATATTGATTGTTCCAAGTAACGTAACAAGGAGCTTTTGTTACCATAATTGGCTACAATTAGCATTTCTTATTTTTTATATAATAGTACATTGTACCAACCACGGAATTTAAAAGGCATCATCATTTGCTTATGTAGAATATAATTAGCTTTTAGATTCTTTTCATAAATATAAATGTAAGATTCATTTTCATAACTGATGTTGTTGCGTCATACTGAACCTATGTGCTCGCTATCAAGTTGTTGTTATCAAGACCATTTTAATATACAGAAATATTCAGTGGAGTTCTATGAAACGAGCTGGACGGCCGAGTATGTCCTATAGACTAGAATTTTTTACCCGTTTTTCTAAATGTGAGAGTACATGAGATCACTACAAAATGCAGCTGATCAGGAAAAAGGACGTCATCCCGTTTCAATTTGCTACCACTATTCCATCACCCGTGTCTATGTTAAGATATGTAACAACCTGTGTAACGTGACACAATTGTAACACGGCATATGACCGTGATAGGTGTGCACGGCATATCGGCATATGGTTGAGATTAGAATAGAGGTTGTTGTGTAGATCATTATCTTTTCGAACCAATTGCCTTGTAACCCAAGTTTGTACCGAGTATATAATCATTAACACGTACACGTGATGAGCCAAGATAGGCAGTCCCGGTTGCCATATCCCTTTACAGTCTATGCACGGGCTAGAATTTTAGGATACATATAGGTATTAAACAGAAGTTAATGTCTAATACCTACCACTAATAATTAAAAGTATTCATCTTTATGTTTGTTCCATATGTTCATTTTTTTTGACTGAATTTAATTTTTTTAACTGAATCCATATGTTCATTTATTAGCACAATATTCATACAAATTCTCTATAATCTATATCATATTATAATAAAGTTATAATTACTCTATATGATTTTGGCCACATTCCCTCTACATATCACCTCCACATGTGTTTAAAATTTAGTTGAAACCTTAGATTAAGTTACGGTGGCTCTTGTTGTAGCCCATGTCTCATGATGTCATAAATATAGTTTTTTACTTCTAAATTTTGATCTCGTTAGTTGATACAAATTTAGCCTCGAGCTAAGATGAAACTCCCGTGTTTATAGAAAAGGATACTTTAAATAAAAGGTACAATATGGACTGCCCTCAAGACCCAAGACTAAATTACTACATAGAAACATAGAAACAAGAAAAGAAAGAAAGAGTGACTGCCCTCAAAACCCAAGAATAAATTACTACAATGGCATAGATGGTCAT
The DNA here is from genome assembly GCA_015844335.1 of Chrysopogon serrulatus. Taxonomy (NCBI): domain Eukaryota; kingdom Viridiplantae; phylum Streptophyta; class Magnoliopsida; order Poales; family Poaceae; genus Chrysopogon; species Chrysopogon serrulatus. The sequence continues at coordinate 89,089 of JADLZL010007112.1, read as the reverse complement.
TTAAGACTCCACTACAGCACTTAAGGTTGGTGGTTGAGCTTGAAGTGAGATCTAGGAGAGACAAACGGTGCTAATCTCAAGACAACATTAATATTTAAGCCTAATAATCAATGTTTACCAAAGAATGTTAAAGACCAATAAGGTCATAGCCACCTCTAATACAGACTTACCTCTTCCATAGCCACCTCTAATATGGACTTACCTCTTCCACATATGTTAAATTTGGTTGTAAAAAAATTACTCCCTCTATTTCAATTTATAAGCCATCTTGGATTTTTTAGATACACAATTTTAACTATGTATCTAGACATACCGTATGTATGTCTAGACATACAGAAAAAGCTATATGCCTAGAAAAGCTAAAACTACCTATAATTTGGACAGATGTTGGTATATGTGTAGTAGTGTTTCTAAATAAAATAGAGCGCTTATAGTTATATTATTAGTATATATAGAGATTTCAAAACACTTTAGGGTTAAAATGTATGATTTATCTAAGTTATAGCTTACATAAATGATTTCATGGGAGTTAAATATTTTATTAGTTTCACTAGAGTAGTGTATGATTCGATTTGTGAAACATAAATAAAATATATATTTATCATGCATTTATGTATGTATAATTGATCTACATAATGGTACCACATGTATCATTACTTTAAATGAGTTTATTGTATTGATAGTAATAAAGTGTGCAAATTTAGAAATATATATAGATTGAATATGGATTTTTTAAAACATCTTTCATAATAGCAAATGTTGGTATGCTAAATGTAGATTTATAGATATATTCAAGTTCAATCTTTTAATAATGGTTTTACTTAGAGGCCTATCATAATGGCAGGATGAGTAATTTTATGTAAATTTAGAGGGCTAACTTAGATTATATCTTATAATGACATAGTGGACAATTTCTATGTTTTTTTTCATAATGGTAGAATAAGGTTTACTTAGATATCTACCATAATGACAGTGTGAGTAATTTATATGTAAATTTAAAGGGTTAATTTAGATTATATTTTATAATGACGTAGTGGACATCTGTATAGAGATAGGTAGTGTTTTATAGAACTGTGGCTATTATTGATAATGATTATTAGAGTTTATCGTATTGATGGTCAAATCTTTTTATTTTTGTGAGAATTTCTAAGGGAGCAACTCCAATAGTTTGCTAAAAGCACTTGACATCCTAAAATTTTTGCCAAAACCACGAAAAACAGCCTCCAACAAGTTGGCAAAACTACTTGGCATTTTTGTGAGCTTGGTAAAATTCCCCCTTCACTTGCCAAATATGCCAACTCCTCCATCGCTTGGCATCACGTGTATCCCAATTTGCCAACTAGTTTTGCCAACTTGTTGGAGGCTCAATTTTGTGTTTTGGCAAAAGTCCTAGGATGCCAAGTTCTTTTGCCAAGCCAAAATAGCAAACTGTTGAAGAAGGCCTCTTTTTTCACTTGGCATTTGGTTTTGAGACTTGGCAAAACTATAAATTTGCCAAGTGAGTTTTAGCAAACTGTTGGAGTTGCTCAAGGATTAACATGGAGGCTCTATTACAATTAGTAATAGTAAGATGTTATATTGTGTCTCACGTGTAGTATCTAAGATGGTTCGTCCAATGGGAATAGGAGACAATTCCGGTGCGAAGATTGATGTTAAATACAAAATATTTTCTATCCAGGACTTCAACTCAATATTACCAAAAATGATTTGGTAATTTGGCATGTGGCATTTGCTGACTACGCAGAAAGAGATTTTTAATGTTGAATCAATTAATGTACTAGTAGGATGGAGTTTCGTCAATATTTTGGCGCTTGTATTTTTCATGTTGTCATAGAAGTGTAACCGATCGACAACATTAGACCACGAACTAGATTAGCTAGTTCGTGTTGCACAAGTGGCATGACTCATTACTGGTATTTTGTATTAAATTGGACAATGGATCTGTTAAAAGTAAGAAGATACGATCGGAGATATACTTTTAGAGATCGTGACGAGAAATCCACATATTATAACAAAAGAGTGTCGGCATTATGTTATCATTTGATCTCGGGAACTTATAAAATTATTATACATGCTAACTAGCTTAGTGCGGATAAATAAAATAGTGTAAAGAGAGTGAACTATTGAATAAATTATTTCTCCATTGGTTGATGAGATGAACTGCCCGTATAGTAGCATTACATTATTTACAGAAAAAAAATGCACAGCTTTTATTGTGTATGAGGGCCAAATGTACAAGCTACTACAAGGCTACATGTATTGATGTATAGAAAAACAATTGCTGTGTTCAAACCGCTATAACAACCCGCCTATCCAAAATCAGAGGATAAATAAGACGAACACTCAAATGTCTAAAATTAGAAAAACGTACGTCCTTTTATTTTAGGACGGAGTTTCGTTTTTTTGCCCTGATTTCATGTCCTTTACAGATAAAGCGTTTTGTTAATGGTGCCGACGTGTACATGGGACAAAATATACCTGTTCCTACCAACCACAAGCACAAATTCTGTTATAAAAAAAACTACTACTACTATTTTAGAGCCGTTTCCCTTAAATTGCAAGCAAATTGGAGTTGCCTTCAAGCAAGTGGCGACCTCTACTCTAACAAAGGAAAATCCGTCGTCACCAAGTGGTTTAAAAAACGTTTGTACCTGAGGGAAGTCGCTTCTTCGTGGCAGCCCTTTTAATTTAGCGAATCACGAGTTTTGTCACGTCCGACATGTACAGTTGACAGCAACAAACTTGCTGAAAGCGAGTCGCCCTTGGAATTCAATTCCGATCCCTTTGAAATATTCCATGCACCATTCATGGCGCACCACAGTTCGCTCAAGGCGCGTCTAAAAACTGGTGTTTCACATGTCGCCATCCAAAGTAGTAGAGGAATTTCGCCATGGGAGCCAACAAAAACAGCGTGCGAAACGCGAGGCGACCAATCGAGCACAGGTCACGTCAGTGTGGGGGATCGGAGCCCAGCAAGCGTGGCAGGCCCCGCGTACTCCGTGCGCCTGCCGTGGGGCTCGCCAGTCGTTCAGTTTCGGGCGTCCAGCGACGCCGCACGGCGAGTTTTGACGATGCTCAGTTCAGCTAGTCAAGCCGTGCGTGCGCGGACAGTAACACACGTTGCTGTCTGGACCGCTTTCCGATCCGGCCCTGCCCCAACAACTATCTCAAAACCCATGGGCGTGTTGCGTGCATGCTGGTCAGTGGTTAGTACATCCTGGCACAGTATGCCACTGTTTGCTGGTTATTAAACTGTTTTTTTTTCGTTGCTGGGACGACACGTCGACAGTGCAAATGTTCGCGTTCCCAGTGAGCATACGTACGCGTGATGCAGGTTGAGAAGCAGGCTGTGTGTGGAGCACACGTTGTTCGCGTGAGACATTATTACCTGTGTGGCGTGAAAGTGAAATGAAACGAGGACGGCACGTCATCCGACCGACCGACTCCCGGCACGATTTACAGGCTACGTAGTACAGCCGGTGCAATGGATCATACATGCGCGCGCACCCAGTGCAGGGTCTCAGCCCGGACAATGGATCAGGCTCTCCCGTCGCCCCTGCTCCGCGCGGCGACCGCGCCACTCCTCCCGGCCAGATCGAGCGCCGACGCCCGACGCCGCATGGAATGGAACCCCAGAAAATTAGCCACGCGCGCGCGGGGCACGGAGCTCGTGTGGGCAAAAAACAACTGGGCATGCATGGGGACGATGACCCTGGGAGGCCGGAGGCTGGAGGCTGATCTGAGGACGCGGGCGGATGCCGATCTGCCTGCCTCTCCCCCTCTGTCCATTGACCCCGTTTTGGCGCATCTGCACGGGCAACGCCTCGGCAGCCGAGGGGATCACCCGCGCTCCTGCCGCCGCTCGATCGGCCTCGGCGGGCAGTGGATCTGAATACGACAGAGCCAAGTATGAATCCAATGTACTACTACTACTACTACGCGGATATACAGAATGGACGAAAGAGGTTTGCGGTTTGCCTGCCTTGACACGGACACTGAAACCAAACCCTTGGTTCGGGTCGTCCGGGAGCAGCGTACATACGTGTTCAGAGACGCAACGCAATACGTGTTCGTCGTTAGGAAGGCAAGGCTCTTATATGCACGTGTAGATTCTTTCTTTTTTTTGCAGATGCAGCAGGTGAGGTCGACTCGAAGCTGAGAACGAAAGAGATGGCCGACATGGACACCTCGCGCAGCGAGTCTCGGCTTGGGCGCTTGTTTGGCCATGCATCATCGCTCGCTGTCGCTTGTTCTCTAGCGCCGCCTGGCGCCTGCCGCCGTTGCTATTAGGTCGTGGCCTCAAAGGATTCCAGAAAGCTGTGCAGTGCGGTCCTTTCAGACACACGAAAATCTTTGGCCCATGCCCATCCTTGGTTCTCGATAAAGCTTCGCATGTTCCGACTCCATTGTAATGTGCTGACTGCTGAGGCGTCGTCCCCAAGTTGGACACAATGCCCACATACATACTGTACATATACATACACACATACACACACCGGTACCTGCAATCAACTTGAAATAACACATGTTGGTACCGAAACGCGCTGATAAAATGGTACTCCCTCCGTTTCAAAATGTCTGTCGCTTCGTTTCCCGAGAAACAAATGCCGATAATTTTTATAAATATTAAATATTATCGATTAGTATCATAATTAGTATCATCGGAAAGATCTTTGGATCTAGTTTTTTAACAAAATTATTTGGAGATATAAATATTGCTCGTATTTTCTATAAATCGAGTCAAACTTGTGGCACGCATCCCACGGCGACAGTCAATTTGAAACAGAGGGAGTACGTACTAATTAAAATATTAACAAAACGAAGTAAACGATATTGGTTCGGCTAACCAACCACATAATTAAATCCATAGGACGGGATAAAAGTCGCGAGTCTTGTGCAATGATTCAACAATAATAATATGTTGTATGTATACATACATATAGTACTTCCATCGTGTGCTGGCTTTCTGCATTTAGATATACGTGCAAACGGGAGTACATGTGTACCTCAAAGTACCGCCATAGAAACTTTCTTTCGGCTGTACACATAATAACAAATATAAAAAAAATAAACATCATCGCATTGTTTTATCTGTACTCCTGTGGGCAAGCCATTGGCTTGAAGAAAATTCAGCATTGTACCTCTTATTTGAAAAACCTATCCTACCTATATAGAAAAATGCACTAGCAGTAGAATAAAAATGTACTGAGGCAGATAGAGATTGGTGCGTCGGTGTGATCGCTGTTCATAGCTGAATATGACTTCTAACAAACAGTGTGTCATGTACTAATGGGCATATGAGTTTTGTACTTCCCAGGGTAGGTATCCTATGTGGTGCATGACATGCTCCCCATAAAATATATAAATACATTTCAACCTTACGAGAGTATATACTATATAATACTTCCTCTTTCTAAATTATAAGTCATTTTAAATTTTTTTAGTACATCTATTTTACTATATATCTAATAATATGTCTAATACATAGTAAAATGGATGAACCAAAAATATCAAAGCGACTTATAATTTAAAACGGAAGGAGCATAATTTAAAAAAAAAAGAGGAGGAGGTAAAAGCACGCAGCCTTCATCAAGGCATCACATGCCAATTGGTCTCTTGACTTGAGGGCATCCGCAATGGTAATAGCTAGTACTAGCTACGTAATCAGCTGACATGGAGGTGAGAGACAAGAAAAAAGACTATTTTATATTACTGGGTCAACATGTTTCTCTCACATATTCTTGGGCCACGTGAAATAGATAAGCTATTTGTATCTAGCTAGTGAGCATTCTCTCTCCTACTTTTTGCTTGCCATGTCACATCTAGATAGCCAAATAGCTAGCCATTGTGGACGCCCTGAAGAAACATCCAAAGACACAATCCCCATCTCCTTTGGATGTGGATCGAGTTTTAGATGTGCATTGTGCAGAGAGCGATGTCAAGGAAAGCCACAACAAGTGGCTATTGCTACGCATGTCAGTGTGCAATGGTGACAACGTGGCCTGGTGCGGCGGCAGCCGGCAGGCACGCCCATTGCCGATGCTTTCAGCAGCATGCATTCCAGAACTGAGCAGAGAGGAGGGTCCATTTACAGTCCGGAAAAAAGTATTGACCACCAAAATTACGTTCTCACGTTGCAAAGTGAACATTATACTTGTTAATGTGGTACTACAGCAAAAAAAAAAAAAATCTAGTTTTTTAGTAGTGACAAAAGTGGCAAATTATATACAAGTTTAAGGAGATATGTAAATTATCTATCATAATAGCAGGTGATCATGTTTATTAATGGTACATAGTGGTAATTTAAATATAGACCCATGGGGTTACTTATGTTATTTACACGATCGTAGATGTGGGTAATTATTTATAAATGGCATGAATCCAATGATTATTATCAATGGTGATTAGAGTTTTGTCGAATCAGTAGCCAGATGTTTATTCTTTTTTATGAGAATTTGTAATATTTTTTCTTTCTAGTGGATCTTGTGATGATTAATGTGGAGGCTTTCATTAGGGCCTTCTAGTTATAATTTTATAGTTTATGTTTTAGCACAATATATATTAAGCTGAAACCTAATAAACATAAGCTATTTAAACTCTTTTTATAATCTGTTCATTTTTAAACACATATTAAGGTGAATCTATAATTTATCGATCATCACCAATATGTATTTCTTATAATGAGAAAGGCGTGTGTTTTTTTAAAGTATAAATAGATCCAATATATCTTACTGCTGCTGATGATTGGAGCTACCAAAGTAAAGAATAAATTTTATGAGAAGTTCTTAGAATTTATTTATTCCTAGCGTGTATGCTGATAAGTATCACGGAGACTTCGCTATAATCTCTAATCAAGTAACTCTCCATTCCAAATTGCAAATTGTTTTGACTTTTGTAAATTACATAGATTTTATTGTGCATCAAGATATATATTATGTCTAGATATATAGCAATACCTATGTACTCCCTTCTTTCTAAGTTATAAGTCATTCAGACTTTTTTTGAGAGTCAAAGCATATGAAGTTTGATTAAATTTGTATAATAAAACAATAAAATTTATGAAATCAAATAAGTATATTAGATTTGTTTTCATTAATTATATTTTTATAGTATACCTTTTTATATCATAAATTATTGTAATTTTCTCTATAATTTTTTATCAAACTTAAGATACTTTGGCTCTAAAAAACAGATAAAATGACTTATAATTTGGGATTGTGCTTGGTTTCTTTGCCGGAACCAGCTAAGTGGTGGGCAAGGATCGTCTAACCTCTCTCAGTAAGGGTAGGCAAGGTAAAACTTGTGCTTGGTTTCTACAGCTTGCTAGGTCAGTACAGCTCAGCTACAGGTATGTTTCCTAGTGCTTTTGCATTGAATGGCACGAGAAAATAGGCTTGTCCATGTTAGAGAGCCAATTTGGAGGGCAAGGAAATCCTTTCTCACGCGATCAAAATTGCTGTGCGCTGCAAGCTTTTGCTACAGCTACCAAACAAATAAACTAGCCTGGTAAGGTGAGGCAAGCATGAGCAAAAGATCCAATCAGCCCCTCCAGTATATAGAAAAGAAAAAACAACTCAGAAGAGAGTAGTAGTAAGATAAGATGAGATAAATGTATGGTGTTAGAAATAGAACCTGTGGAAAAAAATGCAAAGATATTATATTATATATCGGAGAGTTTTGATCGGACTACCAACTAAAATTTGTACAAGAGAGAGACTCCCATTTTTAACTCCCGAGTAACAACCTCCTTGCAATCAAAACAAGAGTAACAACCTCCTCATCATTGGGTTCCCAGCCCTTTATAAAGTCGTGCGCCCAGCTAGCTCTCTCAGCTCGCACGGCAACGCAGGACCGACACCCCAATCCCCTTGCCAAGCTAGTGCCTCCTTCCTTCTTTCTTCCTCCTCCTGCTTGGAGCTCTCGTCCTCTGCAGCGTCATTATTTTCTCCTCCGGGCTCCAGCAACGACAAGCGGATAACAATGGGGTGCAAGGCATGCCAGAAGCCCAAGGTGCAGTACCGGAAGGGCCTGTGGTCGCCGGAGGAGGACGAGAAGCTCCGCGACTACATCCTCCGCTACGGCCACGGCTGCTGGAGCGCTCTGCCCGCCAAGGCTGGTAAGAAATCGCACACGCATCAGTTCAAAATTCCTCCCTGAATAATTCGGAGAGAGCTGGGCGAATTGCATTGCGCCGAGCTCTGAGTCTGCAGCGGCAAGCTAGTAGTAGTAGGCCAAATTTCCCAGCTGCTTTGTTCCTCCTCCTCTCGTGTTTCTCAAATGTACCTTGCTGGCTTTGGGGGAGAGGAAAAGGGGAGGCAAATTTAGCAAAGTTTGCTCAGCTCTCAGAGCAGGGTACTAGCTCTTCAATTTCTCTGCTCTCTTGCTGCATGCCTGTGCTGTAACGAATCCCTTGTGATTGTGAAATGCACCTTGTTGGCGATCGATCGTGTGCTGAATTCTCTGTGAATTTCCTGCCACTCCTTCAGGGCTCCAGCGCAACGGCAAGAGCTGCAGGCTGCGGTGGATCAACTACCTGAGGCCGGGGCTCAAGCACGGCATGTTCTCCCGGGAGGAGGAAGAGACCGTCATGAGCCTTCACGCCAAGCTGGGCAACAAGTAAGCACCGCGCACACTTTCTCAGTTTTCACCTCACCTTTTACTCTTTTAGCCTGTAGTACACTTGTACTACAGCTAGAACACGATTACTGACAAGTAAGGTCTAGGTTACCACACTGGCTAGCTAAATTATAGTATTAGTAGTGTTCCAATTCTACCTGCCTCTGGTTGCTTTATCTTTGCTACTAGTGTGTCTGCTTGGCAGTGTGGTTAAGCTGGAAAAAAGTTCAGTTAATTTAGAGTAGAAAGTGTTAATCAGTGCGAGGAAAAGGAGAAATGCTGATGTTTAACGTGGAGACCGCTTTAAGTGGTGGAGTTGATGCTGACATCTGCGCTCCATATTCAGACACCCATCGATTGCATCTTTTTCCCAGTGCTCAAATTGATGATTGTTAACAAGAATCTCTTTCATTCATTTGTTTAATAAAAAAAGTGCGCTTAGTCACGGTGAGCCCCTTTCTAGACCCGGGGAGAAGATAGAATAAAGGGAAAAAAAAGAAAATGGCAAGAAAAGGCAGTGTCTGCTAGTACTCTCTCTCTGTAGGAGGTGCAGTAGTTGCTTCCTGGCGCAAGTAAAGCTTACTTTAATTCGCCACAGAATACTTTATCTAGTTCCGGTTTTATACATACACTATACAAAACACGATACTGTTCTTGATACAACGATTTATAAATGCAAGTGTCAACTATCCAGCCCAATTGGAGAGGAGTTCGCATGAGGTTTATATATGCTTTATTATTCTATATATATGTACAAATCATCTACTTTGACGTTCTGAGCGAAGACCTGTAAAGTTTTATATAATCCTATAATGTATATACGTACTAAAACAACCCCAAGGGAATAAGAATTGGAGGTGTCAGAGTTCTTACCCATACGTCATGTCCAAGTATTTTTCTCGCTACGTAGAAAGCTACACGAAACACGAGTACAACGCCGGTCGATCGAGACGCCAAAAACGTGCCCACCGACACACACAAGAAGTTTCATCGAGCTGTAATTTTTGTCAGTAATTAACGTAACTCTTTTATGACCGATCACTCTCTGACACTGAAAAATTCTTGTGCCTCAGGTGGTCTCAGATCGCACGGCATCTGCCGGGCCGGACCGACAACGAGGTGAAGAACTACTGGAACTCGTACCTCAAGAAGCGCGTCGAGGGCGGCGCGCACGGCAACCCGGCGAGCCCGGAGCCCAGTGAGAACGGACAGGGGTCCGCCATCAGCCGCCCGGCGAACTCCGACTCGTCAGAGCCGGCGGCGGAGTCGTCATCGGCGGACGACTCCAGCTGCCTCACCGTCACCGAGCCTGCTGCGGGCGTGGGCGCCGCGGCAGTGCGACCGCACGCGCCGGTGCTCCCGAAGGTCATGTTCGCGGACTGGCTGGACATGGACTACGGACCAGCCTGGTGGCGCTGGGTCCGACGCCGGCGTCTTCGACGTGGGCGGCCGCAGCCCGGCGGCCCAGGGCCTGAGCCACCAGGGGTCGTCCGTGCAGGTCGACGGGCCGTGCGGCGCGGTAGATTCTTCCCTGCACGGGCTCGGCGTCGGCGGCATGTGCTGGGAGTTCGACGACGCGGCGGCGGATCAGCTGGACGTGCACGGAGGAGGGTTCTGCGATTTGCTCTCCATGAGTGAATTCCTTGGGATCAACTAGAGGGTGATGATGTTCAAAAAAAGAAAAAAAAAAAAAACTAGGCGTCAGTGTTCTCTTCTTTCCCACGGTTCCTCGCGAAGCATTCAGTCAAATCTGTGTCCTCTACTTCCATAGGCGAAAGTGTAAATTGTGTGCTATACCAATGTGCAGTTTTCCTTTTTTTTTTTTTGAGAGAGAGAGAAATACCAATGTGCAGTTAAATGCAGTATATGCAGAGCTGGTAAAGATGTGTGAGGATTGTTCTTTACAGTCCACTCCGCGGCTGTGCTCTAACCTCAGCTGGTTGGATTTGCATGGTTTGATGTCCAATTTTCACCTTGCCTTTGTTCTCTTCCCCTCTAAATTTTAGATTTTTTGCACTCTCTCTCCATCATATAAATTTTTAGCCGCTTATATAGAGCATTAAATATAAGTAAAAAATAACTAATTACATAGTTTGATTATAACTTACGAGACGAATCTTGACGAATCTTTAGAGCCTAGTTGGTCCATGATTGGACAATAATTGCCAAATAAAACGAAAGTGTTACAAGATTTCTTGAACTGCAAAAATTTGCAATCTAAACAAGGACATGATGATTTGAACGAGTAGGCAAAATAAACTCTTAATTTTTTTATGGTGTTGTCACAAACTCATAGACTAAGGTGCCTAACAATTAAAATTTAATAACTTAGCAAAAGTTCAACTATAATAAGTAAAAGAAAATACTACTACTATAGAAGCAAACCAAACAAGACCTTTAGCTTACTATACTTGTTTCAATAAAGTTTTGTCCATTACATGTACATAATAATATTTCATTAAGACTTAGTAATATTAAATTGCATCGAGGCCTCCAAAATTGCATTGATTGGATCAATTGATATTTTGCTATCCACCAAAACCAAGAACAATACGATTTCATAGAAAAAAAAAAAGGTTCTACACCCCTAGGTAAGCGAACAATGTAAACATTGTATATAAAGCATAGATAGTACTATTTTTATGAATATAATATCTAGAATAATGATATATAAATTTAGACTATAAAAGTGATACGATAAATCAATACACAATATACACCGGCACATGGATGTAACATAGTAGTTTTAAAAATATCTATTTAAACATCATGTATAGTGGGGACAGATTTAATTTTCAACTGCGGATGCATGTATTACAAGCAAATGCCACCGCTACTTATTCCCCTCGACCACCCCCCCCCCCAATCAATTTTCTCTCTATTTACATACCAACAATTCATGGAATACATGGTTTGAGTGATTGCAGAAGAATGGGAAAACAAATAAACGAATTTGATATCAAAAGTACCCATCCCAGTTCGTTCAAACTCTAGGCAATTGAATTGACGGGTAGTAAGTTTTGTTTCGTAAACTGCAGCTTTTTTCGGGACAAAGGCAAAAGCAGAGCTAAAAACCGTACGTGCAGAGGAAGAAGGGCCATTTTGTAATTCCAACTCTGTCGTCCCAACTTCGCCGTTGCCCTAGCCTGTCGTCTAGCTTCAAGTTCGTCGCGAGCCGCGACGGCGCGACGCTTCCTCCGAATCCTCCCACGGGCCCTCCTCCCCTACCCACGAATTCGCCAAAACAGAGAAACACCACGGAAACCACCCCAAAAAATTTTCCCAATTCGAGCATCCAACACCTGATTGCTCCTGCGGCCCTGCCGATTCGGCGTCCTCGGGTCGGATCTACTCGCTGGCCTGATTTCTCCTCGATTTGAGCGCTTCTCGCTGCGATGGATCCGCGGGCCAGGTACCCTCCTGGCATGGGAAACGGCCGCGGCGGGAACCCTAACTACTACGGCCGCGGTCCACCGCCACCGCAGCATCAGCATCACCACCAACAGCCGCCGCAGCAGCATCACCACCAGCAGCCGCGGCCACCGTCGCAGGCGCACGACCAGCAGTTCGTGCAGCGTCAGCCGCAGCCGCAGCACAACAACCAGCAACAGCAGCAGTGGCTTCGGCGCAACCAGATCGCTGGCGAGGCCGTAGGAGCCAGCGCACAGAGGGCGCCGCCTGCCGCCGACAACATCGATTCAAGGTGATAGAAGCACGTGAAATGTCTGCAACTTATTTGATATCGATGCAGAGGGTTCATGCTTGTGTGATTTATGGACTTGAATTTTGATTAGGTGGCTGAATTATACCATTCAGTTTTTGTGGTAGAGCTCTCAGTGTTTGTAGTCAACATGTGGCGCTAAATAGGGAAATTACGGAGTCTGAACACAAGTTTTGTGGAAGCGTACCAAACACAACATCATCTGTCAAGTAATCCAGTAATTTTTGTCAATAAGATTGCGTACTGTGGCACAATTGATGGAGCATGCTGCTGTTTATATTTTGGAGAAACATGTAGATGTGAGTTTTGTTCATAGGAAAGCATGGTTCTTACTCTTTCCAGCTTAGTTTGCTTAAATTACATGTCATGTAGGGTCACCGCAATGACTTGAGTCAGTAGAAATGTGTATGCATTGCTGAAATGCTCCCATACAAGGGGTGGGGTTTGGGGAAGGGAATTTCAAGCCAACCTTATCCTTGCTTATTTTGCTAGGTGGCTAATTTGAACCCTGGACCACTGGCAGTGTTCACCTAAATAGTAAAAGCTCAAGAGTCTGTCACTTATTGTTCAGCCAATTAAATGGGTTTTTACTAAACCGCAATTTAGGGGAACACGCTTGCAGTTCACAAGTGTAGAGAGTCTACCACTGTGCCAGGTCCACACTTCTGACTTGAGTTAGTAGTTGAAGTTTTTTAACTACATAGAAATGGTTTTGTTATATTGTTGCTAAGAGTAGGTGGGGTTAGTTATCTCCTTTTGAAAATGCCTTGTGATGATGTAGTTATAGTTGAAAGGGCAAGTATATCCTCTGGATGTGCTTCAGATTCTTGGAGTTGTATGGAAAAATGTTCCTTGAATTGAGGACATGTGCAGTTCAATTTTTCTTGGACCTTCATGGTATGTGCTATAGATACAGACCAGAGTTCAAATTTTAGCCTTTTGCAGTTCACAAGACTGGAAGGCCCAACTGAAGCTTCCGCCTCCAGATACTCGTTACAGGACAGAGGTACACTTTAGAACTTCCCTCTCTCCATGTCAGTACAAGATAGTAATAACTGCTGTGGACTGTTAAATTTATTGATGTAGTTATAGTAACAATCTACATATCTTGTATTTGAGAAGAATTTATGCTGTCCCATGGGGTTTCTGTCTCCGATCATGAAAACTTATAAAGTTACAATGTAGTTATTGAAAACATGGTTCTTAACTCTTAATGTAGCAAGGCGAGGTGTCGTGACTCTGGTACACGTCATGGTTTTGGCTCTAAGGCATGAGATGAGGCAATGCCTTACACACATATGCCTCAAATAAGAGAAGTAAAAAATGGGAATGTACGTGAGTTACTACTAGTCAGTCAGCTACAGATCATTAGCCAGTTAAAGCTCAATACAAGGCCTAGCAGTGCATAACCCATGCGAGCCCTAGTTGCAATATCCTCGTGCCTCAGCAATTCGTGTATCAGCTGTCGCCTGTCCCTTGTGTGCATAGCACCCTCTCAAGCATGCCTTCTGAGAGTTCCAACAGCAGCAGCTACCTCCCATGTCAACCAATTCCCAGCACCCACCTGTGTCTTCTCTCTACCCTTGCAGGTGGGTCGCAATAGGTCAGCCCAGACAGTGTGACCCATTCTACCCGGCCAGTCTGTGTGGGGTTTTGGGTCGATCCAATCAGTTACAACTGTGGGTCTTTGGGCTCTGGGTTGACCTAGAAAAAACACCCAGCATTGATGGCCTCTAGATGTCCTCATCCTCATCCCCGAGAGTCAAGACGTTTGCCTTGTCCTACGCTCTTCCTTGAGCACTCTGGATTGAACTTGCCACCATATTGGATGGCGCCAAACAGTGGCTCAGCATGTTCTCATCTAAGTCCAAAACAATCATGGCTGGATTGAGGATCAATCAAATACAAATTGATTATCAAAACTACGAACAAAGTACGGTGGCATAATTAGTAAAGAAAGGGGAGCACTTTACAACCCTTGAAGAAAACAATCCAAATCTGAAGAACTAAGCAAAATCTAGTAATTGCACGATGAGAGGGGAGAAAAAGAGTTGGAAGAGAACAGAGGAATCAACTTGCAATATTAAGTAGCGCTCATGCAAGTGCTCCTTTGCACACCCTCCAACTCCGCCTTCCATGGTCTCCGGAGTCCGGATGTCCACATACGCCACAGCAGCCCCATGCCAGCGCCACTTTGTCGCATCTGCAGGCATGGTAGAGGCACACTAGCGGACTATAGCAAAGGATCTGCAAGCTCAACACAGCGAAGTGCCACCCAGTCGTCCCAGTCGGCCACCTGCCAGATCTGCACAGTCGTGCCCTCAATTGTCAGTTGTCCATGATGTGTGTGGAGCTGCCGGCCAGGAAGCCTCTAGAGCACAGAAGATAGCCAGCAGCTGGCAGCTGGCAGGAGGCGGTGAGGCAGTCTGACGGTAGGAGGAGTGCCTGAGGGCTGCGATGAGGCAAGCTGGATGGAGGAAGGAGCTGTGGTCATGGCCTCGTGAGGAGTGGGGCCGACATGAATGTGTTGTAGGCCGTTTGGGCTACCCAGTTACCCCAAATATAAACCCACATTAGCACTAGGCCTCAGTGGGTGTGCCCTATAGGTTAATTGCTGGTTTTTACGTATCGGGTAATGGGTCGTTGGGTTGACCCAAAAACCTGCATCCCTACTCTTCATCTTCAGCAGCAGCTTCATAGAATGGGTGAGGCATGCACGTAAGGTGATGGGGCGACACATTGCCTCTGTTGTGTACTTGCGTTGCAAATTTTGTATAGAGTAGGATATACTATTCATTCTTTGTTGTGTTCATTACAATTGATGATGTGTTAGTACTGTGAGATGAGATTACTCAACAGACTATTGTTCTTTACACTATTATGCATTCATCAAATTTGGAACCCCATCAGTATTTTATAATCTTCTTTCCTTTTTAATAATACATTATTGAGTTAAATACTTAAATGTCAAGTTTGTCTGATCTTTTTCCTTTTTTTATCATTGTATGCCCATGTATCTATGTATTTTTGTTGTCATTGGTGATTGGTATCCCATGTTAATTTCTCTATTTCTTATTTTTCTTTTTAAATCCTTGTACAGGATGTTACTGCAACCAAGGGAAATGAATTCGAAGACTATTTTCTGAAACGTGAACTACTTATGGGAATATATGAGAAAGGATTTGAAAGGCCTTCACCTATCCAAGAAGAAAGCATTCCTATTGCATTAACTGGTAGTGACATTCTTGCAAGAGCAAAAAATGGAACTGGCAAAACTGCTGCTTTTTGTATACCTGCTCTAGAAAAGATTGACCAAGACAAAAATGCTATCCAAGGTGTTTTCCAATTCAAAATATTATTATTCTGCATGGCACTCCTGATCAATATGACCTTTTGAGTTCTGACTTCTTTTTTCTCGTATTCATTTATTCAGTCGTCATATTGGTCCCTACAAGGGAATTGGCTTTGCAAACTTCACAAGTATGTAAAGAACTTGGGAAACACTTGCAAATTCAAGTTATGGTCACTACTGGCGGAACCAGCCTAAAAGATGATATCATTCGGCTTTATCAACCTGTTCATTTACTTGTTGGGACACCTGGTCGCATTTTGGACCTTACAAAGAAAGGCATTTGCGTTCTGAAGGAGTGTTCAATGCTTATAATGGATGAGGTATTACAAAGCTTTGTTATTGTTCAATGCTTATAATGGATGAGGTATTACAAAGCTTTGTTATCATGCAGGGTTACTTATAAACAGACTTACTTTTTTAACACCCTTGCTGAGTATTTTTATGGTAATGTGTCCTATAATTATGCTTTATTATCTATATCTATGAATGACGTACAAATCAAAGACAAAAGGAAAACATTATCTATGAAAGGAAGTATTAAACAATGACGAAAGCAATGCATTTAAACTTTTTTTTGACTGATGAGATTTATTCAAATTCTACTCCTAGCAGTTCCATTTCCCATCTTAACCTTGTTCTCAGTTTGGCTGGCCATGTAATGATTTGCCTTGAGACTAAGTGGAACAAAAATGTCTTCTATGTCTCTGTTATTCCTATCAGGACAGAGAACATCAACAATTACTCTATTATGATTATAGGACCACAACAAAAAATGTTCAAATCTTATTATGTGGACTACGTCTGCATAGGTCTTTATGTATTATATATATGAAAATTAAGTTCGTCAATGCTGGAAGCTCTATGGGTCTGTGAAGAAAAATAGAGGATAATATCAGAGAGTTAAAGTTTGAATTGGTGCTGTGGTGAAAGATTTCTCAATAAATAGGCACTTACAGCCTCTTTTTTCGTTGTAGGCGGACAAGCTTCTTTCTCCTGAGTTTCAACCTTCTATTGAGCAGTTGATTCGATACCTCCCATCGAATCGGCAGATTTTGATGTTCTCAGCAACATTCCCTGTGACTGTCAAGGAATTCAAGGACAAATATCTTCCTAACCCTTATGTTATAAACCTTATGGATGAACTTACACTTAAGGGGATTACTCAGTTTTATGCTTTTGTTGAAGAAAGGCAGAAAGTTCATTGTCTTAATACTCTCTTTTCCAAGGTTTGTTTTCCCCCTTGTATTCGCCGCTATTGTCACCTTGAATACATTGATATGTAACTGATGCATGTCACTTTTTTCCATACAGCTGCAAATTAACCAATCAATAATATTCTGTAACTCTGTAAATCGTGTTGAACTTTTGGCAAAGAAGATCACCGAGCTTGGCTACTCGTGCTTCTACATCCATGCTAAAATGCTTCAAGATCATCGCAATAGGGTTTTTCATGATTTCCGCAACGGTGCATGCAGGAACCTTGTGTGTACAGGTATTGAACTTTCCTTTTCTAGGCTCTGGCTTGATTTTTCTGGTTTCTTCCTTTTTTTTTTGATTGAATGGGAGTATTTTGTGGCAGTTAAATATTACCTTTCTGTACTCATAAGCTCTACCTTATCTGTAACTATAGATAGTTTTTCCCCATTCCTTACTGCAATTAAACTATTACTTATGTGTTGTGCTTTTCGTCAATGGAGGTTATATCTTAGCTAGCATGTCTTTGCTTAGATTTTGTTTAATAACCACCTATTTGGAATAGTGTAAAAATGATTGTTAGTATATGGAGGGCATTTTTCCCATGTTCTTTAAATATGTAGCCTGTTTTTGCTTCATCTTACAACCTGTGATTTTACCTAAAATTGTTTACTGATACAGAATGGCAGCTCATTCATGTCATCATATGGATACGACAGATGAAGAGATGAAATGCTTTTGGACCCTAAATAGTAAATCTTAAACACAAAAAATGAACACACTTTTTGTTTCTGTATTATTACCTCATATTTTGAGACCCCATGAATGACCAATATTTTGCTGTACGCTCTTGAGAGAGGTATAGTTGTCTTGAAATCTTGTAGCCCAAAAGAAAGAGTAATTTTGCTCCTAATAAAACTTTAAATGGTGGAGAACAGATCAATTATTTTTCTTAATTGCCTGCAAAAGGTTAGCCTGACATGTTGGCACAAAAGCTGTTAGTTCGCTGATGAACGTAATTTTCCATTTTAGAAGTGGATTGTTGTTTGCCCTCTGGTTCTAACATTTTGTCTTTCCCTTTGCAGATCTTTTTACAAGGGGAATAGATATCCAAGCTGTCAATGTTGTAATCAACTTTGATTTCCCGAAGAACGCAGAGACATATCTTCACAGGGTATGCATTGAAAACATTGAGATTTGAGTTTGATGTTCAAACTGTAAATCTTCATTGCAATGATGCCTTTCGGTACTGGATAAATAATACTCTACTGTAGGCATTTGATTGGAAATATTATACAGAAAATACATGTCATCTGGTACAACTGTATTAATCATATCCCTGTTATCATCTCTTCTGCTTTTCCTTAGCCAGAATGCATGAGCAAATTAGCATGGTACCGTGTGTTGATTCGCTTCTTTGTCTTGACGGTTTATTCTTTTATAGGTTGGTAGATCTGGGAGGTTTGGCCACCTTGGTCTGGCGGTGAATTTGATCACCTATGAGGATCGCTTTAACTTGTATGCATTCTGATGACTGTTGCAGATGTTGTCTTTTCTCTCTTTTTTTCCTGCTATAACATAATATGTTTTTCCTGTTGGTTACAGGTATCGGATTGAGCAAGAACTTGGAACAGAGATAAAACCAATACCTCCTCAGATAGACCGGGCTATATATTGCCAATAGTGATATGAGTGATCTTGTAGCCACTCTCTTGAAGGAATAAGACAACTTGTGTAAATACCAGCTCACCAGGTATGAATGCTACATTTTGTCTATAAGAAAAATCAGTGCTAGTTACAGTTGATGGTGGTGTTAGTTTTCATCCAACCATGGACTTCTCCACACTTTTCACAACCGTGGCAGTAGTAATGGGAGTTGACATATTAATGCTCAAAGATTTTATTTGTTGGACAGTGGTTTGTATGATTGTGCAGTGTTATTCTGTATGATTGTGCGGTGTTATTTCACCTACCCCAAATTTTGTAGGGACAACATCAGTAATACAATGTAATAGATTAAGCCTAGCATTGGCCAACAGGAAAGAAATGGGTTCAGTGTCATGCAAAGTTTTTCCAAAGCTGTATCTATCTGGATGCTGTTGACTCGGTTTCTATTCATGTTGCAGGTTTCATTCTGTTAAATCATGTGGTGTGTTTTAACCCATGGTTGTGAGGGGCACTCGGTAACAAAGTGACATGTAGCCAAGGTCATCAAAATTCGGAATTGTGAAGTGTATGGTCAATCCAGTTACAGCGGTCTGCCCCTAGGCTGTTCCCCCCAAGCTTGCCAGTGTTCGACAATGTAACAACTGGCATTTACAACAGGACATTTTAACCCTGATACTTGTGCATTGTGACCTTGATGCAAACAAACGGACCTTTTACCTGTAGGCTGTGCAGTGCCCCATGTTAATTATGTCAAGCTCCATATCCAGGGTGGTCGATTAGACTTACATCTCTAGTATTTTGTATTTGAATCATCATTTACGTTCCGATGCTGATGCTGATATGGCATTCCGTTGTTTAGTTTGGGTCTGCTAGAGTGTGTTTACCCAGATTAGAATTTTCGTTTCCCTTCTGTCATGATGTATCTTTTGCTATTATGATTCTGTACTTACTCTTTTGGGATGAAAAGGTCGCTCCAGACAAGTACTATTCATATCTTGCATTTGATTTGAACAGGCAGTCATTGTGTGTCTTCTCTTGGTGGTGATAGGCACCCGAATAATCGATGTTTGGATTTCTTCATTTACAAGTGTTTTGGATGGTAGCACTGTTGCTGCCTGGAATGCGTTTCCAGTTTAATTCCCCATTCAAACAGCAGGAATTATTTTAGTTACCACCAAATGCCTTCTTGCTACATGTTTCTTTGTACAGTTCGTTGGACTTTGACAAAGATTTAAATAAAGGCAGACCAAGAATGACCAAGAATATATACATTTGGCTCCGGTGTAGCATATCATTGATTTATTGTACTCTCTGTTCCATGAACTTTGTCGTTAAAAAATTATGTTCCCTTATAAACACAGATTTGGGACAGAGGGAGTAAGATTCATTTATGCAGAATTAGTCCAACTCTCCAAGGACATAGTAGCTTTGATCCTAATAACAATTTGGAAGAAGATAAAGACGCAGTGTGGAGGGCATGCAACCAAGCGGCGCCATTCTTCCGTTTCCGCGCTCGTTTGCGTTGCCGTAAGCACACGCGCCGGCGCCAGCGCGTCTCATCTCATGGATAGATGACGAAACGGGGGCGGCAGTCAGCAGACAAGACAAAAGACGAAACGCGGAAGGTCCCCATCATCCGTCCATGTCCATCAGCTGGCAGTAGCACTCGGCATGTCTAGCGGCTTTGACAACACCGACACGGTCAGGGTCATGCGGCCACGACTCCCTGTCCCGTTAAATCACCGTCCCGCCGTGCGGCTTCTACCCCAGGACGCCTCCTTGCCCCCGCTTCTGCTGTGCTGCTGCGATCGCCACCGCCACGGGCCACGGCACGTCACCTGCCGCGGCGGCCGTGCCAGTAGCCAGCAACAGTAAAACGCCCAGCCCCAGTCAGCTCTCGCCCTCACCCCTCGGCCGGCCCTCCCGCCCTGCCAGCTGCATTTATTTCGTCCCGCCCCGCTGCGACGCCCTGCCGGGCTGCCCTGCCACTCCGCTTCCGCCACCGCCTGGCGCCCCCGCCGCGCCAAAGTCCGAGCCGCACCCGTGTGGCAGTGGTAGTAGCAGAGCCACACCACCACCTCATTTATGGCGGCCACCTCCGCTTCACGTCTCGGTCCCATCGGCGGGAGGACCGCGACGCGGATCGGCGGCCTTCCTCCTCCGCCTCTTCTTCCTGCCCCAACTATTAAATTTTAGCTGCAGCCATGCAGTCCCGCCCATCTCTGACTGTGTGTTGCGTTGCTGCTGTGCAGGCACATGTAGATCAATCTATCAGTACTCCTACGAAACAAATACAGTACTAGGCCACCGCGAAACCTATACGAACCCTAGACGGCCGTTGATCCCTTTTTTCAGGTCCTTCTGTTTCACCGTCAGCCGTAGCTGTACACAGACTTCTGAAGCTCAGAGCCTCGGACACTTGGCATTGCAATCGACACCTCTGACCCGTTTTCGAAATTGGAATTACCTCCGGTGAAGTTCCAAACGGGAAACGATCACTACTCACTCACAAGTACTATTCCCTCTCTCCACAAACAGCGGAATGCAACTATAGGATCGCTATTCTGATATATAAATTCGATGTGAATGAAACTGGTGTACAAGCATATCTTTTTATTTCCTTAGACTTAGAAGTGCAAGGTAAGAATTTTTTGCTGTGCCCGTCAAACTAGCTCAACTTTAATCAAATTTATAATAAATAAAAATATTAGTGCTTATGTCTCTAAACAAATTTATTATAAAAGTAATTGTCTATATCTAATGTAATTATACTTTTTTATCATAAATAGTAATACTTTTTATATAACTTTAAAAGCGAAAAATGCATTATTTTATTAACAGATATACCATCAAAAAATGCAATTCAGCTTTACCTGGTTGAAGTCTTTTAAACTTGAGATGATTTGGCACTCAAAAAGATTAAAATACTCCCTCTGTCCCTAAATACTGCAACTTCTGAAGTTGTCTTAAGTCAGATTTTTTAAACTTTCACTAAATTTCTAGAAAAAAAATACTAAGATGTATGATACCAAATTAATACCATTAGATTTATCATATAATGAATTTTTATAAGACACTCATTTTATGTTATGGATATTTATGTTTTTTCTATAAAATTGGTCAAATTTAAAACAGTTTGACTGGCATGAATTTTAGGAGTTGCAGTTTTCAGAAATGGAAATAATAACTTACAGTATAATTTGAGACTACTATATAAAATTATAATTTGACTGCTTGCTGATAATTCCCTAGGCAGGAAGGCAGTTGTACGGCTACAACAACAGACAACCGGTCGTCCCCTACCCACATTTAAGGCGCCCTGGCCCCGCCCGGCGTACTTGCAAGAAAGCACCTCGCACCTCATAAATGCACGCATGGCCCGGCTGCCCCGTCGATCGCCTCATAATTGATGCCATGCCTTCCCCCCCCTCACTCTCGTCGTCGTCGTCGTCGCTGCAGCACAGCAGCACAGCAGGCAGCAGCCACAGGCCACAGCCAGCAGCAGGTGAAAATCCGTCGCATTTATGGCCACCGGGATCCTCCTCGGCCTATAAATCCGTCTCGGCATTTATGAGCACACGGCTTGGCCGGCTCCTCCCCCTCACTTCTCGTTGCTGTCGCCGCCGACGCGACGCCGCCGAGGGGAAACGGCGGAGAGCGACCGACCGCCATGGGGAGGACTCCGTGCTGCGACAGCAAGGGCATCAAGAAGGGACCATGGGCGCCGGAGGAGGACAAGCTGCTCGTCGACTACGTCCAGGCCAACGGACCCGGCAACTGGCGCATGCTCCCCAAGCTCGCCGGTACGTGCTCTCCTCCTCGATCGATCGCTTGGTTCATGCGTGACATGGGCGATTCTTGATCAGCGATCTGCGTGCCGCGCTTGCTTGCATTGCAGGGCTGAACCGGTGCGGCAAGAGCTGCCGGCTGCGGTGGACCAACTACCTGCGCCCGGACATCAAGCGCGGGCCCTTCACCCCCGAGGAGCACAACTCCATCCTCCAGCTCCACGCCATTGTCGGCAACAAGTCAGTCCATCTCATCTCAGCACTCAACTCATCATACGTACTAGTAGGCTCACAACGTGCCGTCAAAGTAGCACTACTACTACTCAATGCGGTCTGTTCTGTATTTATTGTACACAGCATACTCTCACTCTGCAACACATCACTCAAGTGCATTCGTTCATGTAACGAACATGCATGCATCTAGAGCACATGAAGGCCAGCCAGACACAGACACACAGTCACAGACACAGTCTCACAGACAGTATGCACGCCTCGCTGCTTACGTGCTGGAACGTTGCGTTGTGATCTCAGGTGGTCCATGATCGCGGCGCAGCTGCCGGGCCGGACGGACAACGAGATCAAGAACTACTGGAACACGCACATGAAGAAGCAGCTCCGCCAGGAGACGCTCGCCGCCGTCGCCGTCGCCGGGGAGGGCGCTGCTGCTGCCGCGAATGAGCTCGCCACGGCGGCGGCGACCGCGTCGTCCTGCCGCGCCGCCCGCCACATGGCCCAGTGGGAGACCGCGCGCCTCGAGGCCGAGGCGCGCCTCTCCCTGCTGTCGTCCTCGGCCACGACGATCACCTCCGCGCCCACCGCATCCTCCTCGTCGTCCACCGTCGCCGCCGCCGCCGAGCAGGACATCTTCCTGCGCCTCTGGAACTCCGAGGTCGGGGACTCTTTCCGCGCCAACGCCGCCGTGCAGCAGCAGGGGCATGGCCCGGAGGCGGCGACTGCGCATGCGCATGCGGCAGCGGCTGGTGTGCCGGTGGCGCAGGCGCTGCCGCCTGCTGAGCTCGGCGGCGACGATTCCTCGGCCGCGTCGACCTACTACGGGACCGAGGCGGCCGCGGACGACGACGACGACTACCAGGCGTTCCTGGAACTGCAGGCGATGGAGGAGTTCGCGCTGCTGCACGGGCACGGCCGGCTCGGCGCGTCGTTCTCGGCGTTCCCGCCGCACGCCGATGTGTTCGCCGACGCGCCCTGCTGCCTGTTCGCGCCGTTTGAGTAGCTTTGCTCTCACTAGTCACTACTACCAGTCACCAGAGTACAGTAGACTAGACGTACGTGACCGCATTCCCTGCATGCCTCCGTCTGCGTACGCGTACGTACATACATACAGTACGTACACATGCCGCACGTCTGTCTTGGAGATGGACGATGGCGTATGTACGTGCCTGTACGCAACGAGCGGATGGGTGCAGGAGTTGGCGTGTCACAGTACGCAGTCTGTGCCCTACTAGAGCAAGAGGTTTTTGCGACTGCTCTAAACTAGACGTGGCATTATTGCTCTGGTTACTGGTGAATGTTGTGTGTCGCTTTGAAGTCTTTTGCCTTGCCTTGCGTGTGTACATGCATGGAACATGGTCGCGGTTTCGGTTTTTGTGTTTGTGTACAAGCTCTCTGACTTGTTCTGCATTAGTTTGGATGAAGATTTGAGCGCTTTTTGCACGATCGAGGGCGCGGCTATGCGTGCACGCCACGCTGATGCACTCTGATGATATTGTCCGGTCCAATCAAATAAAATCAGATTTGGTATACCACATTTAGATTTGGGTGAAAAATTGCCCTCATATGTCTGTTTCTCAGCAAAAAATCTGAGTATTTGGAAGCTGTTATACATCCAAATTAGAGGCACCATAGAATCGTTCCACCAATTTACGAAGAAATTACGTTAAGGGGCCATTTGGCATGGCTCTAAAGTCTTAGATGTTCTATAGCACGGAACCAAAGTGCTTCTCGGCAAATAACGGAGGAGTCCAGCCAAAAAAAAGGGCCAAGCAACTCTAGTATTAGTTTTTTAGTTTTTTTTTCCTTTCCATATGTGCTACTAGTAGTATTTAGAAAAAAATGGAAAGCAAAGCAAAAAACTAGTGTGAGAAAGAATAATTTGACCCAGGTATGAAGTAGATAATCCTAATGAAATACTTCCTCCATTTATTTATCTTTTTCATCTAAGCCTTTGGCACAATGACCAACGAACAGAGTAAAAGCACTTACTTAGCATTTAATCATCGCGGGCTAAGCCAATAGGCAACAAATAGACAATAAATGCAAGCAAGTAACAACCAATGAGTAGCGAAGAGACAATAAATACAAGTCCCAAGCTAATATGAAGGAGATTTTGGAATAAAAAGTTTTTGCTTACATGAAAGAGATAAATGAATGGAGGGAGTAGTTTTAAAATTAAATGAACACAATATATGTTAACCCATGGGGTCAAAAAAGTTAGAAACAAGTGATATGTAAAGTTATATGTGGCCAAGAAAATTAAATTTCTTTTATTGATTATATATTTTTGAAATGATATAAATATATTTATCTTAAAAAATACTCCCTCCGTCCCCTAAATAAGTGTCGCTTCGCTTCCCGAGAAATAAATGCCGGCAATTTTAATAAATAATAAATATCATCAATTAGTATCATAATTAGTATTATCAGAAAGATCTTTGAATCTAGTTTTTTTAACAAAATTATTTAGAGATATAAATATTATACGCATTTTTCTACAAATCGAGTCAAACTTATGGCGCGTATCCCACGGTGACACTTATTTAAGGACGGAGGGAGTATACTAGATGCTTAATTACAATTCATGTGTTTTGAGTATTTACAACAAAACCTACTTATTAAGGTTATGGTTTTCTAAATGCCACCTTTTATCAATAGCTACAATAAAGAATAATGGTTAAAGTTGATTATTTTTAAAAATATATTTTATAGGTTTATAAAAAACACGGAGCCATTTTTTTTAAGTTCGGACGCGTAACACTACAATACACAGGGCGGAGTTAGGATTTAAACAAAAGGGATGGGTGCTCAAATGGGCAATAATCATGCATAGGGAAACACATGCACGAGCAGAGTATATATAATAACAAAAAAAATATTTATGTTACACTACAAAGGTTAGTCACCAACACTGCAACACATACTCCCTCCATCTCTATTTAATTATCGCTGTGGGTTTTCGTGCCATAAGTTTGATTTGATTTGTAGAAAATATGTGTAATATTTATGTCCCCAAATAAATTTATTAAAAAACTAGATCCAAAGATCTTTCTGATGATATTAATTATGATACTAATCGATGATATTTAGTATTTATTAAAATTACCGGCATTTGTTTCTTGAGAAGCGCAAGCGACAATTAAAAAGGGACGGAGGGAGTATGTATTTATCATTCGTCAAAACCCCCAAACCAAAATTGAGATCTACTCCCTCTGTCCAAAAAGGTTGTCGTTTTCATTTTCTGATAATCAACTTTGACTAAACAAAAATTATTAATAATTATAGTATATAATTAGTATCATAGAAAACATCTTTGGTCTTTATGAGACAAAGAGAGTACATAATGAGCAGATTCGAAAGAACAAATTGACCGATCTCGACATTGACGAGATCACCACATGCATCTCGTCATTAAGGGACAGATTATCTACTATTAATAAAAAGGCTTTGTTAAATCTTAAATAAAAAATTCATTGAATATTATAATAAACTTTTAAAAAGGTACCTACGCATGCAAGTGGAAATTTTGAATGAGATAGTCAGACCCCCTGGCTATTGTGCAAGTGGAAATTTTGAATAAGATAGTCTGCAGACCCCCTGGCTATTGTGCAAATATTATATCCCTATACACTAGTAGGGAATGGCAACCTTCAGGCTATATGGGCCGACGTGTTGGCGTGCATGCGTGTGCTGTGCGGCCGGCTGGCCGGCGCATGCACGAAAGTCTTCCTCGTGAATTCGTGCGACGCGTGCGTGCGTGCATGGACACTGACACGGTCGATATATTCGTGCAATGCTACGGCGAATCACACCATGATATACGTCCTTGTACTATGTATAGGCCCAGCTTGGACCATGCACAGATTGGATCGTTTTGCTGGGAGAACCGGCTAGCTAGGCGGCTAGCGCTAGCTAGCTCCTCTCTTTACATTCCCATCGATCGATACGATTGACACGCTGATATGACATTGCTTTTATGATACTGTACCAACCGGATGCATTATGCATGCGGCGTCCATACATGAATGTTCTGCCGGAGTACTACTGTACGACGGTGGATCAGTGGATCGGATCGCCTGGAGTATGCACTAGCTAGGCATTGCAATTACCATGAGTTTCTGTAGAACGTAGTAGTAGTCGTCGTAGTACACATGCATGCAGTAACCCGCAATGATGAATTTACGACAAAGCACCCACCGACATATGCATGGTAGATGAGCTCCTGTCTCCATGGATCGTGGTATGTACTTACTACTAGTATCACACACGTCTTCTCTCTCTCTTGGGTCATGTTTCATCTCTCCTCTCTTTGAAAGAAAGACTCGTCGTAGGGGTCAGGCAAAGAGTGGTTTTCGTTCTCGATCTCAGGGGTATAAGGACTTTTGACATGATATTTTCACCAAGCAATATAATTGTGCCTGTGGGTGGCGTACGTACGTACGTACCGGGACCAGTGTAACTTATATATGTATAATATGCACATGCCGTCCGTATGATACGAACGTACGTGTGCGCAGTAGAAGCCCGGTCCGACGATTCAGGATCTGTGCGTGCCGTCTAGGGTTCTTGAGTGGCCGATCATGCATGCATGCATGGCCGGCGGCAGCGCGCCTCGCTTTTCCCACTTCCACCGCGAAGTAATCAACCGCCGGTCCCGGTCCCGGCGCGTGCGTCGTCGACTCGTCGTCGTCTTGTACCACGGCCATATACTACCACCGGCACCGGGGGGTCCACGACGTACAGCGCGCAGGTACGGTGCTAGCTACCCCGGCCTCCGTTTTGATCCGTTTCCGCGCCGACCCCGTACGGAGGTGCACCGGCCTGGCCGGCCGGCCGGATCGTTGGGACCACCGGCCGGCACGCCGAGGACGAGCACATTTATTGCCATGCTGGTATGAAGAACTGGCTGTGAGAGAAGGCCGGGGAGAAGAAAGATATGGCATTGCCCAGACGCTGCCTGCAGTTTCATGGGCAAGATATGCTGCAGGGTCGTCGCTCTACGTAGTACAGTAGGAGTACGCCTGATGGTTTTCTCGTACCGGGACAGTTTTAATAGCTAGCCGTGATTGATCGATCTCTATTCGCTTCAGCTAAAAAGCTATTTCAGTTTATTAGTGAACAGTATTTTATTCTCATAGAAAATTAGCTGTTTTAACAGTGTTTTGACTTATCAGCCGACTTATAAGTTACGCCAAACAAAACAACTGTTTTGTTCGTTTCCCCGCTTTTTGCGAGTCTTGAAACAAGTCTTGTAGCTTGTGAGAAGTAATCCCTGGGATTTCTTTATTTTTATATTTTTATTAAAAACAAAGTTTGTAGGATTTGCATAAAAAAATTAGTAAATTTATACTCTCTGCACTTGAAACAAGACATTTAGTTCTTAGAAAAAGACTTCAACTGATAACTACTACTACTCTACACACTGCTAAAAGTGATGCTTGTGGATCCAATTGATGTCATTAGATTTGTGCTAATTTTTGTTTTTGATTACTAATCTATGATTTTAATCACAGAAATAGCATATCAATAGATTAATTTCTGGTCAAAGTCTACCTTTTATATTCACAAAAAAAGGCTTATATCTTTCAATGAATCGAAATCTGCCTTACAATTTTAGACGGAGAGTATCAATGCATCTTATTTTATTTAAAATAATTTTCACATTATTGGCTGGATAGTGATCGGTGGACCACTTTATATTCACAAAAAAAAGGCTTATATCTTTCAATGAAACGAAATCTGCCTTGCAATTTTAGACGGAGAGCATCAATGCATCTTATTTTATTTAACATAATTTTCACATTATTATTGGCTGGACAGTGATCGGTGGACCACTTCTCACAACCTAAGAAGTTTGACTTGTTGTCAGTACACAGCGCGCATCTCATTCAAAGTTCCTTGTGCTATCAGCCTTTGTTACTGACGACAAAAACTGCCGAAGCCAGACATGGGGAGGAGGCCTGTCTATTTTCAGCCCGAACTAGTACAACAATGCTATTCGGCCCAGGCTGCACGAAACTATCCTTCGTTGAGGATCGAGGCCTGGTACACTTTTTTTTTTAGAATCAGGCACGGTACACTTAAAACGCAGTGTTCTGCTGGAAAAAAAAAAAAACCCTTAAGACGCAGTGTTATCGAAGGCTAACTGTTAATCTAAAAAAACTATTCCTTAGTGTTTATTTTTTTAAAAAAGGGCACACACGTCAAGTAAAGAACTTGAATCTAAATGAACAGAAGCTATTATAAGAAACTTAAACCAGCTAAACTAGCTCGCTTTACATCCAAAATTATAGCATTCCTACCTATAAAAAAACACATATAGCACAAACAAGCGCATGCGTCACAAACGAGCAAAAACTCCATGAAGAATGGCTGTCGCTTGCTTACAAGCTTTTAAGACTTATTACATACTAATACTTTAAAAAATAATTCCCACGAAAAGTTTTTTTGATTTTTCACCGTTCACCTCTTACCAATTACCAAACCACAATATTTTCCAGACAGAACCCGTTTCAGGAGCTTGGTGTTTATAAGTATTCAGGTGCTACAAAATGCTGTACATGAAAAGAACATGACAGATGCACATGGATAGAAACTTAAATCAGCAGTAAGGAACAAAGAGAAGGATGTAAAATAACACCAGTAGAAGAACGAACAAAAATGTCTGCTTAAATGTCAACAACAACAACAAACAGTGTGACCCCTTAACTACACATAAGAATATTTCTCGTCAAGCATCAACATGTACACCACCAAACGCCTGTCTTGAAAGCAATATCTGTATATACAGCAACAGTAGGCTTTACACACCTTTTTTCGAAGACACACTACACACTTGATAGAGCGAGAGAACCAAGCAATCACTGGTTGACGTTTTTCACTTTCTGCTCGGTGTGGCCTGAAAGGTTTCTTAAGCTCCGAAGCACCCGATGAGCTTCTTAGGTGCTTGGCCGGTGGCCCGGTACTTGGCAGACATCTCCTCGGCCTTCAGGACCTCCTCGCCGCGCTTTGCCTCCACCATCGCTCGCTTCTCTTCGGCTTCCTTGTGGATCATTGCAACCTTGTTCTTCATCTTCTCAGCATATTCAGCCTTCTTCTTTTCCAGTTGTTCCTGAACATGAAAAAATTTATATAAGCATTACCACCTTTTAGGGGTTGCGCATCAGATGTTTAAATTTAGTAAGTGCACATGCCAGACAATAAAAAAAAGATCATTCCTTCTATTAAAAGGGCAAAGAAGAGAGCAAATGAATTACCTCAATTTTCTTCAGTTGAGCTTCTATGTTTGCTTTCTTTGTGTTCTCCCATGAAAGAATAGCGGATACTTTCTTAGCAGCCCTGTCACAATTGTGCCCATTAATTCAAGTTAGGAATTTCCACATCACCTGCCTATAGATTATATCAACTTCTATTGGATATTAAGAATCTAAATATGATATCTTCCAATTGACACAAACATACTATGTTATCCTGTTTGCCCTTATGGCCTTTGTCATTTTAGTTTCGATTGAGCAGAATTTTATATTCACACTGCTGCCCTGGTTGTAATGCTAGAAATATCATCCACAGAAACCTGTACTAAACTTCCAATTCGTTTGATGAAAGATCTATATATGACTGAAGAATGCATTGCAAAAATTGCATCTACTGCAATGGACAAATAATGGTTCCACCGAAGACAGTTTCAGGGGAATAGGAAAAGATGAAAAACATACTTATTCTCAGCTTTTGTCTTCTCATTCTCTTCCCATGCTTTGATCAAAGAGTTCCTCTTCTCTGTTTCCACCCTTGCAAGAGCGAGATCTGCAGATCATGTTTCAGGTTTTAATTGGCATAGCTGTACAATTGTACTCAATCTCGATGACAAGACAATTATTCAATAATTACCTCTGTCATTGGAGCTCCCTTGCTTCTCAGCAGCAGGCTTCTCGGGTGCAGGTTCATCTGCAACTTCTGGAAAGACAGAAAAATAGAGAATTTATGCCTGCTTTTGTGCAAAAACTAAATTCAGATTCATGAACAAATTTTGCTGAACAATTTATATAGAAGAAAGAAGCTAGCAAGTGGTTTTATGTTGATCAATGATCCAATCCAACCCATTAACATCACAGAGCAAAATCTAATTTATGTCACTGTACTCTTATCTGTGCAGGAGCATGCACTTGAGATTGCCATGCACAACTTATTTGTATACAGATTCAGGTCCTGTGTAACTGCTGATTAGATAGCTTGTTTAGTGAGAAAGATTGTGGATTTCCTTTCTCTTTTTTGACTAGTCTGCTCCCGCATGTGTAGGATTAATCTTATTCTTAACTACACGAACTACAAAGAGATAGATAGTCTAGATAGTAACTGTAGAAACCTACTGTAGTTCTTTCAGGAAAGGAATGGCCAAATGATGACATAGTGTTCCAAATTTTAAGTATCCAATGGTCAGTCTTCTGCCCTTCTTCTTAATTGAGCAGCAGAGCTCTTGCCTTTTCGTTAAAAAAATGGTTGGTCTTCTAAAGACCATGACCAGTCACCAGCATAGTTAATGAAAAATAATTTCAAAAAAAGGTAGTGACTACAAAAAAAGGGACTCTTCTTCTATGTATTTGTGCTGTGTTTAAAAAAATTAGAATATGGTTTGTTGGTTGATTAATTAGCTCAGCTTGTATACAAGTATGTTGGCATCTTGCAAAGTTTCTGTCCCTCGAGAAAATTATCTACTTCTGGGCAAGACGGCGTTGGTTGTGCATGAGTAGGCTTTGTAGGATTAATATAGGCATATAACAAAAGATGGATCAACATGATAAAAGAGATAAACCAGAGAACAACAAGTTGCCTGGAATGCCAGCTCAAATTTGGCACCCATTGTGTTCTGTTGATTAGTTGTCTCATGTTTTTGGTCATTTAAACAATAGAAGTAAATTGAATCTGCAGGAGCTTATTTGTATATCTGCATAACCATTAGTGAAACTGAATGCTTCAGAGCGCATGATTCATCATTTGCCCGACTATGCAAGGAACTGATGTACATCTTTGAAGACGTAGCAGCAACAGCAAGCAATTGTCTAGCTTTGCAAGCTCTGATGGGGATGTTAATATAAGAGAGATAAATATCTAAAGAAGCCAGTTAAAAATTAAAAATTATTATAACCTTATCATGATTCATCTGTCATTTGAAATTTGTACTCACTAATATAAATTGAATAACAAAGTAGAAAAATAACAGAATTTGTCTCATCTAATACCCAAATAATTCCTCCATTATTTGAAGAAATAGGATAGAACAGTCTGATAATCCAGAAAAAAAATCCAAACCCACAGTGGAAAATTGTTCTATACGCCTTTGTTTTCTGTCTGATTCTTTTTCTCTTAGCATGAAAGTTTTTTTTTTCTCTACAACACAAGAGCTGCGCTTCATTGTGTTGAGAGAAAAACGATCAGAATACATGCTGACGCTAAGGTCTGCGTTATTGTGGATAAAGGTAGAAGAAAGATGAGAGTAGGCAAGAAAGGACAAAAGGCGGGGAGAAAGTGAAGAATTCAGGAAAGTTCCAACAGCCATCTTTTTCTGAAATTAAAATTCGAATTTTCACTAAAAATAAATTGCAAGCAAAGGAAATAATACATGTCTAGTCATCAAACAATTTCTAGCATACTTTTAGAACCCTCGAACTAGAACCTACGATGGCTACGTCATCCTAAAATCAATTTTGTGTTTCGGAGTGAGGCAATGATCCCCAAAAATGTCTGTAAACCTTTTTACCCCCGTACCCCTGCAGAACTTGACAAACAATTCCTCCAGAGTCGTTGGCAGGCATGGCTGCCACTCACACAAATTGAAAAAAACATTTACCAAGCTGGTAAAGAATCCTGAAAATCGATGACTCGCAAATTTACTTCAGTATTTTTTTTAAAAAAAAAATAGAACTAGAGTACTTTAGAACTTGATCGCAGGTTCCAATATGATTTGCAGCTCACAGCCTGTCACAAACAGTTCTGAATTCCTAAGAAGAAAATTCTGTTCTCTGCGAAAGTAGTTCGACAACAACCAGCACCAAAGGATCATGTCGACAACAAATCTGGAACCCATGAAAAGAGAAGCAAATCAACTGTCAAGGATCACGAGTACCTAGTACTACTGTCAGTCTGTCACTGTACAGCAACCAGAAAGTACAGAGACGACGAACCAGCATAGCGAGGTCAGATGAGGAAAGAGGCAAGTTTCTTCGAATTCCTAGCACATGAATTTAAAGCAGAAACCAGTACGCCAGCGCCACCTTTCCATCGCAAGCCAGAGAGGGGGAATTAAGCAGAGCATGGTGTACTCACTCTCGACGATGGCGAGGGCCTTGGAGTCATCGGCCGGCGGCTTCTCGTCGGCGGCCGGCGGCTCGGTCGCGGGGATGACGGCCTTCTCCTCGGCGACGTCCTCCTTGGCCGCCTCCGCCGCCGGCTCGGCCGCGGGCGCCGCCTCGGGCTCCTTGTCCTTGGTGACCTCCACCTCCACCTTCTTGGCCTCCTCCTCAGCCATGTTGCTGTCTGGTAGGAGAAGCTTAGCTGTTGCTGTTGAGTGTGTGTGAGGGTGGGAGGAACTTTAGCTGTGCCTGTGCGTGGCTGCGTGCGAGCGTGGTGGCGCGTACTAATAGCAACCGGTTTAACTGTTTTTTTTTTTTTTTTGGCTGGCTTGGTGTGTTTCTGAATTCTGACAGAAGAAGGCCTCGTATTCTCCCGGATTGGACGGGTGTGGGTCTCCAGGTTCGTCGGTTCAGGGACGGTTTTATACCGGATTCTGCCATTTGCTGCCTTGCAGTTCCAGGTGGATGGGTGGTACGTTTCTGTAGAGTTGTTATATCTTTTTTTTTTTTTTTCCGAGACCTTGCTTTGCCTTGCTCCTTCGATGAAAAAACAACTGTCGCCAGCTTATATTTGTAAAGATACAGAAAAGGCTTCATTTTAAACTGTCCTATATATATTCTTTCGCCTAGTTAGCCCGATGCAGTATGGTTGGTGCGATGATAATATACAAAGATTTGGAGGTGTCCGCCCAAGATCAGCAGGACCAGCATAGCGAGACGCGCCGTAACCGTAATCCATTATTCCATTTCCATCTAGTGTGGTTTATATTTATTAAAAAAAGAAAAGAAAAAAAAAGAGTCGGCAAGGAAGCCATGGGGCGCGTACGTGACGGCGACCCGGGCCGGCGCATCATGGCGCTGATGGGCCCGCCGCGGGCGCAGCGCGTTGGCTCCCAGCGCAATTGCGCTGTTGCCGTGACGAGTTGGCCCGCCACGCCCACGGCCCCACCACCCCCACGGCGCCCCCCGCGCCGCTGGGCGCTCGGATCCCGTGAGCGCGGAGACTCTGGTGGCCGTTGCTGCTGCGACGCACGAGCACGGCGCGCGTCGCCACCACGCCCGGTCACCACCAACGTCCGTTTCGTTTCGTCGAGCGTCGTCGGTCGTCGTCCTGGCCTCCTGGGCCCGTCGTCACCCGTGGGCACTGCTGACCGAGCGGCAGACCACGGACGCGGACGTCCTAGTCCTATGCTACGGAGCAGTAGCACGCCGGACGGCTCCGCTCCGCAGCTTGGCCGGGCAAACCAAACGTGGCGAGACCACGGGGCTCGCTCGACGAACGTCCTACCAGCGCGGCATCAATGCGGGCGGCGACGTCGCTAAGGACCATCCGTGAATGGTGATCATAGGCTTCTGTTCCTTTGCATTGCATCGTGCGTGGGTTTTAAAGCCGTTCGCCATTGGGCAGTCTCGATCGACCGTAGCACTGTAGCCTCGCCGAATCGTTGTTCCTATCCTATCGATCGCTAGTCGCTGCTAGAACTACTCCTATAGGTTGCCGGCGCCGGGGCCGGAGGGGAAGCCCCAGCGTTACGGGTGTTCCCCCGTGGAGCCGGGGCGCGCGTGCGTGCGCGCGCGCATCTGTCCGCGCCCGCCCGCCCGGATGCCGCGGCCGACAAGTGTACTGCGCGGCGCTTTCGGCACGGGAAGTTGCGCGGTTTTGGGCGGTTCCAGCGCGACCCAGCCGCCCGGGCTCGTCGTCCACATGCCCCCGACGCCTGCCGCGGCATGGACCACGAGTCCACCGTCCACGTCCGGGGGAGGCCGGTTGGTTACCTCCTCCTCCTCCTCCTGTACTACCATGGCAGTAGTATACTAAACTGGGCTATTTCTGACATTTCTTTCTGGGAGTCATCGTATTCTTCCATGACAAGACCTGCAGGACATCAGGAGCAGGACAAAGACGCTCGTCAGGATACAGTTTGCGGATCCTCCTCGTTTGGAAGTACGCGGCGGCGGCTCTGCAAATAAGTTTTTACATGCTTCATTGTACCGTGTGAAATGAGATGGTCGTATCCATGGCAAATGATTGCGGCGACAAGCTCCTCGGTTTTTTCATCAGGTAGGAAACAAAATCAAAATGTAGTTTACTGGATTTGTTTTGATTATTTGATACCGTTGGCAAGTCATAGGATAGCTGGCCAACTAAGCCTTGTCGTTCTATGGTAGAGGAGGGCCCAGGCCTTGTGTGACCTGTACAACAATGTGCTGGATCAATGATTTAGCAGGCGCAAATGGACAAGAAGCCAACATGCATTGCCTTGCCTTGCCCTGCCTTGCTGGTGACAGGTGAGTGCGGCCATAGCCAGTCAGCCACAGCTACCCGATGATGCGTCCTACGTCCAGCTACGGCAAACGAACTCCGGCTGAGTTAACAGAGTGACTGAATATTATAAGCAGCCAGAACAAATCTGGTTCGATATTTTATTTCCTCTGCCGTTTGTACGTCTTCCAACGGCGCCTACGTATGGAAATCGTCAGGAGTAGAGTAGGCACGCGGCACGCATCACATGATCAGGGTCTCCTCGTATACATATACGTCATCCCGACCCTCGCTGTCTTCCTGTTGCTGTTCTCCTTCTGAAAGACTGAAACCTCGCTGTCTTTTTTGTTAACCAAACTGGCTACTGACCGAAAGCTGGGCTGTAACCAATCCTTGGTTCCTCACCAGCATGTTCGCAGGTTAGCAGCACATGGAAGCAGAGCTAGCAGAGTGGTATGGATGCGGCTAGGCACGCGTCAGATTAAAGGCTACGGCTTGACAGGCCTGATTTTCCCTGCCACTAATCCTCTGATAGTACTGAAGCACACAAGCAAGCAAGAAGGCAGGCAAGCTCTTCAAAAATCTTGCATCCACATCCTCACGGGCCCCGCCGGGGGCGCCGGCGCGTTGGACGCATCGCGGGGATAACGTGTCCCGACAGCGACGCGTGTCGGTAACCCACCAATCCGGCCGTCATTCTCCTCTGCTAATCCTCAGCAACTTCGGCCAAAGATCCGAGCCGATACGCTGCAGACGTTGCAGCCACAAACCCAGCCATTTGGAAATCAATCAATCATCAGGCTCTACGCCATGCCTCCAAATCCCTGTCACAACTCACACAGGGTCTTCTCACCTACATTTGTTGGCTTTCTCGGCCGTATAAATCCCGTTTGGAGTCAAGGGAGGAGGATCGTTTTCAGCTGCGTGCGAGCCATCTCCACATGGCCCCCAACTTGTCCCTGGTGCCTTCTGGAGTTTTTCTTCTCGTTCTCCAGCTATTCTGATGACGTTCTGATGACTACACGATGTTTAAATATATGTGAATTCCGTGTGCCTGAGGGCTTGGTTGTATTTTGCTTTTTCTTGATAAAGATGTATACATGCTTTATCTTCAGGCTAGGGTTTACAGGTGGAGGGATGGGCGCTATGATCTGGAGGGTGATGTTTTAGGAGCCAAGTCACCTAGACGGCTGGACCTGCATTATTCCCGGTATGGTATGGTCGGTTCTTTATGACTATGTATTGCTGGAGATGCTGCCAACAGCAAAGCTTCCCAAACGGAAACTTTTAGTTGTAGCCAACAATGTCTCAACTACGTTCCTGATCAAATGTGTATTAAAATAGAGTTTTGTATTATATACATACTAGTCTATCAACCCGTGCTGCACGGGCCTTTATTTGATTTTTATGTAGTTGAAGATTTTTGTTAGTATATTTCACGCGAAGCTTGATCATAGTTTAGTACTTGACTGCTAAAAGAGAATTTTATGGGAAGTAGGCAAGTTATTCTCAAGAGACAATAAATTATCATAGAAAAGACACATGTTCAATGTTTTGAATCATCATTTACTATTTAGGCAAAATCAATATTAAAAGAAAATTATGCATCTGTACGGGTGTGTATGCAGAAACTATTTTATAGTACCACTGTGTAAAAAAAATTAAAAATATAATCATTGGTTCACCTAGAAAAGAATTAAGATAGCATGATTGAGAATTTGCCTTTTTGGATCTGTAACTGAAATTGGTTTCCAAAATGTATTATTCTTTTATGTTTATATGGATAGATGCAATTGTTTTTGAACTCCACTGCACTAATATCAATGATATATATCCAAAGATTGTTTATGATCTTTTGTTTCAGATTGTTTATGATCCTTTGTTTCCTTAATGTTTTTGTATGTAGTTGTTTTACACTTTGACATGTGGCCATGGCATTTTGGTAGTTGCTTATGTTGATGATGTTGCACCTATGTGAAGGAGGTGCTAGCATTATTATCCTTGGTCCTATTCAGCATTTTTGCTGCTTCTTTTCATTTACATCTTGTGCATATAGCTCATTCCATATGTTGCCATGTTGTTTTTTCTTGGAAAAAATATCGGGAAAAATAATCAATATAATAGTTAAAGGATACAAATGTAAATAATTAATCTATTTTGAAGTCCCATGTATATATACATATATAATGAGTGATTAGGTTTATCAGGTTTTTTAATAATATGATATGCATCTACATGATAATTAAACTATTTGAAGTCAATTGGAAAGCACCTGATTGATCTTGGGAACGCCCGTGCAGCATTGTCTGTCAATGTTGTCCCATCATCTGACCGAAGCCTTGAGGACAATAGGTAGAATGCCGAATCGATGGTTTATTTTATATATACAGGCAAACCAGATGTATATCTTTTTTGTTGGTGTAGATAGATTGCCTCAAGTATTTTATTAACATAATCACGATATTTGGTTTTTGGTGTTGAGCTTGATCTGCATCATTAGCCAGGTTATTACGTATTATAGGTATTATAATATTTAATTTATTTGTTGGTATGGATTTCACCATACTCTCTATGTCCAGGAAAGGATATGATCATAGAAACCGTGCCCGTCAAACCTTAATCAAGTTTATAATAAATAATATTTAACATTTATTTCTCTAAATAGATTTTTTGTGCAAATATGTTATATATAGCTAATCTAATGGTATTTATTTTGTCTCATAGCTGTAAGTACTTTTTTTTGTATAATTCTAGTTAAATTTTAAATTCTTTGACTCGAAATGTAAGAATTGTATTATTTTATGGATGGAGAGAGTATGTTCTAAGATTTGGTCTCCTATAGATATAGGTAGACTTCTTTTTTTTTTTTTTTTTTTTGCTAATGGCAATTTAGAGAATTCTTGGAGATGCTAGATCACGTTTATTATTTCCATGTCATCAAGAAGTATATACGTTAGTTTTTTCATAATCTATTAATCAACCGTGAATAAGGGTTGTATTTGATTTTTTATAAATAGTTCTATTTAATCGATGGATGCTGATAATTGGTTGGCCTTATATGTGATATTTCATATTTATAGATATTATTGTATGTTAATCTGAAGTGTACATCCGTAGGTATACATGGTGAATTTTTTTTCTGCCGAGCAATAAGTTTTTAGGCTATTTTTTGTTTATAAAGGCTAGTTCTTGCTATAATGGTGATGGTGGGTTACCAGTATCCGCAGGCTATGTAACAGTTCTAGCCTATAGTAGTGGGGTCGTCTGATCCCAGTAACTTTTGACAAAAATAGTGGAGAATTATTGTTTATGATAGTTTATCAATGGTGCTGACCCACTATATAAATGTAATGATAAACTTCGCGGCTGGATTCGCCAAGCTCACCTGCGAGGCTGCGACACATGAGTGATGCCGACGATGTAGATATGGTAGGTCCCGCCACTCCCTTGGCGAGCAACAACTCCTTCATCTCTGCGTCACCGTCTGCCGGCATCATTCCGACCCTGATGGCATATTGTCCCCGGCCTCCGCGGCCTCCGAACCGGCGTCGGTTAAGTTGTGGATGCGGAAACAAACTGGGGCAGCCTGATCGATGGGCAGGTCGAGGAGAAGTGCGAGGTGGGACTTGAGAAGAGGCCTAATCCATAGCGTCGGGTTGGGGCTTGAATTGGGCGGCAACGAACGCTGTGCGCGGTGCGCAACGAAGGAATATAAATATATAATACAGCGGCAGCTAATAAGGGTCAGGGCTAGAAGTGTAGGCCATGGCGGATTGGCATATTGCTGGTAGGACGTGTGATTGTGAACAATTCTTGCCATGTCCTATAATAGATTAGATGGGTTATAGACACGTAAAGCAATTCGATTGATTTAAGCTATTATTTTATAATTATATATTTCTAATATATAACGGCAAGGCCCGACAGTTATTTTAATTATATTTCTAATCTACTATAGTGGCGGTGGTCGGCATTAATTTTAACAAAACAGAATTGACCTGATGGTATTTTTTCTATCAAATAATAAGGTTTTAGGGTATTTTTTTAATCTATAATGGCAATGGTGGGTAATTTTTGAGGTGAACAAATAGATCCAATGGTCGTGGATGGTCAGAGTTTCAATTTAATGGCCAGATGTTTCTGATTAATATGAGAATTTCTAGCATTTATTTTTTTTCTTAGCGCATCTGGTGAGGATTAACGTGGAGTCTCCGTTGGAGCCTCTAATTAGTAATAGTAAGATAGTAGTACTGAACATATTATATGTTGTCTGAAAAAAGACAGGTCAGAATCCAGTGGTTCAGGTTGGAGCGAAGTCTCTTCAGCAGGACTTGCCTTGACAGCCGACAACCAGGACTGCAACAGTTTACGAAACGGCCGTTCAGTGAACACAGGCGTATGGTTCATGGATGAGTGCAGTGCTCTCAGGTCGACATCTCTCAAACATCAGTATTCACGTAACCAGACAGTGGTTTCCGCTTCACTTGCAAAGTGATCTGTACCTGATTTGCAGTTGTGAAACGACTGTCCTCTTGCTCACGTTCCTGAGATTTATTACAGTGATCAGGTGAAGACCCTTTTCTAAGCTTTTTCCTCATGAGATTATGATAAAGATATTTTTCAGTCAAAAAGGGGTGATAATCCTCACGTTCACGTTTTACATCAAATCCTAGTCGAGGAAGTGTTCAGTGCATGCAAAATTTCTACAGTCTTTCTTGCAGCCACCGATCGATAAGGCGGAAGATGTCTGAAAAAGGCGAAGTTCTTGCTTTCATCAATGACCAAACACGTCGCAGTTGCATGGTTGCCTTCGGCAAGTACATAAGCTGATAAGCACCAGCAAGCAATCGGATATTGTTTGCTGGAAAGCTCACAAATGACAACACACGGACAGGTTCAGAACCCACAAATAAAGAAGGTTACTGGCTGTCCCGTTAGTCGAAAGCAGATGAGAGAAAGGAAGGGCTTGATGGCCCATCAGAGTTCTTCCATCACTCCAAAACCAAAAGCTGGTGCATTATGTGATGCTTTATTCGTTGGTTCAGCACAATCGGCCACACTTGAAAGAACTGGCCGGCCTAGAACACGAAGCACACAGGGTCATTTCTCAAAAGGTGACACTGCCAAGAATCAAGCAACTAAATTTATAATTTTAAACATTTTAACCCTCTACATACAGTTACTTTGAAATAGTACTAACTAACAGAACATAACACCACGATGAAAACAGCAGGAGAAATTTCTTGCTTTTGAGGTCCACCTAACTGTAACTGGTGTATTTTCCATTTCCAATGGGACAAACTGAAGAACTATATGCCACCTGCAGTCGTACTCAATATATGGACAATATTTGTCCTTTTCACTTGGTGGCCAATGTTTTTTATTCTTATTTTCAGGCCCCAGTGATTCCTTTTCCTTTAAATAAGATAATGGCAAAAAATCACAATGCCATGATAGTGGATTCGGGTTTATCGCAAAAAAGGAGGAATGCTGACTATGCTTTACAGTTAACTAAGTACGCACGGCTGAATATATGGTCACCTCGTTATATGATTTACAACTACGGAGAAAATAATGCTTTGACCCCTAAGTGTGAAGTTAGAACTTTTTAAAAAAAAATATGGAACAAAGGTGTGAAAGGTCCATGCCTCTACATCTCAAAAAACGAAAAGATATACATTGCAAAGTTAGAGATAACCATAGGAGAAAAAAGAACAGTCACCTTTCCTTGTGACCCAATAATATTTGCCCCCATTTATATTATAAACCTTTTTTTGCATTTTGGTTAAAATCCCTAATGCAATCTATTAGAGCCTTTCATGGTTCATGATATTTTGGCCAGGTTACGATCCACTAGTGCTATAGTTAGCTAGCTAATACCTAAACACTACTGTAAAGTAGTTGGCTATTGTGAACACCAATTGTGAGTTAAGGTGAAACACATGTCCACACACGTTTAAATTCCTCATAATTTGCAACAAGTAGATTAATAAAAAATTCTTTCCAAAAATAGCACAATTGTTCTTCAGAGTTGAATGCGTGAGCGGTCTCAAGTTTCTCCAATTTGAACTATTGAACAAACAAGTAGGTATCAAAAGTTTGATGCAGATAGGCAACAAAGTTGAGAAAAGGAACTAGTATCTAATTTCTTAAGTCTTGATTTGACTCAGATTCTTTATATTAGCTCATTTAGAAACAACTTAAATATAACTCACCCTGCTAATGGCCGTAATCCAATCCGTATCCACACCAAACCATGTCTTGGCAAGCAGCTTTTGTCACCAGACTAAATCAATCCAAATATTGCGGGAACCATTGCTATAGTAAGTTATCTCTTTTCTAACCAATCGAACCCAATCCTATAATTCAAACCATTTAATCCATTACAGCCCAAAGCACAAGCAGGGCGATTTATAACATTTGAAGCATGTTTTAAAAAGATATCGAAGTAGTATCACTTTGGATCATCCATGAAAAAAGTATTCTTCACCAGAAAATAGAAGCAATCAGCAAAAGGTAAAGACTGAACATCCAATACATCTAAGATTGTCCAACGATCACTTCCAAAAACACGATGTTATAGCATGCACTGTTTGCATCTATTCATAAATAAGTTAATCATACGGATATCAGTTTTTTCCATGGTGATAACAAATATTTTTTCTACAAAAACCTACCATACACCCTGCCCTATGATATCTAGTGAGACAAACAAGCAGCTCTTTTATGTTTGAGATCTGACATGTTTTGAGACATATATATTCGCATAAGATGTGTTCATCAGATTCTGAGGCAATGTAATATAGTTAAATAGAAGATCCTCACGCACCGAAAATTTTTCAACATATATTTCAATTTAAAAAAATATTGTTAGTCTGCTATTTGTGTTAAAATTGCATATACTTTCATAACTTTTGTTAACTCATTTGGTGGCTAGGCATGTATGTGATGAATCCAAATCTATTGCTATTTATAGCCTTATGGTGGCAACCTTCTATACTTTTCTATTTTTTAATGTCTCTCGCGTTTATCTATTTCCTAGATATTTTTTATTATACAAAATATCTAGACCTCGAATATTCTATTTAGAATTTTGCTTGTATTTAACTATTCCCTATATATTTCCTATGCAAAATATCCAGATACAAAGTTTTCCATTGTTTGAAGTACGGTAGTTATGTCTTATGCATACTCGCCATTTATATGCAAGGTTAAAGTTACCTTTTCCATAGAAGATTAAGCAGGCAAATGAGTCACACCTCCAGCATTTTTTCTACTACGATAATATTTCTTTCCTCCTAATAATATTGTTTTTTCTTCTCTAGAATATGTAGTTTTTTCTAACTAAGAAAAATATGCTACTGCAAGGGGGTAAGTAAAAATGTTCTACCTATATAAAAAAAGTTGTTCCATTAGGGACAACTAGTCTCATGTTAGAGTGCATTATTGTTAGTGTCAGATACCAAAATCAGGGTATTTTAAGCCAGGAGCATTACTGAGCCCAAAAAATGCAAAACCAGACCATACGGCAGTCAAGGGCCAAAAGGCACGGCCCGCTGAGGCCCAACGCACCATGCTCTGCCTCGCCCAAGCCCCCCACATCGAGGCCTCGGGCGAGCGCTAGCTTTCCGCCTCGCCTAAATATATAACTATATATGGTCAGACTACATCTACTTCATCGTGGCATGTCTATTTTTTCTCAAGTTGTATATCTTTGTTTTTAGTTAGAATTTTCCTATGGGTCTAACACACCTCTATTTTCTTTGTGCCTTGCCGATGATAAACACATCACTTAGCTGAATTCATTTAATTGGGTTGATAAAGTGTGACTATTCTAATAAACTACAACATAATATCCCTTAGAAAGTAAATTATATAAAGTAAATCAGGGGGGGCGGAGAACCGTTGCCTTTCTTTCTCACCCAGTAATTTTCATATCCGTTTATTTTTGTAGACCTTTTTTTTGCCTTTCCGGCTGAAATCCCTAGTGCAATGTGCCTGCTCGAAAGAGCTAGCTGCAACAAAAAACAGCAGCAGCTTTGTGGCAGCACGGGTAGCCCCAGCAAGCAGGTGTAGTGTATTAGAGCCCTTCTTCTCATGATATTTAGACCATGCTACGATTTACTAGCGCTAATAGTTAGCTAGCTAATTAACTAATAGCTGCTAACTAATATGTCCCAGAAAACTTAATCTTTTAGGATTGAAAGATTGTCCTAGCCTTCCAAGAACAAGTATTTTTGGATGGAGGGAGCGGAGTTTTAGCTAGCTAATTATTATCAGGAAGTTGTTTAGATCCACGTGCTAATATATATTTGTTAGTAGCTTCTCCTAACTAGCATCCCTCTATCCTATAATATTTGATGTTTTAAGATTTTTAGGACATGTTAGTACCTTGTGCAAATTACCCAAATAGTACTGTACATTGAGGTTGTTCTGCCACCCTAACTGAAATGAATGCATGGTCCTATTTAGACTAATCAAGGTATTAAAAGGCTTGTGGTAGATGACTCTAGCGGGTATGCCCTCATAGCATGTCCGAGATATAAAACATCAACTCTCTTGAGTTTTTTTTTTTTTTGAATCTATCATAGAACATCAAGAAATCTGGGATAGAGAAATTAATTAGCAGAGCTATTACATATCTTTTTTTTTTGTGTAAAAGAGCTATTACATATCTGCTAACTGCTATTAACACTAATAGATCTAAACATGTCATTTTAATCAGTGTCATGCTCGGTGCCAAAAAAAAGTTTTTATAAAAATTGGGAGCAATCGAAAAGCACAGAAGCTTTCATTTATGAGGAAGAAATGGAGCAACGATTCTGGTTTGGCAATCCAAAGAAGAGTGCAAAAAGTCTCAAGCTATTACAGGACGGCCCATTAACGACTAATCAGTCCAGAAAGACGGGAAATGGAGGCCCTACTAGCCGCCGCATAGTAAATCTCAATTCAATCCTCCATCGAAGGGTCCAT
The DNA here is from genome assembly GCA_015844335.1 of Chrysopogon serrulatus. Lineage (NCBI taxonomy): Eukaryota > Viridiplantae > Streptophyta > Magnoliopsida > Poales > Poaceae > Chrysopogon > Chrysopogon serrulatus. The sequence goes on along the minus strand of JADLZL010007112.1, from coordinate 44,934 downwards.
GACGTGGCCTAGGAACAAGACCTCGCCCTTCTCGTACTCGACGATCGCGAACATGAACAGATGGTCCGCCACAAACCTCATCGGCGGCGGCGGGGGTTTCACCGGAGGACTGTAAGTCGGGCTCGCGGGGCTGTACATCGCGGCAACCGCTGTCGTGCCTTCCTCGTCGACCTCTACGGCACACGTCGACCTCACGGCCGACACGTGGAGCCCCTCCGGTGGCATGTTCGACACCATCCCCGACAGGTCGGCGGCGTGCGTGAACGGCGCGGACAGCCCGAGCTGGCCGAGCGCGCTCACCGCGTCGAACGAGAAGGAGAACCTGAACTTGGGGACCTTGCACGGGCACACTACCTGCTCGCGCCGGGGCGCGCACCGCATGACGAAGTCCGGCTCAGTGACGGCCAGGCGCAGCAGGTCGGCAAGCCCGTCGTCGCAGTGCGGCAGGAAGATGAGCATGCAGAAGCAGGGCGCCCTGGAGTCCAGCCTGCCGTCGCGCCCCGCCATCTTGTAGAAGCACTGGAGGACCTTGAACCCCAGGCTAGGGCCGTCGAAGCTCTCGGCGAACTGCATGCCAGCGTCCGACAGGAACGGCACCCGCACGCGCGTGCCGTCGCGGCGGTAGAAGGGGTCGCGGACGGTGTCCGACGGGTCGAACCGCCGTGCCCACGTCGCCTTGAAGTGCATGCCGTTGGCAAGGACGACTTTGGTGTCGCCGTGAACCGCGCCATCGGACAGGAGGTTGCGTATGCGCCCCGCCGTGGCCTGCTCGACGAAAGCGTTGATCTCGGCGATCGCCGCAGCTAGCTGGTTCTTGAAATCGACAGATCTTGCGACGGCCTGGTGAGCAGAGACGGCGGAGGACACGAACTCCGGCGTGAGGAAGAGCGTGCGGTCGACGAAGATGCCAGCGGCGAAGGAGAGCTGCGGCCACGTGGTCACGTCGGTGAGGAGCGTAGCGATCGCCACGTCGAGTTGGTGCGTGGTTTCGGAGCCCAGGAACCTGAGCATCTGGCCCAGCGTCTCGCCGCGCGTGCCCACGGCAAGCAGCGCGAGCCCAGCCCTGAGGGACATAGGCGAGAAGATGAAATTGGACTGCTTGGTTATCGCCTCCATGCCAGCGTACCAAGCGACTTGCAAGCAACTGTCCATGGCGAGCGAGCGGTTATCAGATTAACGTGAAGTGATTTCGATTATTAGCAGAGAGAACCTGATTAGATTACGGTGACGTGATTATTTATAGGTTCCGTGGTGTTGTGCTAATGCCGATCAAATTACTTCTGGAGGAGATGTTCGTGGAAAAGCAGGGGAAAGAGGACCCTTCGGTTTGTATTTATAGACCGAACCCTCGCATACGCATAGTCGCATCCGACTCGAATTCTCCACGTTCGTTTTCACCGAAAGGATGGTTTGGGCCCAATTAGGCGACAGGGCTTTTTAACCATTTTTTTTCTGCAGAAGGCTTGCGTATTTTTTTTTTAAAAAAAATTAAGACGGGCGCGGACGTAAAACAGAACATGATCCCTAGCAGAGGGCTCATAGGTGACTGACTACTCACGTATGAGATAACCGAGTTTACACGCTCCCACATCAACCCATTGGTTGGCGACGTGCTTCACGACGACGGATGACACTTGGGGCACTGTAGATATGGCATTACAGAAGCATCTTGCATTTCACTCCATAACTCTCAGGCCACTAGTGTGAAGAGAGAGTCAGCTCCCTTTCTCCTGTCTCCGTTCCGAAGGTTCCTCCACGAGGTCCACCATGCTAGGATTGAGTCGCCACCTATATGAGAAGCGTCGGCCCCTAGCGTAGCTAGTATATTCCACCACACTGGATGGGAGAAGGTGCAAGATGCTACGATATAGTCAATGGACTCAAGCACTTGGTCACATAGGTAGCACTGGTCAGGGGCGTCAAGACCATGCCGTCGTCGCCTATCTGTCGCCCAATGTCTTCTTTTGAGTGTGAGACAGAGAAAGATCTTGACTCTTAAGGGCGTCCAAGTGTCCTCGACTCTGTCACATCCTGGAATGGGGTGTGAGGCGGAGTGTAGCGCCCTATACGCCGACGTGTGGAGTGTACCCCGCCCGCCGTCCATCTCCAAATCAATCTTCTTCGGTGTCACTGAGTTGTACGGGCTACAGCATGTCCTAGATATGGAGGCACTCTTGAATTGCAGGGACCGAGAGGCCACCCATGATCAGTGTAACCCAGTGGCGGTTGAGTGGCACCTCGGCCACTGTTGTAACTCGGACATGTATGCGATCGACTAGGCTCACCGGTGCTAGGTCTTGGATGGACTGACCTTGCAGTCAACAACTCGTCTAGAAGCTGGAGCTATTGCCGTTCCCGATGATGGTGTATGTTGAGGTCGCAAAGAATGCTTGCACTTCACTGCTCATAGAGATTGGCAGCTTTTGACCAAGCTCGATGTTCATGTGTGTTTGAGCCAAAGCCACCTCGTTTTTAGGGCAATGTCGGTGAGGTGAAGGTTAGGTATGCCGAATCCTCTTCTCCGAAGCATTTGGGGACAACAAATTGTAGGGCATGCAACCATGCATTTGCCTCCAATGGAGCCCTCCTTTCTAGTCCAGAAGAAGTGCTGGCAAATAGCGTCGATCTCCTTCCTAGCTCAAGGAGGTAGACCATTCACAATGACCGTGTAGATTGGGATGGCGGCGAGGACCGAACTTGATCCAAGCCAAGCGTTCACTCTTCGCCATGAGAGGACCATGACAAGCCAGTACTCTCCATGCCACTGCGTCTATGGTGGATTGGATCCTCACCATTTTAGAAACACACAAAAATATATAGAAGATTTATAATCAGTATAAATGTAACATAAATGTAATATATCGATACATGAATATATAAAGTACAGAACGCAATTGGACTAACCTAAAAAGGTCATGCCAACATATGGAAAACCGGAAAAGGTCGCTGAAGTGCCGTTCCCATCGATAGCCAAGACAAGAAGGGTCGACAACTCGTGGATGCGCGTCGTATCCTAACACTGAACTGGCCCCCGATCGTGTTGGCCGCATCGGCGTCGGACTCCGACTTGGACGGCTGGGCCCTGCCACGTTCGTTGCAACTTGCAGCAGACAATGGCGTCCCGCCGTCTCCCCTCCTCACTGACATGGGGGCCTCGTGTAGCCTGAGGAAGATTCGGATGCCACATGTGCCACGGCGCTAATCGCAGTGCAGACAGGTTTGACTGACTGACTGCACCAGCGCAACCACACAGGTTTCGGGCAATACGGAAGGTTGAGCCAAATCAAGTAGCAGTAGTAGAAGCATTTCAGAGATTAAAAAGGATGTGGGCGGCAGAATAAACAAAGCACCCAACGCCTTTGCTGACCGAGGCCGGCGTGCCATAGGATTCCTTTCTTAACGGGAGGGGTGTTTGATGAGAACGGGTCGGGGCAGCCTAGTCCCCATCGGCCATCTCCACTTCTCCCGATCCACCCAGCCACGACGAACAGAGACGCCTTCCCGGCCTTACCAGCAGCCGGCAGCTTCTCATTTCTTCAGCCACCACCAACCAACCACAGCGAACTACTCGCACGAAACAGGAAGGGCAAACAGCTTCTCTCTCTCTCTCTCTCTCTCTCGCTCTCTACCTGAGACCTCAGTCGCTCTTCCTCAAAACGACGAGAGGAGGACGCCGTACGTACTCCGCAAGGTTCCCAGTTCACGCTCTCTAGCTAGTCTCTCCTCCTGCAATCCAGCTCCAATCTCCACCTCCGCTCCAGCAGCCTGAGCAGTTCGTAGCGAGCACGATCGAAGAGCCACCGTACACCCCGGGGCAGAAGCGGAGGAGGAGGAGGAGGAGAAGCCGAGCGAGATGGGGCTGGGCGTGAAGGCGACGCCGTTCACGTACGCGGCGCACGCGCTGGCCGCGGTGGCGGCGGTGCTGGTGCTGGTGTGGTGCGTCCACTTCCGCGGCGGCCTCGCGCTCGAGGCGCAGAACAAGAACCTCATCTTCAACGTAAGCGCCTCCCACTTTCCTTTGCAAGTTGCAACCGCCTTTGGGATTTGGCTAGCTTTGTTCCCTCTGTAGTTGTTGTCTTGTTGTTCCTTGCTTGCTTGTTGCGAGCCACGTCAGCGGCGCGGCTTTAGCTGCAAAGAAGAATATCGGACCGTAGCGTATGTTCCCTTGGTAGCGTACGTTTGATTTCTTGGGAAACTGTGTGACAGATTTGATCTGGCGGCAGAAGAAAGTAAGTAATAGTATTACTCTCTGTCTTTGGGCCCAATTCATCTTGAACATAGCAGATGGCTAGATGCTAGTACAACAAGAGAGGAGCCGCACATTGAGAATTAGAAGCTCTCTTGGCGTTGACCCGGCTCCGTACCTCATGTTGCTACAACACATAGGAAATGAGACGGAAATGGAGCAGAGACTTCGAGAGCATATAAGAAAAGCAACACCACATGGGGACTGACCTTAAACTTTCAACAAAGCTAAACGATCGGCCAGTTCTACTACCCTGCTTCAGAACATGGCTTGCAGTTTACGAATGAAATAATGCAGAATGCTACGTTCACCCGTGAATGGCTCCAAGAGAATGTTGACTGGAACCGGGCACTTTTATGTATAACTTACTCTCGAAAAAAAAAAAAAATCATGTTGTCTCCTTGATCCTTGTATGTCTGCCTCTGCCCTGGATCACTAAGATTAAGATTTTTGTTTTCTTTTTACCTCTACATGGATTCACTTATTACAAAATGTTAGCTTTCGCTTGGATCATGTCATGTCTTGCATAATAACCTAGGTAAAATGTCTGTCTCTGGCTCTCTGCCCTGGATCAGTAATGCGCAGAGTGTTTAACACAAAGCTTGAAAACTCGAACCTTTTTTTCTACCGCTGCATCGATCGAATCAACAATGGCTTATCCTGTTATCCATGTCTTTACTTGTCAGTTGCTGTAAAAACATTTTTCTGGTTTTCTGGCCTGTCCATTGCAGGTTCACCCTGTTCTTATGCTGATTGGCTACATTATCCTCGGCAGTGAAGGTAACAGCAATACACAATCATACTCACTTTAGTTCCATCTCTGCCATATCGGCACTAAAACGTTGGTTTCTCCCGGTCCACTGTATGGCAGCCATCATGATCTACAAGGTGTTTCCAAAGCTGAACCACGACACAGCCAAGCTGACGCATCTCATCCTCCACGCCATTGCGACCGTGCTCGGCGCCTTCGGCATCTACTGCGCGTTCAAGTTCCACAACGACAGCGGCATCGCCAACCTCTACAGCCTCCACTCCTGGCTCGGGATCGGGACCATCTCCCTGTACGGCATTCAGGTGATGCACTACGCGCCGGCCGGCCGGCGTCTCACGAATTTTGCAAGAATCTGCAGCCTTCCCCTGTTCTTGCAGCCTTGCAGGTGGATTACCTGATTGTCTTGTCTGTCGATTTGTTGCTCGCAGTGGGTGTTCGGGTTCGTGACCTTCTTCTTCCCCGGCGCGGCGCCGAGCGTGAGGCGCAGCGCGCTGCCCTGGCACGCGCTGTTCGGGCTCTTCGTCTACGTCCTGGCGCTGGCGACCGCGGAGCTCGGGTTCCTGGAGAAGCTCACCTTCCTGGAGAGCGGGGGGCTCGACAAGTACGGCGCCGAGGCGTTCCTGGTCAACTTCACGGCGCTCGTCGTCGTGCTGTTCGGCGCCTCCGTCGTCGTCGCCGCAGTCACGCCGGCGCACGTCGAGGAACCGCTGGGCTACGCCCCAATTCCGATCAACTAGTGGGAAGGACGTTACGGAGCATTCAGAAGAGTGCAGCTGTGTTCTGTCTGAATTGAACCATGACATCAGTCGTGTGGCTTAAGTCTGGAACGCATCCGCCATCCGGTTTTACTTCGAATTCGAGTCGGATGCGACTACGCGAGGGGTTCGGTCTATAAATACAAACCGAAGGGTCCTCTTTCCCCCACTTTTCCACAATCACCTCCAGGCTCCAGCCTCCAGGGGTGTGATTTGCTCCGCATTACGCACAACACCACAGAACCTTTAAATCATCATCACGTCACCATAATCTAACCAGGTTCTCTGCTAATAATCGAAATTACTTCACGTTAATCTGATAACCTCTCGCTCGACATGGATAGTTGCTTGCAAGTCGCTTGGTACGCCGGCATGGAGGCGATAACCAACCAGTCCAATTTCATCTTCTCGCCCATGTCCCTCAGGGCTGGGCTCGCGCTGCTCGCCGTGGGCACGCACGGCGCGACGCTGCGCCAGCTGCTCACGTTCCTGGGCTCCGAAAACACCCGCCACCTCGACGTGGCAACCGCGAGGCTCCTCACCAACGTGACCGCGTGGCCGCAGCTCTCCTTCGCCGCCGGCATCTTCGTGGACCGCACGCTCCTCCTCACGCCGGAGTTCGTGTCCTCCGCCGTCTCCGCTCACCAGGCCGTCGCGAGATCCGTCGATTTCCAGAACCACCCTGCTGCGGCGACAGCTGAGGTGAACGCTTTCGTCGAGCAGGCCACGGCGGGGCGGATCCGCAACCTCCTGCCCGATGGCGCGGTCCACGGCGACACCAAAATCGTCGCCGCCAACGGCATGCACTTCAAGGCGACGTGGGCACGGCGGTTCGACCCGTCGGACACCGTCCACGACTACTTCTACTGCCGCGACTTCGAGCACGTGGAGGTGCCGTTCCTGTCGGACGCTGGCATGCAGTACGCCGAGAGCTTCGACGCCCCTGGCCTGGAGTTCAAGGTCCTCCAGTGCTTCTACAAGATGGCGGCGCGTGACGGCAGGCTGGACTCGAGGGCGCCCTGCTTCTGCATGCTCATCTTCCTGCCGCACAGCGACGACGGGCTTGCCGACCTGCTGCGCCTGGCCGTCACCGAGCCGGATTTCGTCATGCGGTGCGCGCCCCGGCGCGAGCAGGAAGTCTGCCCGTGCAAGGTCCCCAGGTTCAAGTTCTCCTTCGAGTTCGACGCGGTGAGCGCGCTCTGCAAGCTCGGGCTGTCCGCGCCGTTCACGGACGCCGCCGACCTGTCGGGGATGGTGTCGAACATGCCACCCGAGGGGCTCTACGTGTCGGCCATGAGGCAGACGTGCGCCGTGGAGGTCGACGAGGAAGGCACGACGGCGGTTGCAGCGACATACGACGTTTATAGCCCAACCGGTATGGAATGGACACCCCCGCCGCCGCCGCCGATGAGCTTTGTGGCGGACCATCCGTTCATGTTCGCCATCGTCGAGTACGAGAAGGGCGAGGTCTTGTTCCTAGGCCACGTCATGGACCCTTCCAAAGAGGATTGAATTGACTGACTACGCGGCTGCCGGGCTGCGCAGTATTGGATGGTTTGGGGCCGGCTCCGTACTGAGTGATGGCTAGTTCTCGGCTCCGTTTTTCTTACCGTTTTTCTGGACTGAAATGGCCCGTCCTTTGAGACTTTTGCAGTCTTGTTTGGATTGTTACCAACTTACCATTTGCCGATAGGAACGTGTTTTCACAACAGCTACGCGTTTTTAAGTAGCACTCTAAAGTTTATTTTTTTAATAAAAAGTGCAGCTGGACCATATTTTTATAGAGACACTATGACATCTTAGATACTGCATTGTGGGTGAAATGTTTGTTTAGAGCATTGTGTGGCCCGTTTAACACGACTTCTCTGGTTTTAGGAGTTGTTTTTTTTGCAAAATAGGATAAAGCTAAACGGTTTCACCGAGTTACTAAAAAAAAGTGGTTTCGCTAAGAAAACCTCTTAATCATGCTCGCATAGAGGTTTATAGTGTAATGAAGTTGAAAATAGCGGCGTCATCTGTTTTCATCTCGTCTTGATGGGCTCTGCATGTGTTTTATAAGAGCATACATGTGTAGCAGTTTTGCCATGGCTTATTAAAATGGCTCTACTGATAAAATTGTTTATGGAGTTAAAGAAAAAAACCACATGTAAAATAAAGATGTGCCAAACAGGTTTCCAGAGCCCACATGGCTCCTTCAATTTTTAAATGCCTATGTGTCCTAATTTTGTCCACGTATTTTGATACTCATAGCTCTTATTAAAACATTTGCTTTTCTGAGAAACTGTAAGTCCATGTCATGTTCTAGTAATAATAATGAAGAGGTAGCATAAAACATAAAACATTAATTCTATGTTCCTACAAGAAGTGCATCCGATTTATAACTGCTATAAACATACGTGTCCAGAAAACCAGATGAGAGGCTCGGTTACGGGTATTGGTATAGACTCGCTTTGTTCTAAGGTACATGCTGCTAATCTAGGAAGCAAAACACTGTCGTCCTGAAAGGAGAACCAGATGAGGTGACGAGATGCTGAGGTAGCAAAGATTGATCACTTCTTCCCCTCTTTCTTGTCGTCCTTCTTCTTCTCTTCCTTAGCTGGGCCGACCGAGACGACGTCGATCTTTCCGAACTTCTTCAACTTCTTGGCGACGAGGACGGTGTCCATTTCACCGATTACGGTCATCTTCTGAGCTGTGTGATCAGCGGCTATCGAATCGATTCCTGTTTATTAAGATCATACGCTCAAAGAAAGAAAACAGAATATGCTCATATGCATATAGCAGGAGAGCTCAATTTCATAACAGAGAAACCAATAGAGACTCGCTTAATTTGCCAAGGCAGGAGCAGGACAGGATAAAAGAAGAACCGAGAAGCTGAAAAGAGAAGAACTGAAGAAAGGCGATAGAATCATAGAAGTGAGAGGCGACACTCTGATGGTGGAAGGTAGACATTAAAACCTACCGCAGATATCTGCAACAGTTTCCATTGCCTTCTGCTTCACCTTCTCATCGCTCATGGAGGAGATCTTCAAGACCACCTTCTGCTGGCATGGAAACAGAGCTCAGGAAGGAATTAATTAGAACTCTATCCGGGAACAACAGCCTGAGGCTTGCAACGAACTGGAACCACGCATACCTGCGGCGCCATCCTGGAGGAAGAAAGATAGAGCCTGCTTTGATTTTTGTCGAACCCTGCAATGAGCCAATGAGCCGATCCACGATCTATTATTATACACGTACATATCGACGCAAAGCATAGGTTTCTTTTTTAATATTGTCGCGCTTTGCTTTGTGGGCCCAAGCCCAACCCATACAGCATGGGCGGAATGAAAATAACACCAGTACGGCGATTCCGGCGATTCCTCCAAAAATATCCGAACTACATTTTCGTAAGAAACGATACAAAAACATACGACTTATGAGGTTCTAAAAAAATCGAAAGAAACTATAGACACACATGGTGTTTCTAATATATATACTGATATACACATCACCATAAATTTTGAGATTCAAAACCATTTTATAAAAAATCATACAAAAATAACAAATTTCATGTGCGTATGTACTATAATACAACACCAAAAATTGTTATTTCTGTATGATTTTTTTTCTAGATTATAAATATAAATCTCAAATTTTGTAACAAAGGGCTTGCTTAGTTGGGATCCAAAATTTGCCAATCTAAAACTAGGGCAAGCCAAAATTAGGGTATGCCAAATCATGGTTTCCAAAACCTTGGCAAGAATTTTGGTATAGCACTTGGTTGGTTGCCAAAATAAAGGCTTGCCAAAATTTTCTTTTATATGTAGTTTAAGAACATTCTAGAGACTTGTCAAAACTTCGGTATGCCATGGTTTTAGTTTGGCAATAAATCAATTGATGACCATAAATTTGGCATTTTTTGGTTTGGCAAGAATTGATGCCAACCAAATAAATCCCAAAATAAATCTATAGATGCACTATGGATATGTATCATTTTTTTCTTCAAAACACTTAAGTATAATTTTATAGAAGGTTTTCACGATCCCACTAAAGAGATAGTCAAATATACACATTGCCAAAATAAGTATGATACTGAATATTTTTCCATGAATCCCAGACTTTGCTAGTCCATTTCAAAAACACCATATGAAAAGGTTTCTAGGTGATCGTGTCTACGACGACGGCTTAGAGAAAAATTGTGCAGAGACAGATCCCATGGAGTTACTATGGGCATCTAATTTACGACAAGTGTGCATCTAATAAATGAAACTATTGCTTGAATTTAAAAGGAATAATTAGAAGGAAAAAAACTACCCTCATATCCACAGTGAATACCCATAGTTATCCCATGCGGACCATCTCCACCTTTTTTTCACGGTGCCGATGTGCCAACTACCATTACCACCTTGCTCACTGGGTACTACTCCAGTCCTCCTTCATAGCCGGACTTTTCCTCTGTCCTCACCTGCCTAATATAAAGGTTATAAACTATAATTATCAATATTTATAATATAAACTTAATTATGAAATAATTTTTTAATAAATATATTTGAGGATATAAATGTTATTTATTATTTTTTATAAATATAATTAAACTTTAAAAGATCTGACCAGTTTGTTTGAACAGAGAAAGTACACGATTTCTCCGCCCGGCTAGCTTCGTCCTCCCCACGAGGTCAGGTGGGTGAGGTTGGTTGAGTCTGGTGGCTGTACTTCCTAACACAACGACCGGAGAAGCAAAGGCAGCGAATGAACAGCTGCACAGCGAATGAACAGCTGCAGAGGGCGGGCGCAGGGCGCGCAGCTAACCAGAAACCATACGAGTCTAGTTTTGTTAGCCTTTTTGACATACGCCGCTAAAACGTGCACGGATAAAAATCGCGGTGACGTTCAATGACGCAAATCAGCAGTAGAGAATGGAAGTTAGTGGAAGCTCCACTCCACGTACGCGACCTTCAGGGTCAGCAGACTCAGCACGCGGCCAAAGGCGAAAACAACCATCCGGCGGCCGGCCACCGTTCGTCTTCAATCAAAATGCATGGTACAGTACAGTATCTGATTCCGGCGCTGCAGTGCGCAAACGGCACGGAACGAGTAGGCATGCGGTCAGCATCAGGGATCCAGGGCACGGCGATGCCTCCGCGTGGCATCGCGTCGCGGTCTTGGTTGATCGATCCATCAATCCGTGCTTTCCCCTTCCTCATCATCCTACACGCCCAGGCCCAAACAAACCAGGCACAGCTGAACGGCCGAGCAGAAAATTGAATTCCGGCACATGAGCTCGGTTGTTACCGCGATAGGGAAAGGGGCCGAGAAGGGACCACCACGGCGTGGTGTTTTCGTCGCCTCGACCTCGATCATGCGTCTGATGTCAGCTCGTCCGTCCTCGCTCGCCGAACGCCGGCCGTATGCCATCTGACTGAGGGACGATGGAGGCCGCGGCGGCGGCTAAGGCGTCGTCGTCCCGGCTCGCGCGGAGCCTGGCTGCCGCAGCGCCTTGTTGTTACAGCGGCGTGTTCGTCTTCTTCGTCGCGCTCGTCGCCGGAGCTCTCGTCTCCGCCTGCTGGATGTCTGCCAGCGCCAGAGTACAATACTTGCCTGCTTCTTTTTTTTTCTTCCCTTTCCGCAGTTTCTCATCTGTGATGTCTGTCTCTTGATCAATTCTTGGCTCTCGACACTCATGACACATGGCGAGTAGTAGCTGGGTAATCTGTTCAGCCATATGCTTGGTTGGTTGTTGAATAACCACGCGCTGTTAGAACAGTGGCACGGCTGCCGACAAGTTTCTACAACCTGCACTGCACATTAGATCGTCAAACTCATTAACTTCGTTCAACGATTTTTTTTTTCACGAACACGCAAAAGGGTTTGTGCGTCTTTGTATTAATTAAGGTAGAGGTTTGTAGTACAAGCGCTTCAACAATTTTTTTGAACAAAGAGTTAAGCCAATTAATGTGGAATTGCTTCTGTTCTTACAACACATATGGCTTATCTTACGCATTTTTTTTTACTGATTTTAAGATGCAGGTCACTCCGATCACTCCTGTCGCCACTCCAGCCATAGCACACAACGCTGCAACGGGGCCAGAGCCAGCGCCGAGTCCGCCGCAGTTCAGCGGCGTCGTCGGCGCGAGCACGAACAAAACACCGTCCGCGGCGGCCAGTTTCGCGCCACCGCCTCGGGAGGTGCCGGTGCCAGTGGCAGTGCGCCCCGTGGCCCCGCCCCGGCGCCCGCGGCGCCGCCGCCGCCGCCGGACTGCCCGTCCTACTTCCGGTGGATCCACGAGGACCTGCGGCCGTGGCGCGCCACGGGGTGACGCGCGACGCGGTGGAGGGCGCGCGCCGGCTGTTCGCGCCCAAGTTCCGCGTCACCGTGGTCGCGGGCCGCCTGTACGTGGCGCGCTACGGCCGGTGCTTCCAGACGCGGGCCGCGTTCACGCAGTGGGGCATCCTGCAGCTGCTCCGCCGCTACCCCCGGCCGCGTCCCGGACCTCGACCTCATGTTCGACTGCGACGACCTGCCCGTCGTTGGCGCTGGCGACCGCCGCCAGGCGCCGCCGCCGCCACTGTTCCGGTACAGCGGCAGCGAGACCACGCTCGACATCGCCTTCCCTGACTGGTCATTCTGGGGTTGGTAAATACATATACGCGCATTGCATGCAGTTCCTCTCCATGACGACCATGCATGATGATCATGTCTGTTCGTTAAGCTCGGTAATCCCTCGGCTCACAAAGTGCTCCATTCTTGTTTGGATTTGGAAGGCCGGAGCTCAACATAAAGCCATGGGAAGCGCTGCGAAGGGAGATCAACGAAGCGAACGCCATGGTGAACTGGACGGACAGGGCGCCGTACGCGTACTGGAAGGGGAACCCCATGGTGGGCGCCGAACGCCTGCTCCTCCTCAGGTGCAACGCGTCCGGCAAGCGTGACTGGAACGCGCGGGTATACGCGCAGGTACATTCCTCCCCGAGTCGTGCAGGCCGGCGTGCGTGCGCAAACGCCCTCGCCACGGCATGGCACGTGAGTACGTGACACTGACACGGGAGGCTACTGCAACTTTCAGGACTGGGGAAAGGAGGTGCGGCACGGGTTCAGGGGATCGGACCTGTCCAAGCAATGCACGCACAGGTACAAAATCTACATCGAAGGGCGGGGGTGGTCGGTGAGCGAGAAGTACATCCTGGCGTGCGACTCGGTGGCGCTCATGGTGCGGCCGAGGTTCCACGACTTCTTCTCGCGGGGGCTGACGCCGCTGCGGCACTACTGGCCCGTCCGCGGCGACCGCGGCATGTGCCGGTCCATCAAGTACGCCGTCGACTGGGGCAACGCTCACACGGACAGGGTAGGGTACCTTGCTTCCCCGATCCCCTTCACCTTCCGTATAGTACTGCGAATTCCGAACAGGACCAAACAGACGCTCTTGTCTGGCGGCAATGGCAGGCGCAGGAGATGGCAGGGAACGCGAGCAGGTTCGTCCAGGAGGATCTGGCGATGGACCGCGTCTACGACTACATGTTCCACCTCCTGGCAGAGTACGCCACGCTGCTGCGGTACAGGCCCGCCGTGCCGCGCGGCGCCGCGGAGGTCACCGTCGAGTCCATGACCCGGGGGAGGCGGGGGCTGCAGAGGCAGTCCATGATGGACACGGTGGTGGCCAGCGCGAATGGCGGCCAAGGCCCCTGCAGGCTGCAGCCGGCTTACAGTCCTGAAGAACTACAGGCGCTGCGAAGAGCGAGGGCCGATGTGGTGAGGCAAGTGGAGGCGTGGGAGAAGTGATGGTTGACACCGCTAGGCCAAACGATTCCGATTATTTGCTGGAGTACAGTGCATGGAGAAGTAGAGTCAATGATGATAAAAATAGTTGTTTCATTGGCTTCTAGTTTATTTTTTAAAAGGACAAATAGCTTCTCACCATAATGCATAAAGGAGCCAGAGCCTCTAAAGCTTTACCGACAGGGGTCTTAGTACTCTTAGATCAATCATTTCCAGCAGCTTACTAAAACTTCATCCCTAATGTGATGGTATTATTGAAAAATGCTCTAATAAATTACCAATAATCTCTCCAATATATAAGACTCACATGTCATATTATGATTTTTAATTTTTATTTCTTTTTTTTATTCTCTCTCTATGACAATATCTCCTCCGCAATTTCCCAACTCCGGCCCTGACCTTGGCCTCGGCCACCACTACACCACCTTAGCCCCCGTCGACTGCACCCACCCTAGCCCTGTCGGACACCATTGCACCTGCCTCGGCTGACACGGCCACGCCTAGTCTAGGTATGTATCTTGTATGGCGCAAGTGGTTCGGCCGAACAAGGCCTTCGAAATAGGGGCCCTCAATCAGTAATTAGATGGCCAATTAGCCTTCTTATCGCAGCCTATAGGAGCATCGATTGATCAAAAATTCATTGATGCGGCTCTAATGCGACTTCTCAACTCTCAATGGTTTTTAGTTACCACGGTGAGTTTACTCCTAGCTGCCGTTGATTGGCTTGACAGTGAGTCAGGTGCTTATATAAGGACCTGGTCTAGTCAACCTTAGCCCGCCCACCATAAAACCCACTTTGCTCGGGTCCTGCCACACCCAGCTCCACTCATGGGCCCAACCTTGCCCCGCCTTGGTCACGGAAACCAACGTGCCCACCCAACAGCTCTGGTCACCATGACGCCTCTCGTTGCGTTGAACCCTAGTCGTGGCCACCATGACACTCAACCCCCGCCTAGCAACGATGAATAACAATAACGGTAGGGAAGACAATGATAGTTAGGGTGGGCCTAGTTTTTATTGGAGTAGATGCAATTCCCCTTTTATTTACGGGAAGATGGAGAAGATATTGGTGACAAAATGTGAGAATTATTGGAGGCTGCTGGAGCAATGGAATCGACATATTCTTTAATATGACAGTTTAACGGGGATGAAAAATGATATTGAGAGCTGTCGAAGCTGTCGGAGATGCTTTTAATGGCTAAGGAGAAGGATGGCGGGATTTTTTTTTCCAAATTTGGTCGAATAAATACAGAGTGAATTTGTAAATTTAATATCTTGCCTTTTTTTTTTTCATAGCTTCCGTTCCCCCGCACTGGTCAATCCCGAGCCTCAGTGTCACGTTAGCTGCAGCAAAGAGCCAAAGACCCCTGATAGCGTCCGTTCCCCCGCACTGGTCATTCTTGAGACGCCTCACGCGCTGCCGCACGCCCGCACCGCCTTTGCCCGCGCAGGCCTCAGAAATAAAGCCGTCGCCCTCCACGCCGTTGGGGACGTCATAACTCACTGAGAGCTCACGAGGGCGCTCCGGGGTCCGCCGGACCAGATTACTAGTCCACTCTTCGGTCTTTCCAGCAGCAGACGAAGCACAGACGGGCTGCCCCTCCTCTGCTTTCGCGCAACCGAGCCGGTTGGGAGCAGTCACCGTCGCAGCCCCGACAGCCGGCGGCCGGGTGCCATGGCGACGGCCGCCCCATCAGCGGCGGACTGCCGGGTGCGCACCGTGCTCGCGGCGGCGATGTCGAGGACCACCGCCGCCTTCCTCTTCCTCTCCGTCGTCGCCGTCGGGGTGGTCGTCTCGGTCTCGGGTCGCTGGATCACCGCCGCCACCGCTGTGAGTGCACGCTCTCTGATTCCTTCTTGTCGTGTCACGATCAGAGCGCATCCTTTGAACCTTTTTGTTGCGGCGCTGCTGCTTCCGCATGATCGCCAGATTCTCCCTCTTTTTTTTTTTTTTTTTTTTTTTTGGACTTATTAGGAAATTGTAGATATAAAGTTTTTTTTAGTTATAAACTAAAAAATGACGAGCGATGGAGTAACTTCCTTTCTGAAGAAGAAGAGTGCGAGAATTAACTTGCTTTATTTTGAGATCAGGACAAAACTGCGAATGGTTTTGGGTGTGTTCTAATTTCGGGCGTAGAGCTGGCAGTTTTTCCTTTCTAGCCGCGCGCCTTGCTGTTGAGCTCTGTTTGGCCTGCAAATGGCAGCAGCAGCCAGCAGAAAACCCTTGTGTGCAGCAGTACACCTTATTCTAAATTCCGCATTGCGTTCGCCGGGCTGACATGCTAATCAAGGCCACAACATGACCTAATTCTAAAAAAATACAGTTTCCTTCTCCATAATTGCTGCATGATTAGTTCTAGATACAAGACTTGTAGTAGCCCAGAAAGGAGTGGTGAGCTAGTCTTCCAAAGTTTATTCCTTTAGCTGACTTTATTTTTATGGTGAAGCGTCGTGTAGTGGCCACGCACTAAGACAATGAGAGCGACTGAATGAGACTATAAGGCGGCGGTGCGTGAACGCTAGGGGACCCCAGATCGAGGGAAGAGGCTTGCTACTTTCTCAGTCCGGCGACCCTCCTGCCCCCGCCTTTGGACCGCCGGCGCAGGAAGACCCGTAGCTAGGCTAGCTAGCTAGATTACACTACTCCGTTTCTGTTTTCTGTTTTGCCCGGCACGGCACGGTGCTCGATTGCTCGTTCGTGCAGACGGGATGGTATTGGTACGACGACCACGGGAGCTCGTGCAGCGGTGTAGGCTAGCCGTCGTTAAAGAATGGGTTCAAGTGGAAAGAGGCAGAGAGCGAAATAGAAAGCCCAAGGTTCCACTTGGTGCCTCACGAACTGGGGTACACATCACACAGTTCACAGAAGCAAGGCAAGTGGAACCTGCAAGCTCGCCCACGTCTGTGGTGGAAGGAAGTCCAAGCCAGTGACGTGCGCCGTGCCGTGACAAACGGATATTTCCTTTGCACGAATCCGCGAGAATCTTGCTCCATTGGTTGCTTTCTCCGTTGGTCAGGACTCAGAAACGGCAGCATTCGGCTGGATGCGGCTGGAGCAGCCAGCTGCGGCACAAGACGATTGGGAATTGGATGACTACTGCACGCTCATTTGCTCACTCGTTTGCAATAAAGTTTATCAAACTCTGAAAAAGAAACTAATCAAGAGGATTAATTAAAGAAACCTATGGACATTCATGTGAGACAGAAAAAATGAGAAATTAAAAACCTGAGAAATTAGAGATATTTCTGCAAGAAAAAAGCTGAGAAATTAAAGAGATATTTCTGCGAGAAAACAGGTCTATGCAAGTCCTGAGCTTAATTGGGCGATGACTGTACAAGCTCTAAATAAAGATTGTGCTTTAACAGGTCTTGACGAGCCTTGGTTCAGCTAATGTCCTGTGCTAGCTCATAATTGGGCTTGATGACTGAATCACATCTGCATTGGGCCTTTTACGACTCAAATGACTTATTCGTCGCTTTTGTACCTCTTTGCCGTTGCAGGGACGCCTGACGCGCCTCCCCACCACCGCGGCCATTCCCGCCGCAGCCGCCGTACTCCACCACCCCGAAACGCAACAGCTGCAACCGCCGCGCCCGTCCGCACCACCGCCGTCTCCTCCCCCTTCCCGACCACCACCTCCCTCCTACTCCATATCCTGCCCCAGCCTCAACCTCTCCGGTCCCGCCAAAGCGCCCAAAGCCTCACAAAACCCTCGCGCGCGCGCTCTCATCTCCCTCCGTCTGCCCCGCCTCCCCCAGCCCACCCCCGCCCTTCCTCCTCCGCCGCCGCCTCGTCATCCTCCAACAACTCGTGCCCGTCCTATTTCCGCTTCATCCACGAGGACCTCCGCCCATGGCGCGCCGCGGGCGGGATCACGCGCGCCATGCTCGACCGCGCCCACCTCACCGCCACCTTCCGCCTCGTCGTGCTCGGCGGCCGCGCCTACATCCAGCGGTTCCGCCCGGCGTTCCAGACCCGGGACCTCTTCACCATCTGGGGCGTCCTCCAGCTGCTTCGTCGCTACCCCGGCCGCGTCCCCGATCTCGAACTCATGTTCGACACCGTCGACTGGCCCGTCATCCGCGCCCACCTCTACCGCGGGAAGTACGCCGAGATGTTGCCACCGCTGTTCCGCTACTGCGGGGATGATAAAACGCTGGATATCGTCTTCCCGGATTGGTCGTTCTGGGGATGGTAATTTTACTTGCTTGCTTGTTTGAATTGTGCATTTTTCAGTGTAAAAGGATAAAACTGGGAACTGAACACCACAAGATGGCAACAAAAATGTATGTCAATGATATGCACAATCATCAGTCATAGAGCTACTGAACGCACCATTTCTATTTCCTACTGTGTTAGAGATTGTTCATGCTAGTTTGATTAACGCTAATGTTTTCAGTATTGCTAGTAGAATAAATTTGAAATTTATAGTTTCCAATTTCCATACCTTAAAGACTTGTATGCATATGAAGTACAGTTGTTCTAATGATACAACTATCCTTCACTGGCAGGCCAGAGATCAACATAAAGCCATGGGATGCCCTACAGGAGGACTTGAAGGATGGTAATAATAGAGTGAGATGGATGGATAGAGAACCTTATGCTTACTGGAAAGGGAATCCATCAGTTTCTGCAACACGTAAGGAACTGGTTAAGTGTAATGTCTCCAGTACACATGATTGGAACGCAAGGATTTACGCTCAGGTAACTTGTTTTTGTTTGTTTATTTTTCCATCCCTGCAATAGGGATCCTTGGAGAAAGTAGAGTCCCTCTGTTCCCCCCTAACAGATTAAAATGGTTCTCTTTGAATTTAGTAACTACTATTACAAGTTTGCTTCTGTAAATGTCTTACTTTATTTTTGGCTTCTGGGACTTAGGATTGGTTCAAGGAGAGCAAGGCAGGATATAAGGACTCAGATTTGAGTAGTCAATGTGCTCACAGGTTTGCCCTTTTTTTCTTGTTCTTGTTGAATTATAACAAGTAAGGAATTACATAGTTCTATCAATAGCACTTATGTTCTTAGCACCTTTTGCTTAACCGTTTACAGGTACAAGATCTATATTGAAGGATCAGCGTGGTCCATCAGTGAGAAATATATACTAGCATGTGATTCAATGACCCTGTTGGTTACACCAAGATACTATGATTTCTTTTCAAGGTCACTTATGCCGATTCAGCATTATTGGCCTGTTCGGGATGACAATAAATGTGCCTCCATAAAATATGCTGTTGATTGGGGCAACTCTCACAAACAATTGGTATATTTGCATCTATCTATATTTTGTCTTTTACATTTGTAGGCAATTTTTTGCAGTGCTAAACATTAGATTTGGAAATAATAGTAATAACCTCCGTTTGTTACTAACTGAAGTCCAGTTGAGATGCAGCGTATGGTCTATGGTGTGAACCCAAGGTGCCTAATCTTTCTTAGATATCTATGTCTCATTAAGGCAACATAATTAAATCATCACCCGTAGGTGTTACTGAAAGGGTTTGGTGCAAACAGCTTCTGCCCCTAATAACTTGCACTGAGAAATTAACCTGGACCTTTTGTTGAAACGTAAATAGCGTAAAACCCCACCATGACGCAAAATATGGCAGAACATAATGTTCCAAGCATATATGCTAATATTTGAGCATGGGATTAAGAACTGAAAGATAAAAGTTTTTCATCCAAAACTGGAGTGACCTACTTTTCAGCTTAGACTGGATAAGTGTCTACCATTCAGTGAACTTGTTTCAATGGGCTTCTCTTCACTAACAGCCATTTCGAGTTTTCCATAGAGTTAATAAAACTTTTAAATATGAATCTGATCCAAAACAAATGTTCTAGGGTGCATGCTGATAAAAATGCTTTAGATATGCCCAAGGTTCAAAACTTGGGAGTCAGGACCATTATGCTATTGCTAATAAAAATGGTTTAGATTTTTCAAGCAAAAATTTATATTACCATCATCAAAATTACTTCAATGCTAATTTAGTTTTATGAATTTAATATAGGTGAGACTTAATGTTATAAACTACTAGTACTAAATTAGACAGGCGACACTGATTTTTTACTTGCATGTTTAGGATTTTTAGCGTGCCTTTACATTGCAGTCTCATAGATTGTTCCTCTACCTTGGTGAGAAATATACTGCATTTTTCTCAAATGAAATATGTTTCTCATACTCGAAACCTTTGATAGGCACAGCGCATAGGAAAGCAAGCAAGTAATTTCATTCAAGAAGAGCTCAGTATGGACCATGTTTATGACTACATGCTTCATCTTCTAACTGAATATTCCAAGCTCCTAAAGTTCAAGCCCACTAAGCCACCTGAAGCTGTTGAGGTTCTGTTCAGAGTCTTTGGCCTGCCAAGCTGAAGGCCTTGAGAAGAAGTTTCTTATGGAATCCATGGTGAAGTTTGCCCGTGATGCAGGCCCATGTGATCTGCCTCCTCCCTTCAACCCTCATGAGCTCAAGTTGCTAAAGCAGAGGAAAGAAAATTCAATAAAGCAGATTCAAAAGTGGGAGCAAAGAGATTTGGGGGCATAGATAACAAGTTTTGATCCCCCTGCTTCTTTTTTCTTCCAATCGCAGGCACAGATAATTGGTGCCTTTTTGGAATGAGGGGAATATGATCTAACTCAGTGTCATTGAGGTGTGCCCAAATACCAATTATTCATTGGCTGAAATCAACGTAGAAAAATCTAGATAAATTGAGCAAACACCCATTCCTTAGGGGTTTTTTTTTGTATAAAGCAATGGTTAGCTACTTAGCTATAACTATTTTTCTGTATTTAATTTTGTTTGATTGGCTTTACTTTGTAAAGCAATTGTAATGTGACACAGAAATAGTTCAACAACAATTATGCAGAATATATAATTCTCAGCTGATATTCACTTTCTAAGTGAGATTGGATGCTATAGCTCAAAAATAACTATTGCAATGTGAACTCCTGGGTGTTCTTGTACCATTTGAACTTGATTTGATGGGCGTGTCAAGGGTATCCTCTGGGAGGTTAACGCATGACATCCAGTTAATTAATTTTACTTGAAATGCTCTCTTTCACTGGTTGCTGGCATGTTAAGCAACTTTGCTGCTTCCACAACTTAACACAAAGAACAGCTTCACCAGTATTTTTACCCTGCAGAAAACTCTTGAATCAATGGTACTATGATAGACCGATGGAAAGGAAGGTGGTGCCTGGTAAACATTTCTAGTCCATTTATGATTTGCATCACTAGGAGTTTCGAAGCCTGTGTCAGTTTCTTAAGAATCAATCCAATTCAGCATTTTCTGTGTTGAACAGGGATAGATTGCAGGTTTCAGTTCTCCGCTACAGCAATGCATTGTTTTCTTTGCGTTGATGTCAGGTAAAGGTTATTAATACTAGATTTCTTTGACTTCTTTCATATATTGGGTATATGAACTTGCCTTGATCATGGCTTTGGTTGTTGGAGTGCCTTGATCATCGCTTTGGTTGTTGGAGTGAGAACTGACAATCTCACCTTGGTAGACATTCTACCACACGTACAATCCGTTGTGGAAAAAGGGCTAATACAACATAAGAAGATCTAGCAGAGTAATTTCTAATGCTTTACATGGCCCCAAGTTTGATGTCACGTATTTTTCACCTTTTACTGTTCTGTTGCTGCTTTATCCATTACATTGCATCCAGACTGCATCCGGGCTCATGTAGAGATTATCAATATCTAGCTACATTGACGTGGAAAAGATCATACGTCAGTTACTCTATCCTTCCAAGTTATATGTCACTTTCTTTGTCCTAAGTTAAATTTGGCCAGGTTTTAGAAAAAAAAATATATTAACATCTGGAAGCTCAAATAAATGCACTGTCTTTTTTTGACAAGGAATAAATGCACTGTCAAATAAATGCACTGTCTTGAAATATTTCAAGATGGATTTAATGCAGTATGTGTGTTATAGATTTTGTTGTATTTTTCTATAAATTTAATTAAAATTAGAGAAATTTGACGTGATAAAACTAAAGTGACATTTAATTTTGAATGGAGCAAGTAAATATTTTTCCCGTGAAACACAAACAAGAAAGAAACAAGCAGGGTGATGTGAAGAAAATTAAGATAATTTTGGAACGAAAACTAAGACCTTATTTGGATTCATTAGCTACTAATAACTTTTAGCTAATATTAGCTAGCTAACTATTAGCTATTATTAGCTAGTTTAGTCCAACTAGTAAGATGGTTGTTAGTTAGTAATTAGCTAACAGTTAGCTAGACTAATAGCTAGAGCTGTACCCATGCTCTTTTAGGGAATTGCAAGCGGTTACAGGTACTTGATGGTTAATGTGGTGAAACAACTTTTTGAGTGGCGAATGTAGAAAGGAGAGATAAAGTAAAGAATGCCATTCTCAAATCTGAATAGAGTACCAGGGAACCTTGTGTCTGAAGGCTATATCACAGCGCATCCCATTTGGCAGCCACAGGAATCATGATTAGTCCTGCGTTAATTTTTAGCTAACAGTTATCCCCTTTTCGGACCACTAATAAACAATAGACTGGCCTGCAATATAAGAAACTAAAAAAAAAAAATATTAGGCTCTATATATCTAAGATGCTGGGCTCTGTTTGGAATGCGGGACCAAAAATATATTTAGTATTGACTTGTTTATATATCTAATGCATTTCTTTCTGTACCCATGCTCTTTGATAGAAATGAAGTGTTTGGAACAGGTAATTGATGGTCAAAAATTTATTGGTTTATGTGAAACAAGTTTTATCAAATGGCGAAATGTAGAAATCAGACTATCAGTTAAAAGAAAATAATTGCCATTCTCAAATGTGCATGCAATAGGGACAAAGGAAGCACATGGCTGTGCATGCAGGTCCGTAGATTAGTGTGCATCCCATTTGAGCCACAGGAATCATGATTAGCTCCTCATTTTTTTTCATTCCTCCAAAACTGCACTTTCATTGCCCTTTTCGGACCACCTTTAAATTAAACAATCCCCACTGGCCTGCACGTGCATATTCGTGTGGAAAAAAAAAATCTCTCCTCTAGGCTCCAAGAACCGAACGGGGCTAAATGAAACTGAACACTGGAAAGGGAGGAAACGCATCATATTTCTCAAAAAAAAAAAAAAACAGCAACCATTTTTTTTTCCTTTTAAAGTTCCACATAAGAAAAGAACTAGGAAGCTTGTGTTCTGAATCAAAGCTTGAGAACATGATTGTGACTTTTGAGTTGCTCATTTCTTCTGATCAACTAGTGTACCATTTATTCCTTTTCCTTGCAGGCTAACATTTCGCCAGGTCACGGCATGATGGCGCCCTGTCAAACTAACCAGTACGTGACCACGGCTAACATTCCTGATGAGTGATTACTCTCGATTTCCTTTTTTTAAACCAAGGTGATTGTTACTTTAGAATTGTCGTAACTTTCTGCAATAGTGAGTGGGTACGGTGCACCAACTCTTCTCAGGCTATCGCGTCATCCTTTTCCCCTAATAAAATGTCAAAAGATTATCTGGTCGCAGGCAAGTGCGAGGGCACAAAGAAACACCTCGGTCCATTTATATAAAACAAAAAAAGAAACACCCGGTCCGGCCGTGACACGGAACGAAAGCGTATTCTATACCCCCTGATCCCAGGAAAGATTTGAAGCGTCACCTAACCGTCCGGCCGGTCGCTCTCAGTGTGCCTGCGTGAAGGAGCGTGTCCGGACATCCAAGCTGAGGAGAAGACCTGAATTTGGCCCGGAAGATTTCAAACTCCGATGGAGGGATGACCGGATGAACACCAGTGTGCTCTGATAAAGTGGTGAATTGGTGATAGGCTCAAGTGTCAGCTTCAGGTAAAGATGATTGGCTACCTGATCGATCTACTAGTGCTCTGGAGCTGTGAAGCGAGTGTGTGTGTGTGTGTGCCGTGTCCGGAAGAGTAGGTAGGCGGCACGTGCCCCAGGTGTACAAACTCGGCTCCGGTACGTGTACGTACGTACAAGAGGCTGAAGAGTAGGGAGACCGGAAAAGAGGGGCAGAATAAAGTGGGGGTGTGATGGCAGGATTAATACCTGGGGGTGGGTTTGGTTGGGGCTTTCAGCTTTGTCCTCGTATACTATACGATTAGACTAGTAGTACTAGTCGCAGTTGCTCGCTCGCTCTAGCCCATCATCGCTGCTTGGCGTGGCCGTTAAGTGCAAGCAGTGTGCAATTGCTTCGTCCTCTTCCTCTTCCACCTCGCGGCTCCACAATAAACATATACACGACACGAGGAGGGGCTCGATGACCATGTGAGCGAGTGATTGTCAAGTGAAGCAAGCGAACGATACGAGAGCTAGTAGCCGCCTCTGCTTTCCTCCTCTCGATCGCTTCCAGCGCCCGCCGCCGCCGCCGCCGGCGTGATACTTTCCCCACCTCCTTTTTCTTGTGTTGTTGCACCCATCACCCAGCACCTGCGAGCATTTTCCGGGGGGTTGTGTGTGTGTGTGCACGGATGGGGAGGAGCGGCATGTCGACGGCGAGGCTGCTCGGGATCTCCTTCCTCTGCGTACTTCTCGTCGGGAACTCTGAATCTGCTTCGGAGGACGGTATTGCTCCTCTGTCCTCTCCTGTGTTCTGTGTGCTTCCTTCAGCTATACTCCCACTTGTGTTGTTGACACTTGACAAGTTGATAGCGGCTGACTGCTGTGTGATGTGTTCTTGCGTTGCGTTTGATTTGCCAGTATCTGCGCTTCTTGCGTTCAAGAGAGCCATCTACGATGACCCTCTGTCCAAGCTGTCGGATTGGAACTCCAAGGACAAGGACCCCTGCACCTGGTCCGGTGTGGGGTGCTCGCCGTTCGACAACCGCGTGGTTACGCTGTAAGAATCAAAAGAACTGGCCGCTCAATCTCTTTTTGATCCCTTCTTTGTTACTGTATCTCCTTTCTCGCATTGCTTAAGGTCATACTATGATTCTAAGCAGAAGAATTCTAAGATTCTCGTTTTACAGAAGAATTCTTTTTGTTACTGTGTAAAACTTTTACAAGTGCTTTGTCTGTGGAAGCATATTCGTGTCCTTCTCTGTCTACTTGTCCAAATAGCATGCATAATTAGTTCATCTTCATTAGCCCAGATGAAAAAGAGATTGCTAACCATATGGGAAATGTGATATTCGAGACTATTTTAGAGCTTGCTCAGATGGATAACAAACAATTATGCACTGTGGTTGAAATTAAACACTGCTGTAGTGCTGGTGATAGAAATCTCTGCAGCAATAGTAGAATGATGCATGTTCTTCCACAGTTAAAGTGGACAAAGTTTCTGACACCAGATAAGGCACCCAGCTGGAAGCTATCATTCAACTTTATCTACTACCTTTTGTTCCTGTCTTCAGTTGACTTAACAAGCATCCACAAAATTTATCTACTACCTTTTGTTCCCGTCCAGAAGGCAAACCCTCAAGGCAGTATTTTTTCATTTTTTTAATTAAAATAAAAACAAAGACAAGTGTTATTTCTCCAAATTCAGATAGGGACTTTGTTGTTTGAACAATGCAAGTACTAAACTACTTTTTTCTCTGTTGATTCTCATATAATTAACTGTATTATTTTCAACATACAGTGAGCTGTCAAATTCATCTCTCCAAGGATTTTTGGCACCAGAGATAGGATCCCTAAGATCTTTGCAAAATCTGTGAGTACTATCACTCCATAAAACTCCAATTTTAATTTCACCTAAAAAGAATACCAACTGATAGTCTTGGGAAACTTCTTGCAGCGTGTTGGATCACAATACATTCATGGGCTCAATACCAAAAGACATCGGCATGCTAAAGAACCTGATCGAGCTGAACCTTAGCTCCAACCAACTTGCGGGGCCTATACCCAGTGAGATTGGTGACTTGGCAAAGATCACAAAAATGTACAAGAAGAG
Source organism: Chrysopogon serrulatus (assembly GCA_015844335.1). Classification (NCBI taxonomy): domain Eukaryota; kingdom Viridiplantae; phylum Streptophyta; class Magnoliopsida; order Poales; family Poaceae; genus Chrysopogon; species Chrysopogon serrulatus. Next base: position 19,524 of record JADLZL010007112.1, on the reverse strand, counting down.
CTAGAGATCAAGTTGTGCTGTTCTCAGTCTTACTTCAGTTTTATAACTCATCTGTTCTCTTATGCCCTAGAGACCTTCACGCAAATCGGTTGGATGGCAATATCCCTCCAGAGCTTGGCAAGTTGGGAAGCCTACATGAGCTACGGTTGAGCAATAACAGCCTTACAGGCATTATTCCTGCAAGTAATGATTCGGACATGTAAGTAACTGTTTTTCAGTGCCTTCAAAGCCCCAAAGGTTGTTTTCATTAAGCATGTATTTTTCTGTACAAAGGAATCAAGCAATTAGTTAAGAAGTTAGCATCAATCTGCTTGTGCAAGCATGCAATTTGAATTTAATTAACTCTCTGGAGACAAGCTGAATGAGATATGAAACAATGATCAAACTGTGAACTTCAGAACCTTGACAGTACTCTTCTATTTAGACATCAATTGGTATGGCATATGAACAACCAATTGTACCTGTAATCCTTCTTTCAGGGAATCTGCCAACAGCAATGATCAAATTGGATTGTGTCAGTTATCTCAGCTAACCAATATTGATCTCTCATATAACTTTTTGGTTGGAGATATTCCCACATGCTTACAGCAAATCCGAAGGTACACCTTTGCCTTTTGTTGCTTAAATGTTTCAGTTGCCTTCCTGAACTTACCTGTTTTACAGTATTTGAACAGATCAAGTTTGGTAGGGAATTGCTTCCAGAACGACACATCAAACCGCCCATTACAACAATGTATGGTGATATTTTATATTTAAGTCTTGACATATTATAGTCACTAATACTATCTATTCCTTTTTTCTGTGGCTTTTTTGCACTCTTTTCCTTCGTTATTTGTGAAGACCATATATACATCACTGGTTGCAAGATACAATTAACGCTTCTTGGTGAAAATCCTCTTACGGAGAAAATGAAAATTTAACAAAATATACTTTATCAATAAGATATTAGTGCAGCAATCCTAGTATTTAATAATACACCACATTTATAAGTTACCATTACATATTCTGTCAACTACCCCATTAGGCTAGTCTGAGTTAAATAAGTCCAACCCTTTGTTCATCCCTAGAAGATGAAAATTGGGGTGCATTTCTGGGCTCAAGGACATAGGGCAATGTTGGAAACTTAACTATAGGCTGTTCAAATATAAATCTGACACGTAACAGAAGAAAAGTAACCCTAGTCACATTGCATATTGTGTTGTCTGTTTCGGACCACTAAGCTAGAGATGATTTGGGACCTGAGCTAGTGTAACCGTGGCTATGGTTATTAAAATAAAGGCCTGAACTTGAAACTTTGTTTACTTCCTTGTTGGATCCGATCTCCCACATTCTTCCTTTTGTCTTCTGTGCTTTGATCTTTAAGGCTTCTTTTGTTTTGGTTCATGTTAATAGCTCCCACCTTATCTTGTAAGGATGCCATATTGATTTTGTGCATTTTCATATATTTGTTACATCTGAGCATCACAATATGACTTATACCGATCTATATATTGTCAAACTAGAACGTAATTTGCTTTTCTGAACAGCGTACACTACATAATTACAGGTGAAACTAATCAGGACAGAGACAAAGACAACGACACTGATGAGAATGCGAAGAAAGGCCTGCCAGAGCCACTTTGGCTTCTCATTCTGGAAGTAATCGCAGCGATTTCATTGCTTTGTTTGTTAACAGTTTGCACCATGACTAGCATCCGACGGTGCAGAGCTAGATCCTCTGGGTCCGGGAGTAGTGTTCCGTGGACAAGAGCTGTAAGCTGGAAGGAGAACACTGTAATCTCAATCGGTCAGTACCTGATTTTGTTGCAAGTTAGTGACAAAACTGAACTTTACACTGTTGACTATGGGTTGCCTTCAAAATAAAATGAACATGCGGAGAGCTGCCTATTATATTGATAAATAAGAAATTGTGCTGACTGCCTGTTGTTGGTCGTGCAGATGATGACCTCCTAGTAAATGTGCCAAAGATAAGCCGGCAGGAGCTGGCAGAGGCTTGTGAAGATTTCAGCAACATAATTGGATCGTCTCAGGAGACAGTTGTGTACAAGGGAACTCTGAAGGATGGCCGGGAAATCGCTGTTGTGTCGCTGACTGTTCCGGTGCATTACTGGAATGACTACGTGGAACTTTACTTTCAGAAGGAGGCGAGTATTCACCAACTAAACCCACATCAAGATTATTACTGTTGTATAATCGTATCTCATAATATGCTCCAAATATTCAGGTGATAGAAACGTCCAGACTGAGTCATGAAAATGTTGCAAAGATGGTGGGATACTGCAGGGAGTCTGATCCATTTTCAAGAATGCTAGTCTTTCAGTATCCACCAAATGGGACACTCTACGAGCATCTGCACGGTAAGTCAATAAGCTCTTGCCTTGCTCCATGCCTCCATGTATGGTAGCATGAACTCGGTGCGTTATCTGTTTGCAGATGGAGATGGGTGGCAGCTATCTTGGCCGAGACGGATGAAATTAGCACTTGCCATCTCGCGGGTTCTCAGATACTTGCACACTGAGCTGCAACCTCCATTTGCAGTTGTTGCACTGACGTCTAGTTCAATTTACCTAACCGAAGACTTCTCCCCAAAGGTCTGTGTTGTAGTATATATGCACTCCTACAGTCCTACTAGACACAGTGCTAAATCAAGAACATTAGTTGCTGGTAGCATATGGTATCCTGATTCCTGAGCATGAGGTTCCAGTCTTAGTTCAGTTCAGATAACAACTGCAACTCAATGTGGTTTTGCAGATAATTGATTTCGAGAGGTGGAGATATCTTGCGACAAAACCGGGATTTGCCTCACTGAATGGCGGGTCAGGCAACAGCATTACAGATTCTCGGCATAAGCGCTTCATGGACGTCCAGGCCAACACCTATGCGTTCGGCGTGATCCTGCTGGAGCTGATCAGTGGCAGAGCCTCGGTTTCCAAAGATACAGGGGGCTTAGTGGATTGGGTAACTGCTGACTCTTCTTGGCCTCAGAGTATCTGTATCTGTGATCACTGACAACTACTGGGCGTGTTGCATGCAGGCAAGAAAGCACCTGGAGCAACCCGAGGAGTTCAGCAAGCTGGTGGACCCGAGGCTGCAGAGCGTGAACCAGGAGAGCCTGGACATCGTCTGCAACGTGGTGAACCTGTGCATCGACCCGGAGCCGTCGCGGCGGCCGTCCATGAGCATGATCGCGGCCATCCTGGAGGAAGGCATCGAGGCGTCGGCGGCCACCATGCTCAGGAATTCGTCTCTGGCCTGGGCCGAAGCCGAGCTGGCCATCTCCTAGATGCCCTTTGCTTGTTTGCTGAACTCGTCAGACTGTGTATAGTTAGTTGTTTGGAGCCTTTGGACAAGTGATGGTTTGATTGACCCATTGTTACTCGTTTGGCATTGTAATGTTGTTTTTTTCTCTTTTCTAGAGAGAGAAAATGGCATATATAGAAATCTGAATTCAAAATGACCCAAATTTTGATTTGATCAGAACAAGAAGCAGATTTTTTTTTATCCTTTCAAATACAGAGGGAGCATTTTCTTTTTTTTTCGTTGGGGGTAGCATTTTCCTTTCCCAAGATTATTTCCATTTCATCGGAGGCCCAACCGAAAGCGGCCTATGAACCACGGAGGCTGTAGGGGGCCAAATCTCCAACGGCCTACAGAAAACAGCCCATGGATCGGCCGCAACGGGGACTCTGGGCTGGGAGTGAACTTCTTTTCTTTTCTTTTTGATGAAAAAAAATATAAGTAAGAAAGAAGCGTGGCCGTGGGGGAGGAGGACCTTTTGCCGCCGCGTCGCCATGGCGGCGGGAAGAGAAACCGACGAACAGCTGACCGAGTACGAGAAGCAGCGGCTGTCGCGGATACGCGAGAACGAGGCCCGCTTCGAGGCCCTGGGCCTCCGCAGCCTCGCAGCGTCCCCTCTCCTCCGCAGCCCGTCGCCGGGGACAGCCAAGGGGAAGCAGAAGAAGCGGTCCGCCGACGAGGACGAGGAGTACGTCCCGTCCGATAGCGGCGGCGGTGAGGAGGAGGACGAGAGCTCGTCGGAGAGCGTGCAAGACGAAGACGTGGAGGGAGAGGGGAAATCAGCTTCTAGGTCACGCGCCAAGGTGCGGGGCTTCCCCTTTCCTCAGTTGTATGTCGTCCATTCATCCTCATTCATTGATGGGGTCTAGCTGTCTAGGCGTCGGCCTCATATATAGTGTTCTTTTACTCCACAATGGGCGTTTAAGATCCACTAATGGAAGGGTACGATTTGGTAGCTGCTATTATATCACAGATGTGGTGTTGCATAATTGTTCTCTCATTTTGTTTCAGGGAAAGAAAAAGAAATTGTCAAAATCTGGCAAGTCTGCAAAGAGCACGCCTGCTAAGGGCAGTGCTTCTTTTGCTGATGTGGTGGATGATGAGACAGCCTTACAACAGGTATTGTGATAACCACGAACAAATACACCACACCACCAAAGCAATATTGGCCCTCAAATCCTAAACTTGTGTGCTAAGTTTTCATTGTATGATTTGGTTAGCACCTTAACAATGCTAATATACAGGCAATTGCTCTCTCCCTGGCGGAATATTCAGAAAAGCCTTCGACTGCAATGGGTGCAGAAACATCGAGCACAGTAACAGGGGCGAGTGAAAGTACTCCACACAAAAACAACAGCAAAGCATCCATTCAGGACTCAGCTAAGAACAAGAAGATAAAAAGGCTGGTATGGCCCTTCAAGCTTGACTTTGTATCAGTTTCACCTATGCCATGTATGTTTTACACATTCGTTTTTTCCCCAAGGGTAAGAGCAGGATTCAGCTGACAGAAGATGATGTGGTTGCATTCTTCTTCTCATTTGACGGTACTCTTATCTGACACCAAAATCCATTTTCTACATGTCTGACCCATCAAATGCGTTGAATATTGATCATTATTCCAGGATCTTGTTAAGTGCAAAATGTAATGAACTCAAAGTAACTTGGTTTGAATCCATTTTTGTTTGAATCTGCTTGGTGCGGGTTTTTTTTTTTTTTTTTGTCTAGTTTGACCATCTCATACTTGTTTGCGGCTCATAGAATTAGCCCCTCGCCCCCTCCCAATCCGCATCTGCTTATGGATCGGCTGTAGATGCAAGATAGAAGCTTAAACCAAACTTAAAACTACCATGTATTCTAGTCTTGTTTCTAGAGAGGGACCATGCTGTTATCGTAATATGTTGGTGCACACAAACTTGAAAGGGTACAACCTTTCGCTTCATTGGTTACTCTCTATTTAAGTTCTGTGGAAGCTGGTAGGAACATTTGTGAACTTACTTTGGTCTACAATCCATTTATTGTGCAATATGTGCCAAGAAATGATAGCACATGTGTTAGTACAGTAGTACCGTATGTATATCATGAGTCAAACTGAAGTGACTAGCCTCGAAGTAGCTTCTCTGGGTATTTGTTCTTAGGGAAATGGATATATATAGTTATCTAAAGAGCAAACAAATGATTGATACACTTATTCCTTATACTTACTGCATGCTCTGTAAAAAATATTGTTCTTGGTATATTACTTGTGGAAACAGTTCCGATTTCTTCACATTTTGTTTTACAGAAGTTGGTAAAGGATATATTACGCCATGGGATCTTGAAAGAATGGCTACAATAAATGATTTCATCTGGACAGATTCTGAAATATCTAAGATGATCCGTTGCTTTGATAGTGACGGTGATGGAAAGGTCTGTCTTTGATTTCACTCAAGTTGAAGTATCAATGTTTTTATTTGGAGCCCACTTGAAGTAGAACCAGTCTGGTTCATGCAATTTGCTAAGCATTCACTAGCATCTGAAAATGAACCAGAACTGACAGTTTTGTTTATTTGCCCTACCAAAGCAAGTTGATTTGTATGTTGAAAACACCCTGGAGCACCATGAACCCGTTGAATCTGCAATTCAATAGATATCAATCTCTTTAACTTGTCAATTTGATAAGACATTAGTTTGTATTGTGGATATGTACTACTGATTCCTATTCGGGAATTTCTTTTTTTTAATATATATATCTGCCATGATTGCCAATGTTAACAAGCACTAGAAATATATGGTTTCTTTTCAACCTCCAGTTCCACTATACTTTCTCCCCTATTTTCTTACATCTTGATTTTGCTGCTCCACAGATAAACCTCGAGGATTTCCGCAGCATTGTATCTCAATGCAACATGTTGCAGGAGCATGAGAAGTGAGGATGAGGAGTGTTGCTGGTTTGAAGATGCTTGTACTCTAGTTTTGCATCACCCACCTGTGACATTGCATCAACATTACTGGCATAGCGGGGGGACATAAACTCATAAAGTGAGTCAATGAGGCCCATTTTGTGTTTTCCTCTTAGCCATTGAACATAACCTTTGTTGTTGGAGCTTGTCAAGTCCAGTTGAGCAGGGATTTTATGATTCTACATGACTGTTCTTCCATGTAAACAACTTCCATGTAAACAAACAGATTCTGAAAATGATAGTTGCTGCAATCGTAGCTTTTAAAGTTTATTAGGTGCACTACTAATACCTTTAGGTATGCACGTCCACTGTTTTAATTTGAACCAGTCCAGTCCACATGTGTTTTTTCTCACATTACACTGTTTTTTCCTGAATGATACTGAAGCACAGCACGCTGTTTCTTTGGCACACTGCTCAGTTTGATCTCTGAATCTGCAATAGTACAAATATGATCTATGATCTACAATTTGAAAGGAAGCGAGTAGCCGGCCAACGGCTAGCTGCCAATTTCTCGACCTGTAGGCTAGCAGCCGGCCAACTATCAATGCCGTTTTTGCAGGACTTAAGCCGATTGATAAGCCGAAATACTGTTGAAATGGCTGATTTTTTTTTTTTTTTTTTTTGTGAGAGGAAAACACCGTTGGCTGATAAAAGTTGAAGCGAAAACTATTGCCTTTGCGTATGTATATTTTTGGTTTTTTTTTACAAAACTACGGCACCTAAGCGTTCGTATTGCTTCTTCACTTCTAGAGTTCTTGTTGTTCCTTCTATTTTTTTTCCCTTTTAAACTTTTTATAATTCATAAAATCTATAGGGTTGACGTTTAAAAAAAAAAAAATCTATAGGCTTCACATACTAGAAGTGGCAGATTGAATGACAATTTGTTGTCAATCGGGATTGTTTTTTTAGAGGATATTAGATGCTCTGGTAATCTTTCTTTCATAAAAAAAAAAGATATTCTGCTATCTAATGTAATCTTCCTAATCCATAAGCTGGTGTTGGTGGTAGCCCTCCGATCGGAATCGCACGGCCCAGATGTTCTTTCGCTTGGAGAAGGGAGATTCGACGATCTGATGAGATAGAGTAGTTATAGTTATGATGAAATTAGAACCCTGGTGACATACACCTGTTGGTACCATAATGCTGACGCGTATACGGCAAACATTAGATTGGCAATTCCTACGACTAGTGTACTTACTCATGTACAGCGAAAGCAGATCGTGACGAAACAACATTTATCCGTCCCGGTACGTTTTACAGCATGGTGCATCAACACAATGTACACTTGTGATTCATGCTGACTTCTGACCCATCGTAACATACCAATCTCCGAGGAAGCTGTCCACTTGGGCGTTCACCGACCTGGACAAGAACTTCATGCAGATGGGCGGCTTCACCTTGGCGAGCGCAAGAATGGACTGCGGCAACGTCCAGATGCCGTCGCCGCAGATGAGCCCTGACTCGACCGCGGGCGCGAACGCGTCGGCTTTGGCCTTGTTGATCGTCTCCCACGCGAAGAGGATCACGGTGCCGATGAACATGTCGATGGCGAAGTAGGAGCCGATGGGATGGCCATGGCCATCGGCAGCGGGATGAACCTGGCGACCTTCTCCGGCACCAGGTCCACCGCGAAGAAGATGTAGCAGAGGGTGAGGCAGTTCTTGGGGAGCGAGGAGAAGCCGTCCACGCCCAGGATGGCCATGTTCCGGTGCACGATGGCGTTGGGCGCCGGGTACTCGCTGCTGCTGATGCCAATGTCGGTGAAGGCCTTGTAGAATAGCCAGAAGACGCAGGGCGCGATGACGCACCCCATCTCCGTGCCGATCACCTGGCCGATGAACATCGACCTGGGCGACGCCAGCGTCAGGCACCCGGTCTTGAAGTCCTGCATCAGGTCGGCGGCTGTCGACACGATGCTCATCATCACGCCGCAGGCGGCGAGCCCGACGAGGACGCCGCCGTTGGACGCGCCAGCCCACGCACCGAAGATGAAGATGGAGAGCTTGCCATAGGTGGACGCGAGGGACCAGTATCGGTGAGACAGTCCCGTACGCGACCAGGATGTAGTACCACTTGATATGCGGGAAAACCTGAGGAAGAGTGCCGATTGAGATGGCTGCCACAGCCACGTACTGATCTGGGGATTTGACCTTTCAGGAACAGCTCCGTGCGGTGTTCATCATCGAAGGAAACAGCTTCAGTGATGGGGCTGCCATTGTTTGAAACCAGAAGTGTGCCGTTTTTCTTCATCATGGATATAAACCCCAAGGTAGTGCGAATGAGCACCTTCACGAAGTTGTACAGGCCATCTCCAAGAATTATAGCGATGGATATTAAAAAAAAAAAAAAAAAAAACCCTGCACTAGTCAGGAATTTCCAGCAGATTAGCTGTTTTTTTAGGAAATGGAAGAGAACTTCCCGCCTCTGTGTGTCCCGCACACACCGATTCCAGATTAGCTGCTTGGATGATTATAACAGGTGTTAAAAGAAAAGATGGATGATTATATGGATCTTCACCCTGTAACCTTGCAGTCCATGAAGACTGCTTTTCTAGAGACTGGCTGGGTACCAACGCCCCTTCTTGTTGCGAATGAGAGGCCACATTATTCCCCAGGAAAGTATGCCTCCCAGTAGAACAGACATGTTCACAATGTGCGGGCAGATCATCCCAACTCCAACATAGGTAGGAGAGAAATCAAAGTAAAACCTGAAAACGAAATGAGAAGTTCAGTATGGAAGCCATTTCATCAGTGTCCTGAATGCTATAAGCAATCGTTAGATAATTATTTGCACCAAGCAATGTTGAATGCTATTTCTCTGAACCAAGATAGTTCACTACTCTGACCTGTTCTTATAATCTTGAAGGCCTAATTTAGAGAAGTTATGAAATCCACAATTGTCTCCACCAGTGTAGAACCACTGGAAAAAGGCCCAAAGGAAGCTAAACAAGAAGAATTTCCCCAGAGTTTTTACTTGTTTCCTGAAAAATACAATTTATGCATTCAGTAACATTGCTTTACGCCTAGTGCCACAGATAATAACTAAAAACAGCAAGGAAAACAACACCAAGACAATTTACTTTGCAAAGCTAGTCGCCAGTCATAACCTATTACCAATGATTTCAGTTGATGATTAGTTAGGTATGTGCTATATAGTGATGCCACAAGAGTTTTACGCACAGAAACGAGCCAGAAATGTTTACCTTAGAGGCACAATAGCAAATAGTCCAATAAAACTGGCACGGAAGAGAGACCTTGCTTGGCGATGGTTTCGCTCATGCCAAACAAGTATGTGCCAAATCCACCTATCAGTCAGAATGGATCAGTACACAATTTAGTACATTTTTTTCACATAAAGATGAGGACTGGAGAAAGTGACACTGTCCTGCCTCCCTTTAGAACTATATAGAAGGGAGAAAGAAGAAAAACAGAGCATCAGCGTCCCCTTGGAACAAGCAATATTGCATCTGTTACTTGGAATTTTTTAATGACAACAAAAGATTTGTCGTGATATATTAATAGAAAGAAGAAAACTCCAATACTTTTTTTGAGAGAGTAAAGAAAAGGTACAACTAAGTACAAACACCCTGTCAACAACCACAACTCTCTCAGGAGTGGTGCACCGAAATCCATTAAGGAATTATAGCACAACACTTTTTGACAGGAAATTAATTGTGGAACTGCAAAATATATGCTAATTAAGAGGAAAGCAACACAACGGTCAGATTGTAGTTCGCCTTGCTTCTATGAAATTAACAATGTCACAATTCTAGAAGGCCGGAGCCATTTTGGAGAAGACGGCTCCGCTAGCAGGGGGCAGTAGCGCCTCTATAACGAATTCTAGAAGGGCGTCCCCAGTGATGTCGTCGAATTCTCTAGCTTATCTAGAAGTGAGAGAGTGGGAAAATTATTATCTTAGTACCTCCCTCCACCTCACGAGAGCATTGCCCTAGATTCCGCTCTCACAATTCCTCGATCCTAGTGAAATTGCCTGACGATTATCTCCTCATTAGACAGAAGTTCTTTGCATTGTTTAATATTTTCACATCGGATGATTTCTGTGTAAGCCGGTGACGTCGTCGGTCATTGGGGACGCCCTAAGAGCAAGTATTATAAGGCTTAGTCAGCAGGCTGCAATATGATCCATGTCACCAAAATCCTAACTTCCTAAGTGGGGTGAGAAGAGAAGAGATAATAGAATGGGTGGTTGATGAAGCGCTCGGCTGAATCACGTGTTATGAGAAAGAAACGCTGGCTCCTAGCCTGGTGGAGTGGTGGATCCGGCATGAAGACAAAGAGGGTGCTAAACAATAAAAATTAGGGCTAAAAGTATAGACTAATGTTAATTTAACACTAAGTAACAATAAATTAATAAAGAAATCAGGTTCATTAGGGGGCCTATAGCCCCGGCAGCCCCCCTGATCCTCCCCAATGTTGCCCATAACTTGGCGCTTGCTTGACCCACGTTCCTCTTTCCTGATTCCCTACGCCAACCCTGCACTCCTAGCTCCTGCTATGTTGTTGTGGCTATGCTATTTGATGAAAGGAGCACAGCACTAGACCACACTAGATCATGTATACACACAGACATTAAATACTTACTCTGTATTTCAACCAACCTAACAGCCGGCTAATAGAAAACCTATTATATCAGTTAACTCTACTATTAGCTTTATTTGACATGGTCATATAGTCATATAGCCGGCAAACACATAAAATTCCTCACAAATAAATCTAAATTGATTCAGTAAATTTTTATGCATTTTCGCAATTTATTTGTGAAATTTTATATGCATTTTATAAGATTATTTAATTTTAATATTAATATATTTATGTACTTGATTATGCGTTCTATTATGTATTGGTATGTGTGAATTTATTTACTTAATATTATTTCAAATATACAACAAACAAACAAAGCTCTGCATTGTTTTTATCAAGGGTAAAATGATCTTATTACCCGTGACCTAACAACGTCAAGTGGAAAAAAATGGACGGAAGGTCATAGAAGCAATGAAATTTCATTTTAGGGCCATGCAACTAAGTTAAAAAATAAAACCAGGAAGAGCCATTTTTTCAGGGCCATATAACTAAAAGGCTTTTTCTGATTATGTACGTGTGAGCATGCGACGTCGCGCCAAACAATAACACATGGCACGTCAAACAATAACACATGTCACGTTTTTGTCCAGCACGGATATCGATGCATGCAAATGCACATCTCAAGAATGTCTCGATCGAGTCCCCACTCCCTAGAACTAGAGCGAGTTTCACATTTTTGTAGCATTTTGATGGAGTTTGCAACAACCTATTTACATCAAGGAGCCTATTCTACCTATTCTTCTGTACTTAAAACAAATGTACTGCCACACACAATATACAAATGCATGGTATAAGATCATGCAAATGAAATGATTAAATAGCTACTAACTCTGTTGCATGCATGCATGTAAGCTACTAACGCTGCATGCATGTCAACATTAAGAGCTAGGACTTCGCCCTCTATAAGCAGTACACGACGGAGGCACGGGGGGGCATGGGCTCCCCTATCAGTGTTGGTCCTTTCAACGCTATGGCAAGGTGGTGGCGAGTGACTATTGCCTGGCCTACGGGATATCCGGCAGCGAGAAGGCAGCCTCCCAATTACATTTTGCATGTGCATGCCCATTTATGTGTTGGTGGTCAGTGTGCTTATCGTCACATGCCTAGTGGTATGGCCATCAGTCATTGCCACCATCCCTCTTCTAATTCTAAACCTATGGTACCCGGTATGTCTTATGTTACAATTGACGGATCAGTATTATTTATCCAAATGGCTATAGCTGCTCCTTACTTTGTGAACTCTGGTTTGGACATTCAGAGCTACTATCTTCCGGTGTCAAGGGAGTTTATGCGCCTCGGGTCGACCACCAAAGCGCTAGTTATCCACCACTTCTCGGAGATGGTTCACGGTATCATGACCACTAGATGCTTCAGAAAGGAGGACATGCTCTTCCACGAGATCATGGATCAGATGAACTCAAGCAGAGCATGAACTTCCACAACATCGGTGCCAACCAGTGGTTTAATTTTCGGATGGAATTGATCGGAACTTTTTTTCTATGCGGCACCGCATTGCTGATGGTCATGTTCCATAGATGCATGCTTGTTCCTTTTCCAAATTAATATAAGCACATGTTAGATCAATGGACTTCCTTAAATAGCGTGCCGAGAGTTCCGAGGAGATCAATAAAGCAAAACTTAAGGCAGTCCTAGCCCTAAAATTATTGAGCAATTTTTGTAATTGCTAAGTCCCATAGACACTACATATAGAAACAATATATTTTCAAAGGTTAATTTCTTTAAAATAAGTTCACACATAATCATCTCTCTTATACCTCCCTCTTCAACCATCATCAAATTACTTACATGACATACTATTTAATGCTATGAAAAATCATGTAACTTGGCATATTAGTATTACCCATAAAAAAGAAAAAACTATAGGCACTTGGTGGGAGCCGCCGAATCCATAAAAAAGAGCATTCTAGTAATTGTACCACAACTATAGGCCTATTAGTATTCTAGCTGTTATTTCAAAGGCAAAGATTGAAAGAGTACTAACTGTTTTTATTTTCACACACTCAAGTCTATTTCACTGGCGTTTCTCATTTAATTTATTTGCTTGATGTAGAACTTGTGGGACTCTCTCTTTCCTACGGTCTATCTTTGAACTCAACCATTTTCCTGGCAATTTGGACCAGTTGCTTCATCGAAAACAAGATGGTCTTAGTTGAGAGAATAAAACAGTTTACAAACGTACCATCTGAGGTAGCCTAGAGGATCAATGATTGTTTACCTAATCCAAACTGGTCAAATGGTAGCATCAATATCATCGATCTCAAGGTACATATGGTCTAATTTAATCCATTTATCAGTCAATAGTATAATGCCTATGAATAACAAAAAGTTACCTATGCTATTACAGGTCCGGTATAATCCGCCAAATGGCCCACTGGTGTTGAAGGGCATCTCACTACACATACATGCACATGAGAAGATTGGAGTTGTTGGTAGAAGTGGCAGCAGGAAATCAACATTAATCCAGGCGCTTTTTAGAATTGTTGCGCCTTCCGAGGGGAAAATGATCATTGACAGCCATCGCGGTGTCAGGGGCAACATTAAGAGTAGAATGTCAAGGAATTTTCTAGAACTTTTATTGGGTTAGCTAGATATTGATATGAGCTTTCGTTGTGTTTTCTTAACCTAGTTATTGACAATGGTGAGAATGGAGCATCGGGCCGGTGGTAGTTGCTATGTCTAGGCGACTACTTCAGTGGATTTCCCTAGTGTCATATTACTGCCGATCTAATAAAATGTGTTCCATTCTAGAACTAGGATTAGCAAAGGAATTGGACCAACTTACAAGTCTGATCGAGAGACCATCTCTTTTTGGAGCACCGGGTTGAAGAGTACACGAGTGGGGGGGCAGGAGGGGCTCAAGCCCCCCCCCCCCCCCACCGCCGATCCCATGGAACCCTTAGAGCCTCTCCAAGAAATTTTGTCATACTTGTTTTAGGAGGAGAGGTAGAGGTTGAAGATGACGAGTTTAGCCCCTCCAAAATTTCATCCTAATTTGTTCCTCTTTAGAGATGTAATTAAAGAATTGTAAAGTGTTTTCCCCTATCAAATCTCTATATACTTGAGATGATAATGATATTGTATAAAAACTGTTGGAGTTGCTCTTACCATGCATGCATGTTTTTATTGATACTTGAGATGATAATGTTATTGTATGATAATTGAATGAGAATCCCATATATAGTTCACAGAAACATGAAGGGTACCCATCTATATATATCGTTTAAATGCCTCCACACATGTTAAACCTAGTTTTGTCTATAATTTTGAAACAGTACTCTGCTATTAGACTGTCTCCAACAACACAACCTATTCCCAAAATAGGTCCTGCATAGTCCTTTACCTACCCAAAAACACATTCCAACAAATGACCCACACAAAGGACCTATTTTGCCTTCCTGCTGAAATGAAATGCAAAAAAGCGTCCTCTCTGGATGATAACGCAAATGTCGAGTGGAGAGAAGAGAGGCGGGTAGGAGCCAGTAGGCACCAAGCAAGAGGCAACCAATGAGCTATGGGTGGGTTGAGTTCCAACGAGAAGAGGAAGGCGAAGAAGTCCTCAAGTGTGGGCATCACCGGCGCCAGCGACCTGGTGATGAGGCAGGCGGTGTCGCTCGGTTGGGAAGGAGGCGGGCGGTGCTCGGCAGGGTGGAAAGCTAGTGGCTTTATGCGCGGATGAGGACGGCGAGGCAAGGAGGAAGGCGAGTGGTGGCGCTCGGCCGAGAGGCGGGCCTGGTGCATGTTGTGGGTTGGTTTGGGGCTCGGGCCTCTGTTGGAGGGGGCAAGTTTTGGGTCTTTGGCATATTTACTGTGCATGACCTAAATTATGAAATGGTTCTCCAGTTTGAGTTCTTGTTGTTGGAGTAGGTGAGCAAAATAAGGGGTTGCCACCTCATTCACATTTCAATCCACTAGGACTTGCATTAATACAATATTTGACCAAAATTTGGATACACGTATCTAATACATATACTCCCAGTGAAATTCTAGTCATAAATATGCATGATATTTGATAGTCAAACAACCAGGCCCATAGGCATTTGTTGTGACTTCAGGCCCATAAGCATTGAACACGTTTCGTTTCCTTCTCGAGTAATTGGGCCTGGCTCAATAGGAACAGAAGGTGCTTTGGGCCTAGCTCCACAGAAACGAGAATGGCATACCAAAATGCTTCAAATAATAATAAGATGATTAATAAGAGCTATAAAAGATAGTTGCAGATAATAAATATCGTCATGATTATTTGTCTAGCTTTATCTCATGCAATATGTTCTCGTGCGAAAAACTACTATCCAAACTTGGCTAGGCTAACTGTTGACACAAAAACGTGACGACCGTGTCGCATTACACAAAAAGCGAAAAAGTGTGGCTTCAATCGGATGCCCTGACGATTTGGAGGTCCTGAAGCGTGCGGTCGGTTTGACTGGCCCGACAAGGGATAAAGATCGTTAAATACAAAATCGAAACGTCTTGGGGTGAGACCGCATGATTCCGTATATACGGCCCTGAAGCCACTTACGGCGACATACGGCTATAAGAGCATGCGCCAATCATGCATGTGATTCATTCGGTTGATATAAAGACAAAACACGTAAAGCATTGATTGCCGATCACACGTGCATGAAAAGACATGTTTGAAAAAGTGAAAGTTAATTACGAGTTGAAGCATAACCAAGATCGGCAGACTAGCCGACTTCGGGGTCCATGAAGAAGGAACATACAAGCTAGCACGAGCAAACCTAATAAAAACTTGTATCCGCCGCATCGACACTCGGCTTTATTATGATTGAAACGCACTTGACATGTAAGAACCCGCAACATGTAACAATCTAGATTGATCCGATTCGGCTATATAAGCATATGATCTACTTATCACGACAACATGAGGATAAAGACATTTAAAGAGCAAATAGATCTATAAAGATAAAGAGCCAAAACTAATCAATCTAGATTGGGCAAAGAGTGTTACAAAAATGTAAACATTAAAGACATGCAACACATGATAACTTAATGAATCTATTAGATCTTGCCAAATCCAATAAAGCCGATAACTTGCCTTGCTTCGCTAAGCTACCAAGCGGGCGCCGCCGCGCGGCCATCTAGTCGAGATAAACAAAGCGTAAACAAAGACCTCTTGATTATCAAGCGGGCGCTTGCCGCACGGCCATCCAGTCGAGATAAACAAGACTACTTGCATCAAGATCTAAATCCACCGCATGATACTAGACATGATAGCAAGGTTGTCGGTATTTACGGAGGTCGACGGATCGATGACTCCTCTCGAAGAAACTCGACGACACGATAAAGGACTCGAAACTTGGCACGGGGCCGGTTGTATTGATTTGATTGTGAATCTTCTTTACAATGGTCGAGGGCTTATATTTATACCCCGGACATAACATGAATCCTAAGAGATTACGATTACACAATATATTAAAGGTAACTCAAAAGTATGGCAACTCCTAGCTTTAATCCTCATTGGAGTCCTCGATTATCACGTTCCTCACCTTCTATTCGGTTTTCTGCTCGCCACCTTTTACTTCCCGAACGGAGTCACTGCCTCCAAGGATAGCCGACCGCACGAATGCTTGCCGAATCGTCCAGAGTCAGCCGACCGCACAAGCGTTGCCGAATCACTTAAAGTTAGCCGATTGCGCAGGTGTTGCCGAATGCTCTCGAACACTTGCCTCCTCGTGAGCTTGTTGCACCGCCCACTGTCATCTTCTCGGCCTTTACCAAAATCCAGTGTTAACACATGCCCCCTCAATTTCGGGATAAAAGTGATTTTATTCCGAAATTGACCATAAATTCTCTTCTCATTTAGGTCAACACTGTTCAAACTCGCAGCCGCCACTCGAAGCCTGAATTCCTTGACCCAAGTTCGAATCCCACTTTAGATCTCCAATGGCGACCCAGGATGGAGTTCCAGAGGTAATTTCTCGTTTCCCTCACATATTCGGTAATTTCTTCACCGATTCTCGCCCCCCTTTTGATTTACTTTTTACGATTGCATCGTTCTTTGAAGGAATACAAGGATGAGATCCTGATTCCCTATGCGGCAAACCCAAATTTTTATTTCCTCGGTCCGATGGGAGATCCCAACCCGATTGAGTTTGTCGAGAAGGAAACTCTGAGGATCCCTTTCAAATCTGGAGTCACCCCGCCGAATCAGTGGCCGAATACCTTCAAGACTTGGCCGTTTCCCCCAATTGCTGGATGGAGAGATTGGTGCGGAGGATTCTCGAACAAGAGCAAAGAAATCCACTGGAAACTCAAGATATTCAGCATTGCTTGGAGCTATCCTTGTCAGAGACCCCTAGGAACGACTCTCTCTTGATAGCAGCCACCCATTTCTGGTCTGATGCGGCCAATGCTTTTTTTCTTTGGTCATGGCCCAATGTCTCTCACTCGCGGATATCTTCATGATGACTGGGTCTAAATGTGACAGCAAAGAAGTGTACCCTTCAAAGTACAAAAGCAATAGCAACCGTAAGACAGTCAAGTCGGGAGTTGGATGGGCAAAATACATCCAAACTTACATGTCAACCGGTGCCGTGGCTGACAAAGAATATAAAGCTTTCATGAATATGTGGTCGTGCGATTCATCTTTTGTGGCAAATCTAATGAGCCAACCCTAAATCACATGGTAATGGTGAAGAACCGGCCTGCAGGCACCTTGATTCCCTTAGGCAAGTACCTTTTTGGGTGCTTTGTTTACCATATGATGCATCAAACCACTTTGCCGGATGTGCCCGCATGGAGAAATTCACTATGTAAATGGCCCCTAGTGGTTGGTTCGGATGTGGCTGCAGCTGTACATGCACCGAATAGTCTCTGTGGACCTTCATGATTTGGGCTTCCCTTCGATTAATTATGTCAAGATGATGCGAGAAAGAGAAAGCTTGCCGGACTATGGAGAGGCAAAGATCCACCATTATAATTGATATAGATATTGGCCATCTATTCAAGCTGTTCTTCAAAGGCTTTGACAATGTGATCCGGCTCCCCTACGGAGAGAATGAAAATCGACTACGCCTCGCAAGTTTAGCTATGAGATTGGTTGTTCGGACAAACCATCCACGTAGATCTTCAATTCTTTCATCAAGCCTTGTATTCTGCCGGCGGAATTTCACCATGGGAGGTTACTGCACCCCACCTATGAATTCTACAACCCAAACATAGTGGCCAGGCAATTAGGGTGTGGGCAGTTGCCCCCAAGGCTATTCTTCTCAAAAACTATAAGGCCCGGAGAGAAAATAGGAGATGACATGGAGGCCAAAAAGTTTTTGAACTTGGATGGGACCCGCCATATGAGCCTTCCCCTCTTGGGGCGATAGATGTTGCCCATCCCTTGTTTGTCTCCCTCGGTGGCAAGAGTGGCGTGCTCATATTTTCAACATACCAAATAAGATCCTCTATGTCAAGACCCGCAAGCTCGGTTTGACTCGATAGTGAGGTGATTTCCTTGTACCCACAACCTTCCTGATTCTGGATTTATCCCTGTCTTTAATACTTTGCTATTTACAGGACATTGAGCCCATCCCTCCTTCTCAAGTGGTTCAATACTATCAGGCTGGGCCTATTCCTGCTTTGGGTTTTAATGCCCCCACTCGGGCAGCCTTCATGAAAACCCCTGCAGCTTTGGGTACAACATCTTCAAGAGGAGAAAGCAAAAGGAAAGCCGCTGCTGAATCAAGCAAGGATGTCACTGTGCCTAGGAGAACAAGATCTAAGAAAGCCAAACTGTCTCCCAAGGTATATCTTTGTCGACCTCATTTAGGCAATAATTTTGTGCTTACTTCCTCCTCGCTTGCAACCACGGGTCAAACTTTCAAGGTCGGTCAATGCTTTAACAACCATTGAGATTTCTCCTCCTGGCCTCTGCTGAAGATGCAGAAATCCAGGAAGCTACCGCCATATTGGTAACATTTTTTTCTCGCTTGATCACCCCATTTTCCCTCGCCCTAGATGCATTCAACAAGTACACACACTCTGTTACTTTGTATCAGATCAACTCTTGGATAGGATGACTGAAGAACCTTCTCCTTATCATGTTGCTAGCTCATCATCTCTAGGCATTTAGTCGAGCCCTCAACTAAGCCAGGGCAGGATCCAATTTGAAGAAGACTCTGTTCAAAAGGTAATGCCTTGCTCCATTGAATTCTTTAGTAAACTTGACCAATTGGCTAATATTTTTTCTCTCTTAAGGATGATATCAAGCCGACTGTCAGCTACTCCTTCACTATTGAGGAGTATATCAATGAGGGAGGTGAAGAAGCCACATCTCAGCAGAGATTGTCATCAGAGAATCAAGCTCGGCTGAGGGAAATTGCTCTGTTACTGACCAAGGACATAAATATTCCGGTTCAAGATGCAGATCAGATAAGGGACCTTATTGAGCTTATTGACCAAGACATCCCTCCAACTCTCGGGGTTCCCCTAGAATCGCAACTCATCTTAATGACCACCTTGGTAAAAGTCGAAGAGCAAACAAGAACATGGCTTCCGTAGTCGCTTTGCAAAGTGATAATCGATGAGGAAGCAACAAGCCAAAGAGCTGCACTCGGATTCAGGCGCTAAACAATCCTTGGCAACTTTGGAGCCCGAGCTGAAACTATGGAGGAAGAGAAGGCTAGGCTGGAAGCTCATTTGAGCCAATTAAATGCAAA
>JADLZL010007111.1:0-55894 GCA_015844335.1 Chrysopogon serrulatus | reverse complement strand
TATACAACGCCGTGAATTCCCATCATACGCCAATTGGTTGATCACAAAGTTCTTTCGTAGTCTTTGGCCATCCTATGCACAAGACAAACATAAATAATAAGTTAGAATTATATGTATAGATGACCACAAACATAAAGCATTGTGCTCACCGTAGAGATTGGCATGAGTTGGCCATTGTTCCATGCGGACATGAATTGTAGAACGATAAAGGCATTTAAATTCCTATATCATAAAAAATGGTCAATTATTAACCCTTAACAATTAATTTCTATATATAGCATGGTTCAAATGAAATCACCTGTCTTCTATGACTGGAATGCCACTTGGGAGTATGTGTTTCCACGCAAAGACATCGACAAAGATGTGCGAGCCCTTGCACTCCCGTTGCAAGTCTATAACTGTTAGAAATACTTGATAATTTTATGCACATAGCGCTTGTATGGCATATCTTTACACCAATCGGGAATAGGAGTATGGTCAAGCACAGTTAGAGTTTTTTTCCTCACGGTCGAACACAAAAAGGTTAATGCCTCCTCTTACCCATGGCATAAGAAGCTGCGGAATGATAGGAATTAGAATTTCAAAAAAGGTTTCACAATAATCATAGAGAAATATCCTTACAAATCTGCAGCGTAAGGCATCATATTTCATATATGACCATGTTTCTAATGATTTAGCCAACTCTTGAACATTAAGCTTCTCAGACCTTGGAATTTGTGCAGATTCGTATGTAGTCTACAGAAAACAGATATGCTTAAAAACATGAGAAAGACTTCTTACTATGGATATACTACTTAAGAAATATGCAAGAGTATACTTATATAATTTAAAAACAATTTACTCGCACAGAATCTCAGGTCCATGTAATGCTTTGAAACCACCACATTGGCACTCGTCAATCTTCTATTCTCATGGTATGCAAGAAGCCGCACACCCATGTTGAAACATTCTCTGGGCATCAGTTGATTCATCCTTAGTGATGCTTGGAGTTGACGGAGAGTTAGGGAGATATTGTAAGGTTGGAAGCTCCGTACCCAATTGGTCCTATAAGATAACAAGTTATGACCTAGAATATGATCAATTGAATAATATATATTACCGTTGAATTAAATAAATCATAAGAAGCTTACTCCAATGTCTCAGCATCATCAATTTTCATTTTTTGCATTATTAAGCATCTCTTCTTGGTTACCACCACATTTTTGCTGCAAAAAACTACTTGTCCCAAAATATAGTGAGTTCATGACATTAACAAACCATGGAAGTTTATCTTTCAAGATCAGCTAAGTATGGTTTACCTTTGGGGAATAATATTGGTGGTGCTGTTACTACTATTGTGGCTCTTTTTCCTCCTCTTCTCTTTTACAAAATTCTGTTAATAAAGCACGGAAGTAGATTAATCATCAATACTTTACATATTGCTGAGGTCTCAACAGGTCAAGGAGATAAGAAAATAGTATTTATTAATAGAAACAAACTCATTATAGTAAGCCATTCTGTCAACAGTGAATTCTGATTTATTGAGAGCTATAGAAATCTCTACAGGTGATGATTTGTGACTATATGCTATCTTCCGCTTTTCATGTTTGATTTTTTGTTACTTAATTTCTTTCATACATACTGTGATTTTAGGGTCTGCTTAACAAACTTACAGGTTGAAAACAATGAAATGCAGGAAATTAGATGCCTAAATTTCAGTTGAAAGAGATTAGTCATTCTTCCTATTTTCAGAGCACCTAAAAATATGGACCTAAAGTGATAGTAAGAGTAACAATTGACCTGTCAAAACAAAACCATTTTTTCAGTCACAATTTTCCTTGCCTAGAGCAGCACTTGTGCACCACTGGATGACTGAGTAACCACTAACCAGTAGGCATAAGCATGAAAGAGTTTTTTTTGCAAGAACCAAGTCATATTTTGTTGCTTTTGCAATTCTATTTCTACAACACGTCAAATGTCGACATGCAAACTAAAATGGGATGTCCAACACTCCAACTTAGGCATTTGGATATGGAGTGCATGGTGACCAGAACATTTTAGAGCAAATTTGTTGCATAATTTACGGTTTTTAGACTATCTTGTCAGTGAGATGAAAGGATAAGGAAAGCCTCTTTTTTTTTTGCGAGAATAAGGAAAGCCTCCTTAAGCTGCTGCAGTTTACCAGCATCGCTGTTTCATTTTAATCACTTTTCGTAATTAATTCCTACTTTCTTGGCTTTTTTCACTAATTTCTATTTCTACTTTCCTGGCTTTTTTCATGTATTTGCCAATTGATGATGGTTAGAGTGCAGCTGTGTCATGACAAGCTAAAAGGATAACTCAACTATGCATGGACTGACAATTGATTTCAAGAACCTGCTAAAACAATGCCTACCAATGTCCACAAGACTAATAGACTGATCATTAGAGTATGATAGATGATTCATTTCTAGCAAACCTTGCTGCCTGAGGGCGGCAAATCTTCGTTTGGGCCAAGCGCCAACAGCTGCGCGGCCTCCGCGGTTTCCACACCATCACGTTCATCGCTGTGCCGAACGGTGACCTCTGCGGGGAAGAAATCCACGGGGACATGGCCACCGCGGCCGGCGCAGGCGGGTGACCCGACATTCGACTGTTGCTGCGGGAGCGCCGATTCGTCCATGGTGCGCTGCTGCTCTGCCGCAGGTGGCTGCAGTCAGACGTGCGCAGTTCTAGCTCCTCGCAAACGAGAGGAGGTGCTGCGGCGTAGCGGTGCAAGCTATAGGACTGAAGGAGGAGGGGCGACGGTGGCTACAGCTGCGTGGGGAAAACAGAGTGTGGCGGAAGTTTTTTTCTCGAATACGCAAAAGATTTGCGCATCATTGTATTTAAGAAAGGAGTTTTGGTACAGAGTTCAAGCGGAGCGCTTGGGGATTACATGTTGTCTAAGAAGCTCTCTCCCCTAAGCGCCAAGCCTAGAAGCTATTACTCACGAATTAAACAACGTAGGTTGGCCGTCCCGGCCTCGAGGGCGCTTAGGCGCGCGAGCCCCCGCCTCCCCTCGGCCGTGTCGGATCGGCGAAGAGCACCCTCATGGCCTCGGCGTGCGATGCGGAGAGCTTGTCAACGAAAATACTGTCGTATGCCTTCTTCGCCGCCGTGTTGATTTTGTCCGCACCGCCTCAGCCTCAACCAGCGGCGTGCTAATGAACAGCTGCCGAAGGGCCTGCTGCCTAGCCCAATGGTGAATGGTTGGTCATCTCCTTGGAGAATGCGCTTCGCGTGCTCCTCATTGCCTCGGGTGCGCGTGCTGCGTCTGACGTGCGGTGCCGCCCGTGCCAGTGAGGGAGGTGCTGTACGGACTGCGGCGGACGCAGTGGCCTGCCTGCTGCGTGAGCGTGAGACGGTGAGAGCTACGGAGGGGTGCGGCACGAGAGAGAAGAGCCAGCTGCCTGCCCATAGCAATTTCCTTTGGACATTAGGCCGGGTGCTGCTCTGTTTTGCTGCGATTTCTTGAGCAACGACGAACCCCTTTATGATCCGCTGTGCTTTACTGTACGCCTTTCCCCCGCTCTCTTCTCCCCTCAATGCAAGCAAAAAGTTTGTGTCTGCAGCTTTGCTTTCTTGGTCATTCTTTCGTTGCGAGCATGTATACTACAATACTGCGCACGGCTACACGCTGCCTGCTAGAGTTTCCGCGTGCGTGCATGGAGCCTAAACTTATGCTTGCGTACGTGTCGCTGGCATGATGGATCGCATGGTGTCGGAGCTGCTGGTCGTGGACTCGTGTCGCTGGCATGATCGATCGCATGGCGTCGTAGCAAGCTGTGGACTCGTGGTGCCGCGACCTGCGCTCGTGGTCGTGGGCCTGGTCCACGATGCCCGCAAGGGCATACTGTACACGGCAATGCTGCAGGCCGACCAACTCCTGCCGATTCGCTCAATCACAACCTGCAGCAGGAAC
This sequence comes from Chrysopogon serrulatus, assembly GCA_015844335.1. Taxonomy (NCBI): domain Eukaryota; kingdom Viridiplantae; phylum Streptophyta; class Magnoliopsida; order Poales; family Poaceae; genus Chrysopogon; species Chrysopogon serrulatus. Next base: position 51,972 of record JADLZL010007111.1, on the reverse strand, counting down.
CGGTACAGGCGCCGGCGGCGGTACACGGCAATGATGTAGGCCGGCGAACTCCTCCGCCGATGCGCTCAAGCACGATCACATGCAGCGGGCCGGCGCCGGCGCTGGTGCCCGCCACCACTGACTGCTCCGCCGTCATGCAGGCAGGCGGAGCCGCACGTTGGCGCTCGTGGGTGCAGCCACACCCAGAGAAAAAACAGAAAAATTAAGGGCCTGTTTGTTTCCTTTAGGGACTAAAGTTTAGTCCCTAAAGTTTAGTCATGTCCTGTTTGTTTGTATGTGCTAAATAGAACTAAACGCAATTAATGGTGAGGAAGAAAGACAAATTTGCCCATCATAATGATGCTGCTACTGTTGGCACGCAAATTATTGCAGGGGCAGGGGTAAAAAACTTGCCTTTTAGTCCCTTTTAGCTCCTCCTTGCTGACTAAAGCTACTAAAGTTTAGCACCTTCAAAAGCAAGGGGTATTTAAAAGTTTAGGGACTAAAACGGACTAAACTTTAGTCACTAAAGTTTAGTACTAAAGAAACAAACAGGCCCTAATTATTAGCACTAATTCTCCACCGTGTTTGCACCCCCAAAACCAAAGTCACGCACCCAGAGGTCCAACTGATGAACCCAAAGATCGCACCCCAGGTACCATCCAGTCATCGCACCGGGAAACAAAATCATTGCTTCCTATCAAGGTTTTTTTCTACGGTCGGTTACCGACCGGTTTGGTTTGGTAACCGACCTTACCGCCGCTGGGGAGGGATGGGATCGGGCCGGTACAAACCGCCGTAATTTGAAATTTGAAATTTGAATTTGAAAAAAAAAATTATAAAAAATTCCTAAAAATAGTTCATGATTTATAGAATCGAATGGTGTCAAATTTTTTCAAATTTGAGTTCGTTTAGTATTTTTATGGACGTATGGAAGTTTGAAAAAAAAAATAAACCGCGGCCCGCTTAGGCCCATGAGGCCCAACCGCCCCAACGGCCGATATTTGTCCCGGGGGGGCGTATCCCACCCCCGTAATCCCCACCCGCCCCTTTCTCCCTTCTCCCTTCCGCAAGACGCCCGACGAACCGGCTGGCCGCGCCATTCTACCGGGTCCCTCGAAAGCTCGGTAAGCCGGGTCGGTAAGTTCGGTTTACCGGCCCGCCCCGGATCTGGCGGCGTCGGGCGCTGGGAGAGCGGTAAGCCGCTCGGTCCGAGCGGTTTACCGACCGAGACGCCGGCGGTTTACCGACAGAGGTAAGTGTGCTGTTTTTTTTTGTTTTCTTTTGTATTTAGGTAGGATTTAGGTAGTTTTAGATAGGTTTAGGTAGGATTTAGGTAGTTTTAGAAAGGTTTTAGCAAAGATTTGAATTAATGAGCATTTCATTTAGGGTTTACATAGGTTCTAGGGAAAAATTAGTTTAGAATTTAGGTTGGATTTGATTTAGGATTTAAGATTAGATGTAGGATGTGTAGTTTATTTTGCTTTAGGATTTAAGATTAGAGGTAGGATGTGTAGGACAATTTATATAAACCCGAAATGACACTGTAGGTAGGTATTATTTTGTAAATGATTTATGCATATTGTTTACCTACATTTTATTTTGGTGTGACATTGTGTACAATTTATATATGTGATTGTTTTATTTTTTATTTTGCATTTTCGTTCAGTAGGTGCACAATGTCGAAGACAGAAAAGACATTGTATGGGAACATGGCGTGAATCTTGCTCCCGGATGGCGATGCAACTATTGTCTTACTCGAAAATCGGGTGGTGGTTGCACGAGATTCAAACAACATTTGGTCGGGCGAGGGACCGAGGTGGTGCATTGCAACAGGTGCCACCGGATGTCCGGGAGTATTTTCAGCGGGATATTGATAGGACTAGGAAGGCAACTTCTGACCGGGCTCGAAAGAAGTTGGCACGAGAGGACGCTGCAGCGGAGGGAAACACTTCCCTCAATGATGATGAATATGAAGCTCAGTTGCAGGAAGCACTCCGCCAGTCCAAAGAAGAACTGGAGTACCGACGGGGGGTGGAAGCGAGAGGAGGTATTTACGAGCGAGGAGGGGGTAGTTCGCAGGGTGGTGGTTCACAGGGTGGTGGCTCGCAGGGTGGTGGTTCGCAGGGGCGGAATCCTTTTGGGAGGTTCTTTGATAGATCTGGTTCACGGAGGGAGACTCCTGTGGTGGTCGAGGACTATAATTTGGCAACCGGTGGGAGGAGAGGAATGGTGCAACCAAGGATTGATACTGGCAAATGGAAGCAGAGGGGTAGGCAAGCGAGGGAAGCTATTGGTACAGGTTGGGCAAAGTGGTTCCATTTTGCAGAATCCCCGACGACAGTCGATATAGTCCGTACTTTGTGAGTGCGATCGAGAGAGACACGTAGTGGGGTAAGTAGCTATACTTGGAGAACTTGTTGCATTACGTTTGTTTCTTTAATTTAATGATTTCGTTATTTTTGCAGGTGAAGGGATCACGCCCCCCATTTGGAAGGGAAATTGATGGCAAGTACCTTGATAAGAACGAAGCGGGACTTGAAGGCAAGGTTCGCAAAGTTCCGTAAGGATTGGCCCACTTTTGGTGTCACGTTGATGTGTGATTCTTGGACTGGCCCGACTAGAATGAGTGTGATCAACTTTCTGATATATTGCAATGGGGTGACATGGTTTCACAAGTCTATTGATGCGACTGGAAAGAGTCAATCGGCCACATACCTCTACTCGGTAATTTATTTGGACATGTGTCTATGCATTTTTGGGAATGCACATTCTTGCCACGTTAGTAATAAATGTGCCTATTATTTTCAGGAGATTTCTAAGGTGGTGAAGGAGATTGGATCGGAGCATGTCGTTCATGTGGTAACCGACAACGGTGCAAACTACAAGAAAGCATGCAAACATATTTCGGAGGAGTATCCGCACATTGCTTGGACACCTTGTCTTGCACACACCATCAACTTGATGTTGAAGGACATTGGTGAGAGGTTGGACCATTCTGGTATGATCACGGTTTGCAAGCGTATTTCAACTTGGTTGCACAACCATGGTTCGTTGAATGACATGATGAGGAAAGCTATTGGTGGTGAGTTGGTCAAGTGGAATGCCACTAGATTTGGGACCAACTACATGTTCCTCGAGAGCTTTCACCGGAAACATGAGGAATTCATGCAGTGGATGGGATCTCCTGAGTTTTTACAGAGCAAGTGGGCAGGGACTGCAGAAGGTCGTTATGCTCATGCACGGTGCACAATTCCAAGTATGCAAATGGTGGGCAGGTTTGAAATACATCATCGACACGGTTCAACCTCGCCGGTGTACAAGTTCCTTCGCTTTTTTGATCAAGATAAGCGGCCGAACTTGTGTGATGTGGTGTATCGCCTCCATGGTGAAACAGAGATGCAAAGAATTCTTCGAAATAATGTGAAAACATGGAGAGAGTACAAACAGATTCTAGAGACTCGGATTATGGATGTCTACGTAGGCACCTATGTTGCTTTGCAGGTATGATCATGCCTTATGATTATACGAACCCGTTGTTATTCAATATTTAACGATGTTGTTGTTGTCTAAATACTGCAGCCCGCTCTTAATCCGAAACCGTCGTACAAACTAGATCCCACCGCAGAAATGTTCCTAGGATTGAAGGATGCATTCTCTCGCATGGTGGATGTTGAAGTAGCAACACTTGTCGGAGGCATTGCGGGAGGCCGAGGTATTTCGACCAAGCCAAGCTTGGTGAGTTTGGCGTGGGTAACCGGCAATGCGAATGGCGGAAGACCCAAAGACAACCCCATGTAAGAATTTCTCCGTACTTATGTTTTTCCCCTTAAGCTTCTTTCTATGTGCAACTAACATCAAATTTGAATTCACTTGCTACGCCGCCCGATGGATGCACACGACGATTGTTTGGTAGAAACACGCCGGCGTTGCCTAGCCACGCGTCTTGCTTTGGCGGCTTGTTGCACGCCGGTGTGTTTCCTCTAGTGGATGCGACTATCCAATAACCTCATGCGGAACTGGAGCACCTTTGCCTTGCTCCATACGAAGGTTCGCAATCGGTTGTCGCACAAGAAACTAAACAAGCTTGTGTATGTTAACTACAACCTTCGGCTACGGCTTGCGGAGGTCGACGGCCCGCCAACGCGTGATGAAGGTGATTTTATTGACCGGTTTTGCGATATTTCTTTCTATGATCGAGAGAATCCGGTTCGCGAATGGATGGAGTATGGGAGATCGAACGCGGATCCAACTTATTATTATCTTGGATGAGGATGATGATGATGATGATGTCCCGTTGCCTTCCCATCTTGTCGGTATTTGTTTATTCTTGTATCAATTAGCCACTTATGTAGCACAATTTATTCATGCCAATTTTTGTTTCTACCATGGGACAGCAGGGTAGGCATGTTAAATACAACCACTAGACCAAATAGACCCCATCATAACAGACAATTCTTTGCCATGGACCAGCAGGCTACTTCATCCAATCCAAAAATCACTCGATGATTCCATCGGTGATTGGGCCTCAAGACATGTGGGTGACACGCACCTAGGAAAGAGGAAGTTCCAGGCGGACCAAAGCAAACTAACCCCAAGAAAGGAAAAAAGGAAAACAAGTACAACACTCATTTCTAGAAAAAGGAAAAACGTTTTTCAGTGAGCAAATGGACGGAAGGGGCTGGGGTGGCTCGAAGGACGGACGGCAGGAGGGTGAGCGTAGTCCACCGTATCGAGTCTCAAGATAGCGGCTCTGGCGGCGACGATGATGATGACGTGATGGTGACGGTGGCGATTCCGTGACGGTGGGGTGGCGGTGGTGGGTATGGTGGTGGTGGTGGTGGTGGTGGTGGGTATAGTAGTGGTGGAGGAGGTGCTAGGCGGTGCTTGGAGGGGATATATGAACGATGGTGGTCTTCACTTCACGGTATCAATTGCATCTACTTACGTATATTTGTTTCTTTTATGTGAGTTCTAATTATGGTTCATTGCAACATACTCAAGTCTGATTCTCATTAGATTGAGATAAAGGGGGAAGAAAATGATGAGACGTATTTCACACATGCTACTCGGGATGAAGACCATGGACAGCCGACTTTAGCATGGAGGACTTCACGAGGGACAGCCTATGCCTATGCACCGACGGACTACGATACTCCACGGTACTCTTCTTCCTCCTACAAATGATACCTCACAGGGCTCCTTACAACTACCCCTGTTCCCCGACACCATGACCATGCAATGCCGACTAGATGGGTCTATGAATGGGACGACCCTCATTTTTACACTTTGTTAGTTCAAGAATGGGAGACAACGGCGGCATGAACGGGCCAATCTTGGCAAGAATTCAAGGCCGACCTCCTTCGAAAAAGCGAGGTATCAATCTTATGTCCACCGCCGAGTATGAGCAAGGGTGCGGAATGGGGTCTTTCCATTCCTATCACAGCGTTGATATGTGCATGAGACCATGTATTTGTATCGGACTATGTGGCAGAACCTTCCAAATTATATGGCCCACAAGCACCTGACATTGTCCCTAAGATCTCTGTCAGCAATACTTATGTACCACATAACTCGAAATGTTACGCCGGGTGAACCCCGATGACACCCCGATGACCACGATCCTCCGGATCAACTTCTTACAAAGAACTTGCGATTACAACCATTCATACAAACATAACAGAGTAGCGGAAGATTTACAAAAGTAGATTACAACACTTGATCAGAGTTTGATTAAACAAAACTTAACTGGGTTTGCGGAAGCGAGAAAAGAACTTTGTACACGGAAGATATTCGATCATGTCAAGCCCACTGGTATGACCAAAGTCGGCAACACTAGTCAACACCGCAATGGGGGTCAAACAAACCCCGAGTACCAAAGTACTCCGCAAGACTTACCCGACGGAAAAGAGGGGAGAAGACTCAGGAATGCTGGTTGATAGGAATCAAGGTAAGGCTTTAGCAAGAATCAAGGACACCTTTGCGGAAAAGTGACTAATGTTGATCCTTACTATTCATTCTTATCTGATATTTTCATTAAGCATTAAGCTATCCATCTAGGTTATCCTAGTCTAGAGCAAACACTTGTCAAGCAAGATCTCGATTTCCAAAACTTTCCATCCTCAGCAACTTTCCTCATTACTACGATGCCGGGACTCGGATCAAGTCTCCCATATCGTGGAGCACCGACGATTCGAATCGCTTATATACCCGGCCGGGGCTTCCTAGCCACACGATGTATGCATGACTGACCGTCTTACATACATCAACTCAACGCTCGGATTTCTCCACACCAGAACGGGCGTACAGTACTCCACCTCTCTACGGCCGCTCGGTCACTTCGGCGGTGCGCATCGTAGGATGGGTACACGCCATTGTCCGTTCTAGTAACGAATAGTCCAAGTGGAGCTTACCGCCATTAGCATGCGACTAGTACTATCCAATAACCTCATGATCCCAGCGCCAAACAACGGACGGTCCTTAACCGACACAAGTGGACGACACTACACCAGGGCATTAGCCCTTCCTGATGCAAGTCACTCCACCGGCGTCTCAATTTACTCATCATCATGTTCTTATTGAGTACCCTTGACCCGATCGAAGTAAAGGATAAACAATAAGCAACATCGTTTTCATAATTGCCCTCAACGGAGATATTGTGATCAACTTTTGAAAACATTTTATTTGCAAAGCTTATGCTTTTAGCAAGATTAAGCATATACTAAATATTTTCAAATCAAAACAGGTTTCAGAGACAGTATATCAAGGTACGGTAAATGCATCAAGATAGGATATCACTCAACTCCTACACCTAATGCATCATATCATCAACATAAAATTATAAAAGACTTTCGAAATTCAAGGAAGGGTTTAAATGCATCCGGGGCTTGCTGCGTTGCGAGAAGATTAGTTATTAATCTTGACAAGGACACCTTCGATGGATTCCTCTCTTCGGGACTTGGATCCATACGAACCTTTCTCTCAAGCTTGATCACGAAACCTTTACTCTCACGTGAACTATATGTACATGAAATGATGTATACTAAGTATAATGAAATGCATAACATGATGCATGATGCAGGGCAACATGGATGAAACAACTTAACTCTTTATTACCTTGAGTACAACTTTCCTTCATGGTAAAGTTGCATTAAGAAATTATAATTAACATCGATTACAATTAATCAACAGCACGCAATCAACGTAATTGAACTGCCGAAGGTCATTAGGGTTAATGACCTAGGGTCATCACTCAATCCCAAACTCAATCAACACTATGGTGATTAAGGTAAATTACTAATTTATTAACCATTTTTACAGTTGTTAAAAGCCGCTAATTAAAATTACTATTTAATTAGCTATTACCACGCATATGATATAGATTACTTCTACTACTACACACTTAAGCCATGAATCATTAAAGTGGTAATGATCTATGGTCTTCAAGTAATACCCAAAAGGGAATCCACCCTAAGTGAATCCTATTATTATTTCCTTAAGCACTTTAATATTTATTAAGCATGTGAGCAATTCTATTTCTAAGCTATACATAAACATGCCATGGACCAGGATGGTTTGCTGATCCCTGGGCTTCACATAAAGGCACAAATCACTCAACAATTAATTAGAAAACTAATTTAACTAATTGGTTATTTTATTAACCATTTTTACAGTCTTTAAATAAAGTGGAAATTAATCATTAAACTAAACTTACTCAAAACAGTCCCCAGTTTTTAGTGAAAGTTGATTTTAGCATGAAAAGCTTAACCCTAATTTTTCATGAGTTTTGGATTGTTATTTGCCCTAGAAAAATCGAACACCTGCTATTTATTAATTTAAACATGGAATTATTAACCATGTAAAAAGTGATTAACATGCTGCACACAAATTTTTCTATGAAACTACACATCATGAGAATTACAAAGAAATTTAGTTTATATTTTTCTGAACTCTAATTATTTAATTATGAAATAAACAAAAACCAACCTTTTTAATCTTTTCTGAAAAAGAACAATCCTTCTACTGTTCTTCTTCCTCAGCCGATACAGAGCAGGGGCAGCAGCCGTGGACTGGCTAGAGCTAGTCGGCGGTGGCAAACAGATGGCCAGAGGTGGCGGAGCTGGCTGGACAGGGCTAGGGAGCACGGCGAACTCCGACGGCGCACTTGGCTCACCCGGAGACAGTCGGTGGTGACATGGCCATGCGAGTCCGCGGCGGCGACGACATGGAAGCGGCCGGTTAGCCGCGTCGTTCACCGTCGGTGAGGTCGCAGGTGCCGGGAAGGTCACCAACGTGACCCCCACGAGCTTGCGAACCTCGTCAGGGGAACGAGCGGACGGATTGAAACTCGGAGCTATCACGGCAGCGCTCACAGCGGCTCGGCGAGCTCGCGGACGACGGCGCTGTGACGTTCCCGCGTAGAGGGGCAGTAGCGAGCTCAAGGGCGAGCTGATGGGCTTCACGGCTCCGTGACGAGCTCAGAGCACAAAACGGCGAGGCACGGGATGCACTGGAGCGACCTGGCCATGCGCGGGAGCCACGGCGGCGCTCGGTGGCCGGCTACGGGGAAGACAACGGCACTGCGGCTATTCCGACGGAGCTAGCTCGCGTTAGGTGCTTTGGGAGCGTCGCTGAGAGGTGGAGGAGGTGTGGGCAAGCGATTGAGAACTGGAGTGTATGAGGCAAGGCGAATTTTGCCGTTCAGTGGCAAGCTTGCCGGCGGCGAGTAGAAGCAGAGAAAGGGAGATGAGCAGCGGCGGCAAGGCTCTGGGCAGGACATAGGATGCGCAGGGAGCTTCTGGAGGATGGCCAGCGCCTGCTCCAGCTGTGCCATCGTGGCTGCTGCGTGCCCATGTGCAGGAAGCGCCGAGAAGAAGCAGGTGGCCGCCGGTGAACGGCCGGCAAGCAGGCAGACTGCGTATTGCCGTAGCGGTTACTGTAGCAGATACCCTTTTCCCCTTCTTCTCCATTTTTCTCTTAAATTCATGTAACAACTTGAAAAACTCTAAAAAAAAAAAAGTTGCTTAAAATTTTGAGATCTACAACTTTGCTTTTGGGACCAACCCCAAATTTTGCTCTGATTTTGAAGTTTAGAAAAGAGACTAAAAAGAGGATTTAAATTAGGATTTTGAAATTGAATTCGAATTTGAATTTTTAAAGCTGGTTTTGAAACCTCATTTTGCAACTTCAGTTTGGAACCTTTCAAATCTTAATTTCATGATTAAATTATAACTAAATAATTTGAGCTCAGTGTTTAAGGTTTAATCTATATATATTAATTGGCAAACACTTTATACTTAACAAAGATCATTAGACTTCACTCATGATATTTAATTATCATCATTAGCAACCATCTCATGTTATATACTTAGAATAAGATAAGTCACATTATTAATATTTTCTCATATCAAACTAAGGCACTTAAGCAAATAGTAATTATTAACACCATGAAAATGCATTAATGCACTAATGTTTATGCCTGATGATTGACTTAATGATGCATATGATCATATGCTAATGGCATTATCATTGAATTAATGAACATGATGCTTAATGCATAATATGATGACATGGTGGGTTTAGGTTAACGTAACACCAGGGGTGTTACAGACTATTTGTTGTTTCGTTGGTGTGACTTTGTTTGCCACCGGTGGGTACGGACTTTTATTTATGCACTATGTATTTGTGTGACAATATTTATTATGACTTTGTGTGCTCTTCGACATTATTTTCTGTAAAGGTCATGCCGAAAATTTTAATTTTTTCTAGCCAAAATTAAAAAAAAAGACAGTCGGCCGGTTTGAACCGGTTACCGTTCAAACCGGTCGGTAACCGGTTCAAACCGACCGGTAAACCGGTCCCTACCGAATGACTTGCTGAGATTTGAAATTTCAAATTCAAATTTGAATTCGACCGGTATTTGGCGGTTACCGGCGGTTACCGCTCGGTAAACCGCTACCGGCCACCGGCGGTTCGGTTCGTCGAAACGGTAAGCAAAACCCTGCTTCCTATAACGCTTGTATACAGCACGCCAATCCACTCATCTACTGCCATGCACTGTGCATCGAAGACTTCTGCCTCTTCTCGTCCTGGCATCCTTCACTCAAGTAGTCCTTTGTCCCAAGGTGCTAGAGCCTAGTGAGCTAGCCATGTAGCGGATTTTAATTCCCATCGCAAAGCAAGGCATGTACTCAATGAATTTCCCAATAATTTTCATTTTTCATCAAGTTAAGCACTCTAATTAGATTTTAATTATGTCATTCTCGATTATCTTGTTTAGATAAGTATTATAGAATTCAGGACTCACTTAGATTAAAAATTGTTTTTATTTACAATAGTAAGAAATTAAAATTTGATTCGCTTGCAAAAGACAACAAGCGGCTTGGGATTTAATATTATCAAGGTAGGACCATGTGAAGAACGACACGGCCTAGAAAAACTTGTTTGAATTACCATAAAACTGTCAAAAATTTATATCCTTTTTAAAAAGATCTGGTCTACCAGCATGATATTAATAAGAAGAAGTTTACAGGAGGCTAAACACCTTTTATTGTTTGGTTTTCTAGATATATTGGTTTCACGTATCTAGAAAGCCAAAATATCTTAGAATTTAAAATGAAGAGAGTTGGGTTTAGCCTCCTTTTATTGTTTGGTTTTCTATCTATAATTTTATATCCACGTATTTTATAATCTACATAGATCTCTATCTACATTAGATCTCTAAAACGTGGTGAATGCTACTGTTGTTCAACAGTGCTCTTCCCTTCTTCCCTCAGTAATCACTGGTCATCCACAGTGATTCCATGCTATCCGTCCGATCCTGCATGACTGCAGCAGATGGCCGCCACGCCCTCCTCCAAAGGCCGCACTGTCCACTGCTTCAGCTCTCACGGGCCCCATGGCCCAGTAACTCATCACCTGCCCCAATCACGGCACAGCGGTGCCCTTCCAGAAAAACAAACACGGCCGCCGATGCCAACGAGAGATTCCACTGCGCCTGCTCCTCAACGCACAACGACGACAGCAGCGACGAAATCCACCGCGCCTGCACCCGACGTATGCTACTGCCAAGAGAACTTTTCTACTAATCGATTTATTCCATATATAATCATATTATGTGCTATAATTCTGGGTTGCTGCCCGTGCGAAGCACGGGGGTACATTCTAGTTTTCATTAACATGCGGAGGGACTACGCCTCCTTAGCACGGGTGAGTTGGGTGGATTTCATCATGACCCATGGGCCAGTGAGAGCAGCAGCCAGCGGAAGCCAAGCAGCAGGGGCCTAGAGTAGCGCGTGGTGGTCTACTACTACAGTACTACTACTATACGGGCCTGGGGTGCTGGTGCTGGGCTACTAGGGAGTCAATTTGTGCGTGCGCATGGAGGGAACTGAAAAAGGTGTGGGGGCGGCCTTGAATGGCTGTCGGGGCGATGGAGCGGGGCGGGGCGGGGCGATGCGGATGGGAGTGCTGTGAACGATGCCAGTTTTAGCTTTTTAGGAGTAGAGAAGTAGCATAGAGCCAATCGTCGGGCTCCCCGCCCCCTCCCATTTCATCCGCGTCCACAATACCACATGACACAAGCTGCTACGAAAGCAACCCCGGAAGCGGCAGCTCCTGTTTGCCACGTCTCGTCGGCTTGCATTGCGGCATTGCCGGCCTGACTGATTGCTGGTTCGCGCGTCGACCTCATCACCTGAATACCTGATGCATGGACGACGGTAGGCGATCAAAATAGCAGTGGGGACAACATGAATACACGGCGTGTCATAGCCACTATTCACAAGATCAGGAAAAACTGTAACCACTTAGCAAAAGGGGAAGCGAGCACCACACGGATCGGACACTAATTGAGAAAACTGTGCTGCTGTGAGATGCATGACGGCTGTGGAAGTCCCTGTCTCACGTGAACGTGATTGGGAACACTATGGTATACTATATGCAAGTTGTAGTAAAGAATAGAGGAAAATACACCAGCGGTCATCTAACTTGGCAGGAGATGCCGCTTAGGTACTCCAGCTTTAAACAGTTGATTTTTAGGTCCCGCAACTTGGCTCAAGGTGTCATCTAGGTCTCCGAACTTGCTCAAGGTGTCATCTAGGTCCTCGAACTTTCAAAGTAATATCTACGGGTTCCTAAACTTGGCAGAGGGTGTCATCTAGGTCCCAAATACTGTAGCTAATTCGGCACAGAATTTAAAAAAAAAATCTAATTTTGGGTAATGTAGCTAATTCGGCACAGAATTTAAAAAAAAGAAAATCTAATTTTTTGAGCATCTTAACGACATCAAATTAAAAAACTCAAAACTGAAAATTATAGTTCTCGTTGGGCGCTACAATTTTTATAAAGAAAGTATCTCCATTTGACAGCATATAGGAAAGATATGATTTTTCCAAGGCGACAAACGCTTGTACACGATTAATATAATGCTGAAAATTTATTTAATTTTTTGAGCATCTTAACGACCTCAAATTAAAAAATTTAAAACTAGAAAGTTGTAGATCTCGTCAAGAGCTACAATTTCTATATAAAAATTATCTTCATTCGAGATCTTATAAAAAAGATATAATTTTTGAAATATTCTACGGATTGTAGCTACAGTACCCTAAAATTAGATTTTCTTTTTTTAAAATTCTGTGCCGAATTAGCTACAGTATTTGGGACCTAGATGACACCCTCTGCCAAGTTTAGAGACCCATAGATATCACTTTGAAAGTTCGGGGACCTAGATGACACTTTGAGAAAGTTCGGGGACCTAGATGACACCTTGAGCCAAGTTGCGGGACCCAAAAATCAACTGTTCAAAGCTAGGATACCTAAATGGTATCTCCTACCAAGTTAGATGACCGCTGGTGTATTTTCCTCTAAAGAATATCCATAGTGGGTTACAGGACAATAATACAACAGTAGGAGAGATGCCGTGATTTTGACTGGTTGGGCAAACGCCGCCAGTTAATTGTGTCCATTCTTTTGCGATGTCTATGTAATATTATAATTACCTTTTTTCTTTTACTAAAAAAATGTAGAAACCAAGTTTCCCCTGCTTTATTACAAAAATAAAAGGCAAATGTCTTTATTCGCAAAAAGCAATTGTCTTACCATTTGAGTTCAGGACGTATTCTAACTTGTCCGCCACAAGCATGATACTCAAACCTGCTACCAACATTCAACTAGACTGCTGATAATGGATATGTAGCGATCTCCTTGCAGTAACTTTATTCTCCTGATGGGCCTCCGATAGTGCTAATGGCACTGACTGTTCTGAACCTGATATTTGCATGCAGTTGAGATCGATTATGTTTCTGCATCCAAGCTTCTCTGCTGGTTCTATCATCTTTGATTCCAGAGCATCAACACATTATCTCTAACATTTTCTCATCCTTGAATAGTACTTCCATAGCTCTAGCATCTTCATCACATTTCATGGTAGACTGGAATCTTCTTCCGTATAGTCACAAAAGCAAAGGTTCCCACTTGATATTAAACACCATGTACGTTTCTTGCCAATACACAAATGGGAAACAGAATCAAAGTCGTTTTAATCCCTGACAACTCAAAAATAAAGCTCCAGGTACCTTTAGCCACAGTACATTAAAAAAAGAATGAATAGATTTACGTTCAGAGAGCAAAAAAGACACGACATATCATCCACATATATTATTTTGACTAGATTGATTATTCGTAGTTAATTAACAATCTATTATGAGCCAATGACCATAGAAATATATGGACTCTTGCAGTTGCTGGACGATAATCAACTTCCAAACAGTAGGTGTGCAACACAAGCACAACACCTCTATTGGTAATAATAACACAAAGGGATTGAACAGAGTATTTTGTCATTGGAACTATAGGTCGAGATGAGGCCTACTTGTACATGGATTCCGAGAGAGAGAGAGAGAGAGAGAGAGAGAGAGAGAGAGAGAGAGAGAGAAACTTTTACATGATGCTCTTAACCACCATTTACAACCAGGGTTTTTTTATACGAAGAAAGTCTGTTTTGGTGTGATTATATATGGTGCTACACTTTTAGGGAATCATCACTACATTCTTACATAGTTTTTAATTAGAATATTGATTGTAGCCCCCTTGAGAATTGTCCCATTCAAATGTTTTTTTTTTTTTTTTTTTTTTTTTTGGGGGGTGGGGGGGGGGGAAGGCTAAGCTAACTTGCCGAGCATCTCCAAAACAAAAGTACATATATTCAATGTTCTATAGCCCCTCCCCCCCCCCACCCCCCCCAAAAAAAAAAAAAACCAAGTGCTAAATACCTGGATGACAACAATTGCACTGCATCACCAGTAGGCAGTAGCTGGAGAACGAAAATGGTGGATGACCTGCCTGAATAGTGAATAGTGAATATGTTAGATCTTGCATAAAAAAACAAAAAAAAAAAAACTTGGAGGACAAAGAGCAGTACCGCTCCAGAGTTTCTATTCCGGCGCTGCTGCTTCTCGATGATTTCCCGTTTTTGATCGTCACGAAAGCTACGTGTTCGCAAAAGACGAACGCAACCACTCATTGCACAATTCGTAATTCGTCGTAACGTAAAGCGACCCTTGTGGCGAGCTTTTGACCCCCTCAAAGGATTTGGCCCCAGGCCAGAACCAGGAGCCACGGGCAGAACAGCAGCCAGGTTCCACAAGAATTTATCTACTATTATTCCCCTTATCATCGCGCGGCTGCGCATCGCGCTTTGCCGCTTTCTCGCCTCGCCGCCAATCGGGAATAAAAAATCTGGTGCTGCCTGTGCACCCACAGTGAATCCCGATCTGTCCTGGATTCTTCTTCCCGGCGGCCGCAACGGCGAGCTGCCGAGTATTCAAGTGTTGACGGCAGCGTGCGCACGTCCACGTCCACGTCCACGTTCACCCCGGTCGCCGGCCGGTGGAAAGGCTCGCGGCGCGCAAACGCGAGGAATCTTCGTGCCGGGCTTTGTTTTCTGCTGCGTGACGGCACTAACGACAAGGGTCTGGAGTGAGTCGTCGCGTGATCAGTGACCCTATTGTCGTCAGACTGTATGTAAGTGCGGCGAGCAGCAAGAGATCGTGTTGGGATCTTCTGTGCCACGGATCAGATGCATGCACCGGCGGCAGGCGGTGTGGCTCGGAGGAAAATATACTGGAGGAGTATGTCGTATTTGGTCGGTAGCACAGTACGAGGAGGCAGAATTTAAAATACGTTTGACCATGAGAAAATTGAGATATTGGTAGCTCGAGTATACGAGGCACTTATGGAGCATTATGATATGACAAATTGATTCTAGTGCCAAAACGCAGGATTATCACGGGAATTACATAGAATTTATTGAGAAAAAATGTGGAACACAAAAAGATCCGCATATTTCAAACATGCCCTTATCTCCAGTGTCGATCCCACTCCTCCTGTACAAGCTTAATCATACACTGAAATAAGAGGCTATTTGTACAGTTATGACTTACAGCGCCATGAGGAAAGTTGCTTGGGACGACAACAAGATGTGGCCACAAATGATCAAAATTAGACGTCTAAAATAGCTAACTAGGATAGAGGTAATTTTATCAGGATATGAATCAAATAACCTAGTGTGAAATTTTTGCTTGCCAGACAAAGTCACTAGACGTCTGATTTTTTATGCCTTTGACCACAGCTAGCTGGCAGCCAGGTCGTCACCCAACATGCCATAAGGGCGTTCTCAAATGTCCTAGTTAGCTGGTAGCTAGGAGAGAGTCCACGTCGGCTAATGCAAATTCACTGTTCAATGATCTATGCTTCTCCAAAAAGCATGGGCCCCATCTGCTAGTTTTTTTCTATTACTCCTTTGAGCATATTGAAAGAAATGCGGGAACTACTCGTATAGTGGATCAAACTTAGTACGCACACAAATACCCTAGCGAGGTGCTTGTCGCCAGCGCCGTGTTTTCGAGCAATGAGCGCCCTCTCCCTTCCACATTAACTCTGAATTTGAGTTAGCTAGCTCGAACCTATGCTATTAGGGACACCCTAAGAACGTCAGTTCTCTTTCGGTGTGTTTGGTTTGTGGAGCCCAACCATGCTTCATTAGATGATGCATCATGCTCATGAATTTTAGTAGAATCAACTTATTTTTTATTCATATGCTAATTATTAACTTATGAGAAATAAGGTGGTGATGAATCAACTCATTCCATTTCATAAACTGAATAAAAAAATTAAGACGTAAGAAGATGATGAAGCACCTTATCTCTCGAGCCAAACACCCTATTTATCTCCGCGGTATGATCAAATACCCCGTGTGCTACTGACGGTTTCTCTCGACGGCGGCGGATGGATGGTTCTCGGCGACGACGGGGCAAACGAGCGTGAGGCAGCCACACAACCAGCCAACTCATCGCCACGACACCTGCCGTGTGGCGGGCACTCGGCACAGGCCGGGGCCTCTTCTATGACGCCACTGCTTCGATCGGCCAGGAAAGCCTCCCGTGCGCTCTGCCAATCGGAATCCGCCACGTGTCTCATGAGGCTGCCCGCTGCCGTTCCGGAAACCCGTCCAGGTGCGATGAACCCAGCCTCCCGCACGACCTATATGTAAACCATCCGCCCGCTTCCACCCTACGCCACAGAAAAAACGCAGGTGCCAATACACTTTTGTTTGCTCCAGAGAAGAGAATTAACCGCTGCGAATTCAATTCGAATTCGAAAGCCCCCCAGAGAGCTTCCATGGCTTCCGCTACCACCTCCATCTCGTCGCACCCTGCCGCCCTCCGCGACGTCAAAGGTGAGAGCTTGTTCTTGATGATTCCGTGGGTTTTTGTGAAGAATTTCTTGCTCGAATCCGACGGTTTAGCTAGCGAAATGCGCGGCTCCACATCAGAATTCACCCGCATTCGAAGCGCCTCCTTGCAGCCGGCCTTAACATTGATTTCCTTCTCCCTTTTGGCCGCGCAGCTGCGAGGATTGGCGCGCTGAGGCAGCAGGTGGGCGTGGCCCCGTCGGCGGCGCGCGGCCAGCGCGCCCGGGCGGTGCGCCCGCTGCGCGCGGCGGACCCCGCGAGGCAACCGGTGGCGGCCTCCGCGGCAGCGGCGGCGCCGGCCGCGCCCGTGGCCGACGAGGCGCCCGCGGCCCTCGCCGCCGCCGGGACTACGAGGCCCTGGCGCGTGAGCTGGAGGGCGCGTCGCCGCTGGAGATCATGGATCGGGCGCTGGCCATGTTCGGCTCCGAAATCGCCATCGCCTTCAGGTGAGCACAGCGTATAGCTAATAATATTTGGTTGTTCTACTAGTAGTCAATTGTTTATGGTCCCTAGATGCTGAAATCCAATCAGGTTTAGCGAAGCCCCCTTTGCTGCACATGCTAATGTAAGTGAGGCCAAGCTTTGAGGTGTCTAGGTTCATTGAACCTGGTGTCCAAGAATGTGCTGTCGACCATACACTAACACCAGAGCTAGAATCATGGCCCACCACCCACGCGCAACCGAACAACCCAGTTTGTTTTGTTTGACTATCACAATACGAAGCTAGAAATGCCATGGACATGGCGTCCGAATCCAAAGCTGATAGTGGCACAATACTAGATTTCCTTATGGAGTTGTGCGTTTGGTTTCTACTACTAAATCTGTTTTTAGTGCAGCTTCAACTCTGCAAAAGCAGGCGACAAAATAAAATGAAATACGCAGGCTGAACTCGTCGTGTAGGCAACCACCACCTTGTTAATTACTGTAGGATGTGCTAATCTTTGAACCATGACATGGATGTGTGTCTCGTAAAATGAATCGGATAGCCGCCTCACTACGATGTCATCAGAAGACGGGCAACCTTAACTGACGACGTCGACCCCCCTGGTCTCGTGTTTGTGTGCGCAGCGGCGCGGAGGACGTGGCGCTGATCGAGTACGCGAAGCTGACGGGGCGTCCGTTCCGGGTGTTCAGCCTGGACACGGGGCGTCTCAACCCGGAGACGTACCAGTTCTTCGACAAGGTGGAGAAGCACTACGGCATCCGCATCGAGTACATGTTCCCGGACGCGGGCGAGGTGCAGGAGCTGGTGCGCACCAAGGGCCTCTTCTCCTTCTACGAGGACGGCCACCAGGAGTGCTGCCGGGTGCGCAAGGTGCGGCCGCTGCGCAGGGCGCTCAAGGGCCTCCGGGCCTGGATCACCGGGCAGAGGAAGGACCAGTCCCCCGGCACCAGGGCCAGCATCCCCCTGGTCCAGATCGACCCGTCCTTCGAAGGCCTGGACGGCGGGGCCGGCAGCCTGATCAAGTGGAACCCCGTCGCCAACGTCGACGGCAAGGACATCTGGAGCTTCCTGCGGACCATGGACGTCCCTGTCAACACCCTGCATGCTCAGGTAGGAGCAATTTCTCTTCTTTCTTTGCCTACTAATTAATTTTATTTGTAGCTGCAATGTGCAAGCGATTGACGACATGTCCGCGTTCTTGTCTCATGCAGGGCTACGTGTCCATCGGGTGCGAGCCGTGCACCAGGCCTGTCCTGCCGGGGCAGCACGAGCGGGAAGGCCGGTGGTGGTGGGAGGACGCCAAGGCCAAGGAGTGCGGCCTCCACAAGGGCAACATCGACAAGGACGGGCAGGCGGCGGGGGCGGCGCCGAGGTCCGCCAACGGCAACGGCTCGGCGGCGGCGCCCCGGACATCTTCGAGAGCCCCGCCGTGGTGTCCCTCACCCGCGCCGGGATCGAGAACCTGCTGCGCCTGGAGAACCGCGCCGAGCCGTGGCTCGTGGTGCTGTACGCGCCCTGGTGCCCCTTCTGCCAGGCCATGGAGGCCTCCTACGTGGAGCTGGCGGAGAAGCTGGCGGGCTCCGGCGTCAAGGTCGCCAAGTTCCGCGCCGACGGCGAGCAGAAGCCGTTCGCGCAGGCCGAGCTGCAGCTGCAGAGCTTCCCCACCGTGCTCCTCTTCCCGAGCCGCACCGCCAGGCCTATCAAGTACCCGTCGGAGAAGAGGGACGTCGACTCGCTCCTCGCCTTCGTCAACAGCCTCCGGTGAGAGGCCGCCGCCAGTGAGCGAGAACCATCGTTCTCTGTCAGTATGTACCGTGTTATATCTAGGTGCTGTACGTAGAGAAGGAGGTGGAGGAGGGAATTGGGATGATAGAAAGGCAGGGAAGGAGGTTCAGGGAAAGAAAAACAGATGCAGGTTATGCAGACAAATTGTAACTGCAGAAATGATGGGAGGTAGTATACCCAAAGTCTGGGAAAAAAATTGTGTGGGCGATGGGTCTACTCCATCTCCCGTGCGCCCCCCTGGCTGATGGACGCCGCGTGTCTCCCCTTCGAATCAAAGGGCCAGCACGCGAGCCGAACGTCGCTGGCTCCCCTCGGCTCCTCGCGTACATAGACACACAGAAAGGCTCCATCACGGCTCCCTCGGCTCAGGCGTGAGCGCAGCTTCTCCTCGAGCACGGCTTCTCCTCGCTCCACCTCGTGGATCCCGCTCCACGTTCCGTACACCTGCTGAGGACCAGCCCGGCCCTGCCGCGGACACCCCGCGCGGCCTGGCGCCGCCGCCGGCAAGCCCTGGCCGGCACCGCTTCCCACCCCACGTGTTCCCGTGCCTCCGGCTCAGTTCTGTGTTGCTGAGTTCTGACGAAGCTGAAACATTTGTTTGGATTGTTGTTGCAAGGTGCAGGCTGCACAGAAGATAAGAACAGGCACCATCCTGCATTGTATGGATATGTTACAAACATGCATAGTGAACTGTGAAGTAAGACTAAACAGGTTCTTATTCAGAGCAAAGCAAATGTACTGAACATGTTTCACTTCTCTGAAATGCATCATTCTGAACAGGTTTATTGTGCAAGGATGCTCTAGAGTCTTCAATATGGATGGAGTATACAGTTTTCCATCGTTGATTTGAATGAAACAATCATATGCAATGAAACATGTATAGTTTGTTGGCTTTACTCTGAATAGGAGGCTGTTCAGAGAAACAATCATATCATTTAAGACATCCATTCCACTGTAGACTTGAAGACACCAGAGAAAAAATTGTATCTCTCAAGACAACACTCTGTTTATGCAATAAAAAAATATCACCATTTTGAACAGATCCACTCAGGCTGTGTAGCGCCTGAAATCATTTTTTAGCTTCCTGATTGCAGACTGTGAACAGGTTTCTGTTCAAAAGATCAATGTATTTCAGACAAGTTGAAGAAGATCTATATTTATTTCAGAACAATCTCATTTTTTGCAATTTATCCATACATCGTACAGGAGGAGACAGCGGCAGCAGCTGATGAACCTTGTAGACAGGCACCTGCGACTGCGATCTGAGGATGAGGGAGGATAGCTGGGAGCCGACGGGCCTGCGAGCTGCGATCTGTGATCGATGGCTGGGAGCCACGCTTGTGCTAGAGCCGAGCGGTGGGCGTGCCGAAGGAATCGGAGCCGAGCTGTCATGGAGGTGTCCTCGCGGCAGCCACATGATTTCTTTTGTGCCACGCGGCATTCATCGAGCAGGGGAGCGCATGCGCGGGTCGCTGCACCCGTCGCTCATCCAATTTTTTTCCAAAGTCTGAGAGGTCCTGTGTTATTTGGCAGGTGATCAAGAAGAAGTTATCTGTGTGTGCTTATAGCTAGTGGCAACTGGCGATAGAGTATTGTAAGGAAATTCAAATAAGAATCCAAGTTTTGAGAGCTCTTGTTTTTTCATGTTTGTTGTCAATTATATAGACAGTAGAAAGCGAAGGTTTTGCATAAGTTTGTTTAGAGCTTGTGTGTCGCCTTAGGAACACATGGTTTTTTTATTACTCTTCTAATTAATTAGTTTCCTTGCATGGCTATTGAAATTTTTTCTCTTCTATAAATATCTCTCCTTTTTTTTATATGTTAGCTTCTTAATCCCTCTCTTTCATTAGTTTAGGCTTTTAATTAGTTTCCTTACAAGGACGATTAACTTCATTCGCTGCTAGCCTTAGCAACGAATGAGTATGCAATCAATAAGAGTTTCAGAAATGTATGTAGCAGGCAAACAAGGCGCATATCAACAGCGGCAGCATAGGCAGTCTTGTTCTAAGTCGGGTGATTTGTCTTTTTTTAAACTAGCCGGAGCTTCATTCATTCATCATAAACATGTTTACAATCATCAGCTATAATATTCCCTAGACTTGATGGTGGTATAAGCCACTCCTCCATCAAAGTATTACAGGATACTAATCTAGCATATTCATGAGCAAGTCTACTACATTCTCTACCAGCGAAGTCGAAAGAAAATTCCACAAAGCTCCGGCTCAAGTCATCTATCTGCTGTAGGAGAGGACCAATCTCTGAGTTCTTGCTTGAAGGATTTCTCCATAGATTTGCAAGTATCTGGCAATCCGTTTCCAGCTAGAGCCACCAGACACCTCTGTCCAATACGGACACCATCACGGCAAGCCATCGCCTCTGTCACCATTGCATTTAGGCAGTGATAATACCAAAGTGCCCGAACTCCATAGGGTCGTCCCTCATGGTCTCTAAGTACCATTCCCATTGCCACACCACCCCCCCCCTCCTCAGGATTGAAAGATGCGTCCACATTGCATTTGATCCAGCCTGTGTTTGGACACTGTCAATGACTTCCTGAAGCCATCGTTCCCCTCTTGTTCTTTGTTGGGTGCGAAATCTGCCAGAGGTCAAGGGTTGTATCCTTTGCCCATTGAATCGCCTTTGGCATCGCAATTTCTAGCTTCCCATGTCTCCTGTCATTTCTCATCGTCCACAGGGACCACATTCCACAAAGAAACATGGCGGCTGCCTTCTCAGAACAAAAGCTCAGATCAACCAGATCATGTGTCCAAGTAACCGGGTGCATCTGAGGGAGCTTATGGCCAGTTAGCATTCGGACCTGTTCCCAGAAGCATCTTGCCATCGTGCAGTCCATAAGAACGTGTTTGATGGACTCGTCCTCTGCACCACAGAAGTTTTTGTCAATATTGTAAAAAAATCAAGATTGTGATTGTTTTGGGCACTCTTGGTGATGCTCTTAGATAGTTGTTACAAGTATGGGAAACTATGTCTACATAATAACAAAGATACAGAGAGATATATGGCTGGGATGACATGAGAAAGAAGACATTTGATTCGACAAAATTTAATTTACAAAATGCTATCTGTTGGAATTGGGGTTCCATGTGTAGTGTCTACTTGTCTTGGTAATTAAGTAAGAAATCATCTCATAATCTGTAGATTGGAATTGCCCTTACAGTTGCACCGTCAGACAACTCACACTGACACACTGAATTGCCTCTTTAAACAAGCTGGCAAAGATCTTGGAGTGAGTCAATGATACAACACAGAGCATCTCCAACAACTCGGTATTTCAACTTGGTATCCTTATTTTCTTGGTAAAATCACAAAAAACCCTCTCCAACAACTCCTCAAATCAACTCCTCATTTATCCGATATATCCGCGCGCGGACACGACTTGCCATCGAGCTTTTAGAACAGGTGGAAGGGTGAAAAAACAATTTTGTTTCTGTTGCAGGGTTCCTGATGTAAGTTTTCAAGAGGTGGAAAGATATAAACATAATTTTGTTTCTGTCTTGGGGTTCCTGATGTAAGTTTGATCTGTGTTTGGCAAGTGAATTATACAAACTATTAGAGAGAAACTCTTTTTTTACTTGCTATATATTTTAGAGAGTTGCCAAATCACAAGATTTACCAAGTGAATTTTGGCACTCTCTTGGAGATGCTCTTAGCGGAAGGCAACAATACTGGTTTCATTGAGGTTTATACCATCATCCTGTAATGGGCAGTAGTTGCAAACGCAGCCCCATAATTTGTGATATTGTGATTGTGAACTAAAATTTTATTATTTATATATTTCTCATCCTATGTACAATTTGTTCCAGCTTGGTAGGTCCCTTACCATTACCTCAACATTGTACAGTTCTAGCCCCGTCAATTTTGCAAGGAGCTCAATCATACAGTTCCTTCAGATGTCAATGAGCCCAATTAATACAGCAGGCCAGCCCAACACAACCTGCTCCTAAACGAGGGTTCGTAGGTGGCCCAACCCGTTTCCCCCCGCCCCATTACCAGGCTGACAAGTACCGTGCTCCACATCCAGCCCGGCCAATTCTGCCAAGGAAGCCCTGCCCATGCACATCCGAACGCGCATGCAACAGGTGGACAAACAACCCCCACGTGGCCTTCTTGACGCCATCATATTAATCCCGTTGCGGCCTTGCGGGCCCCACGCCTCTTCTACCCCAGCCTCATCCCCTAGTCCCCCACCACAAAATCCATTCCCCGCACCAAGTAATTACCGGCAAAATCAGAGTTTTTCCCCGAGCCCGCCTCGTCGCCCCAACCCGCCGTGAAAATCAGTACCCACCATAACGGCAAAAGCGGCCCGAAAGCCACACAAACATTTCCTCCCCTTGCCTAGGCCGCCGGGGGAAGCGGGGAAAAAGATCCCGTCCATCCCAATGGCTCTCCTCCCCCAAATCCTCCACTCTCCTCACCCCCACCTCACCGCCGCCGCCGCCTCCTCCTCCCCGTCTCGCGCATTCTGCCCAGCACCTCGCCACCTCCATGCCTCCGCCTCCCGCACCCGGGGCCGCGGACGCGGCCGCCCCGCCACGGCGGCAGGCGCGTCCGGGCCCGGGCCGTCGTCGCCGGAGCCGTACCCCGCTGAGTCCGACGACGGGCTGGTGGAGCTCCCGCTGTTCCCGCTCCCGCTCGTGCTCTTCCCGGACGCCACGCACGCGCTGCACATCTTCGAGTACCGCTACCGCATCATGATGCACACGGTGCTGCAGACCGACCTCCGCTTCGGGATCGTCTTCGCCGGCAGTTCGGGCTCCGCCGCCGAGGTGGGCTGCGTCGGGGAGGTCGTCAAGCACGAGCGCCTCGCCGACGACCGCTTCTTCCTCATCTGCAAGGGCCAGCAGCGGTTCCGCGTCGCACGCGTCGTGCGCACCAAGCCCTACCTCGTCGCCGCCGTCCAGTGGCTCGAGGACCGCCCGCCCGCCGAGCCCCCGGCGCCCGGGGAGGACGCCGAGGCGCTCGCCGCCGACGTCGAGGCCCTCATGCGCGACGTCATACGCATCGCCAACCGCCTCAACGGCAAGCCCGAGAAGGAGGTCGGGGACCTGCGCAGGGGCCTCTTCCCCACCCCCTTCTCCTTCTACGTCGGCAACACCTTCGAGGGCGCGCCTCGCGAGCAGCAGGCGCTCCTCGAGCTCGAGGACACCGCCGCCAGGCTGCGCAGGGAGCGGGACACGCTGCGCAACACGCTCAATTACCTCACTGCCGCCTCTGCCGTCAAGGACGCATTCCCATCCTCGCCGTCGTCGGGGTGAGGTGAGGTGAGGTCGTCACTCGCGTTAGCCAGGAATGGATGACGATAAGGAGTTTGTGGTGGAGGGTATAGGACTAAAAACTTTGTTATCACTCTCTGAAGCCCTTTTTCTTACTTCTCTTATTATATTTTCTATGGCTAGGTTCTATCTGCATGTGGTTAGCATTTTAGCGTGTAAAATTGTATAATTTGGTGTGTGTCAACTCAACAAAATTTGGAGCTGTGATATATAGGTCCTTGATAAGGACGAGAATTTTGCTCTCAGAGAGTGACTCATATGCTTCTGCCTCTAAATTGGAGCTGAACTGGAGCTACTTTTACTCATTGGTCAACTGTGTTGGCTCTTGATTTAAACAGTTGCCAGTACCTGTAGAATGTTTAATGGAATTTTATTGTCTAGGAAAGTTAGGATGTGAATGAACTGCCTTCCAATAATTAAATCATGGTATTCTCAAATTTTCCAGGATAATTGGGTGATGCTGTTCATAATCATGTATACCTTTATATTGAGGAAGCATGCAACCGATATGAGATCATTCTGACTTTCTGAGGTTCTGAAAGTTTCCTTTCTGTCTGAACCTTCGTTTTCAACCTTCTTCAGATGCATGTTAGAACAGTAAAGTTATGCTTTGTTCTTAAAGTAAAGTTATTCTTTGCTCCAGCGAAGAAGTTCTGCCTAAGAAATTCTTGATGTTGTGACCTGGTATCATTCTATCCTCCCATCGACTATTAGGCTGATAGCATGATGCCATCAGAGCAGCTGGAAAAAGAACAATAATATTTGTAAGGAGGTATATTTTCTGCATATTAGATTCTCAAAATGTTGCTCTCGGATTTGCCAAGGATAGAAACACTTCAGCTTTGCACCACTTCTCTTCATTTTGATGCTCTAGATGAGACTGCTGCTCCAGACATGGCAAGAGTTTATAATTAATTGCCTCACTGAGGCGACAAATGCTGAATCTGAACTTTAGTTATCGATCTATGAATTCCCTCCATTCTAAATTATGTCTCTTTGACTTTTTTGGTATATCAATTTTGCTACTTCCTCCGTTTCAAATTATAAATCACTTTAATTTTTTTTAGTTTATCTATTTTACTACGTATCTAGACACATTATTATATTTAGATACATAGCAAAATAGATATATCAAAAAAGTCAAAGCGACTTATAATTTGAAACGGAGGGAGCATAATATATGTCTAGATACATAGGGCGTGTTTAGTTCAATTAGTGAAAAAAATTTGCCTGTCATATCGAAACGTTAGAGGGATGTTGGAAGAGATTTTTGGATATTAATAAAAAACAAATTACAGAACTTGCAAGAAAACAATGAGACAAATCTAAAAAGTATAATTAATCTGTCATTAGCAAATGTTTACTGTAGCACCACATTGTCAAATCATGGACTAATTAGGCTTAAAAGATTCGCTTGCAAAGTTATTGTAATTTGTGCAATTAGTTATTTTTTAGACTATATTTAATACCCTATGCATGTGGTCAAACATTTGATGTGATAGGTGAAAAAAAATTGTAAACTAAACTAAAATTGATGTACCAGAAAAAAGTTAATGTAACTTATAATTTAAAATGGAGAGAGCAGTTGTACTTTCCCTGGACATAAAAACATTCTTTTGCATAAAGTTGCTTGAATAAAAACTACTTCGTAGTTCAACTCTCTCAACCGAGACAGTTACGCTGGATCCTGTATAAATGGAGCTGCCTATTCCATACCTCTAGATAATCCAACCCATCTGGCATTTGTAATGGTAGCGCGGACTTCCTCCATTTTAAATTATATTTGGCTTGCTTTTTTAGACTTTAAATTTGACTGTTTGTCTTATTTAAAAAAATTATGTAAGAACTTGTATTAATAAAGCAATCTATAACAAAATATGTGATATTTTACGTAATTTTTTTTAATAAGCGAACGATCAAACTTAACACTGAAAAAGTCAATCGAACTATAACCTAGGACGGATGTTAACCGATGTGAAAGGGTCAGTGTCTCCCAGCAAAAGCTAACAGGGAAATTTTGGAAATACATTGAACAGTGTATGGATAAGGCTGACTGACGCAATGAAACTCGGATCAAGATAGGCCAGTGGCGCGACGTCTACAATGACGCCCAACATGCTGGCAACCAGGCACCAGCCGTGGCGTGACTTTGGCAACACAAACCTCTACTGGAATCGCACCCCGCGCTCGTTGAACAGCCGGAGCAACCACTTCAGCTCGTCGTTGGATACCTTCGATGGCCTCTTGCCGGCGAGCTCGGCGGTGTCCAACGCTGCGGCAACCCTCTCCTTGAATGCCGCGACCTCTTCCTTGCTGAAACTAACCACTCTGTTGCTGCCATCCTCGGTTTCCACCGAGTCATCCTCTCCAATGTCGTCGTCAAGCGCACCGAGGCTGACACCACCGGCACATCCCTCAGCTCTCTGCGACCGTCCGAACAGCTCCATGACCATCCTCTTCCGCTTGAAGATGGCGCCGAGGGTCTTGTTCTTCTGCCCGAAACACACGCGCGTGAACGCCAGCCACTCGCTGACGTCGACCCCTGGCGGGGTGCCACGCGGCCGGATCTCGACGAGGGACGAGTCCACCCGGGGCATGGGCACGAAGTCCCTCTTGCTCACGTCCATGAGCAGCCTCACGTCGGCGACCAGGCGCACGTTGGCCGCCAGCCGGTTGTACTCCCCGTCGCCAGGCGTGGCCACGAGCCGCCGCGCGAACTCCTTCTGCAGCAGCAGCGTCGCCGTCCGGAACCGGTAGCGGCCGAACAGCAGCTTGGCGATCAGCGGCGAGGAGATGCCGTAGGGGATGTTGGCCACGCAGACGTCGAACTCCGGGAACTCCACCTCCACGGCGTCACCCGCGATCACCTGCCAGCCATACGGGAGGGAGGAGGAACAGTCGTTCGATCAGTAACCGTTTTCCTTCGAGACATTCTGTCGATCGAGTGGCGTGCGTGAGTGCGGGCGGACGGACCGTGAGCTTGTGCGCAAGGCCGAGAGCGGCGGCGCGCGCGGTGACGGCCTCGACCATGCGCGGGTCGATCTCGACGGCGGCGACGCGCGCCGCGTGGGACGCCAGGAGGCGCACGGTGAGGTTGCCCGTGCCTGGGCCGACCTCGAGGACGGCGTCGCCCGGACTGATCGCGGCGCGGCGCGCGATGGCGTCGAGGACGCGCGGGTTCGTGAGCAGGTGCTGCCCGCGTGGCTTGTGGAGCCGGAAACGCCCGTCCCACGCCTCTGACGCGGACGCCCCCGCCTCAGGCGACGGGGTGCCGGCAGCGGCAGCGGCGGTGGTGTAGAGGTTGGTTTGGCGGACGACGCGGCGGGCCCAGAGAACGGAGACGGCTCGCTTCATGTCTCAGCTCAACGCCAACCGCGGCGAGAACTTTCTGCTGCAGTGCTGCTTGTGCGGCCGCGTATTCCAGGCGGGCTAATCTCTCGCGTCGCGCGCGAAGATCAATCTACAGGTAGGCAGCTGCCTATACGCCGGCTGACTGATCGGTATGCCGTATGCCTGTTGATCGGTATGCTAGTTTGGGGTTAATTAACCTAAATTAATTGTAGCTAGTTGGCTAATCACTAGTTTTATATTTGACTAGCAAATCAGCTTATCTATTATATTTCTATTTGAATTGGTTAAAACTAAAATTTACTAGCTGGCTAATGATTAGCCCTAATCTAGGATTAAAATTTGGAGGGGCTAAACTCTTCATCTTCAACCTTCAGCCCCTCCTCTTCATTATAGCCATGATAAAAAATTAAAGAGGGGCGCTAGGAAGGCTCTATGGAATTAACAACGGTAGGGGGGCTTGAGCCCACCCCGCCCCATTGCTGGATCCGTCCCTATCCGAACATGCTCTTAATCCAAGATCATTAGCACAGGCAGCAAACGTTGTCACCTATATTGAGGATATTGTTTAGGTAGAGAACACATCTAGTGATGAGAAAGAATATCTTAATGGACAACAATTGAGAACCCATCTTTCTTTTTTCTTTCGAAAGTGACACTAAACGTGCCATGGCAAAGGTAAAGGCAGAATAGCACTAGCTGATAGAGGTAACAGAGGTAACGTTTTCTTCTGATGTCATGGCTACCAAAGGTTAGGATAGGACCTTGCATGTTTCCCTATACATCCCCTTCACTGGCGGCCATGTAGGGCTATTTGGCAAGGTTCCATAATTCCTCCTCATGTTCTATTTAGCCAAAAAAAAAAAAAAACTATATAGATTCTGATGGACAACATACAAGAATTATTTCTTCATTTGCAGCTAAAAAAATTGCTCATCACTGCTCTATATCCAATCTCCACCTATCCACCAATATCACTCCAAAATCAATTCATCTGCCCCTCACCCAGTTCCCCACGCTAGAATCAACTAAAACCACTCCACTAAGAAATCAATGACCTAGAACTAAGAATTAGAGAGTGAAGCTGTCTAAGATAAGTGTTATTCTAATATTTTCCTATAGATTAGAAGTCTCTGACTTCAACCAAACTTGAAGAAAAAATGTTGGCAGCAGTACAATATAACATAAACACAACTTTAATTGAGGACAAATCTAATATGGTTTAGTTATATATAATTTGAAATGGAGCACTAATTTATCGAGCAGCCATGCATGCGTCAGGTGTGGCCTGGTTGGCAGCTATACAAACATTTACGAGACTATTCTATTCAGTACAATGAACAAGGGAGGTTGTGCTCTAACGAAACCGCACCCCCCGCTTGATGAACAAGCGGAGCAACCTCATCAGGTCATCGTTAGACAGCATGGATGGCCTTTCGTTGTTGAGCTTGGCCGACTGCAATGTTCCAGCAATTCTCTCCTTGAACACCACGAACTCTTCCTTGCTGAAACCACCTTCTCCATCACAAGGATGTTCGTCACCGGCATCGTCGTTTTCGTCTTGAGGCTCACGGCGGCTGCTGCTCCCGGCATTGCCGACGATGCGTTCCTCATCGATTCGAGACAGCTTGAAGAGCTCCATGACCATCTCTTTCTGCTTGAAGATGGTGCCTAGATTCTTCTCTTTCTTCTTTTTCTTCTTCTTCTTCTGCTCCTGCTCCTGCTCCTGCTGCAGCTGGTGCTGTCCGAAGCACACGCGCGCGAACGCCAGCCACTCGTCGAGGCTGATCCCCGGCTCCACCTCCGTCGGCCGGACCTCCTTCATCCGGATCTCGACGAGGGTGGAGTCCACCCCGGGCACGGGCACGAACTCGGCCTTGCTCACGTCCATGAGCAGGCTCACGTCGGCGACCAGGCGCACGTTGGTCGCCAGGTGGTTGCGCTCCCCGTGGCCCGGCGCGCCCACGAGCCGCCGCGCGAACTCCCTCTGCACCAGCAGCGTCGCCGTCCGGAACCGGTAGGAGCCGAACAGCAGCTTGGCGGTGAGCGGCGAGGAGATCGAGTACGGGATGTTGGACACGCAGACGTCGAACCCCGGGAAGTCCACCTTCATGGCGTCGCCCGTGGTCACCTGGCAACGGAAAACTAAAGGCGCGTCATTTGCTTATGATCAGTGTTTGTTTCCCTTTAATTTCGACGCATTGTAGCATCGATCGAATGGGAGGAGGACGGGCGGAACCGTGAGCTTGTGCGCGAGGCCGAGGTCGCGGGCGCGGGCGGCGACAGCGGTGGCCATGCGCGGGTCGATCTCGACGGCGGCGACGGAGGCGGCAGGGGAGGCGAGGAGGCGCGCGGTGAGGTTTCCGTGCCGGGGCCGATCTCGAGGACGGCGTCGCCCGGGCGGATCGCGGCACGGCGCACGATGGCGTCGAGGACGCGCGGGTTGGTGAGAAGGTGCTGCCCCCGCCGCTTCTGCAGCCGGAAGAACGGACCGTCCCACGCCTCCGACGCCGAGTAGGAGGAGCAGAGGCGGCAGCCGTGGCGGGCGGCGCGGCGCGCGGAGACGACGCGGCTCATGTCAAGCCCGGTCCTTATTGGGGGGCCTACAGCCTCCCTCGAAGCCACAACAGGCACCGCCCACTGATGAAGCTTTCGCCTGCCGGCGGTCTGCTGAACCGCCGCAGCGTGGTGGTGCCGGACTGCCCGTGCCCGGTGCGGCGGATTCGTGCTTGTGGCCGACGGTGTTGGTTGGTCGCTCCGTATTAGGGTAGCAAATTAGCAATCGACCCGGCCCGTGCAGGTGCGCGTCGATAATGGGCCTGCTGCGGGTTCGGCCACTTGTGCGATCGGTCCTGCTCAGCAAACTCTGGGCTGCAAAGCCACTTGGGCCGCATGCTGGGTGTGATCGAGTCTAGGAATTTCATTATACTGCCTTCTGATTGAAAATTTTCAGATCCCCTCAAAAAGAAAAAGATTGAAAATTTTCAGATAAGAAGAAAATGCCAAGTTCTGAGCGTCCAATGCGAAAAGAAATATGGAAATCATCATCTGTGTGACTGTGACTATCACAACTCTTATCCAAACAGTTGAGTTAGACTCACTTCCTGCTATTTTGGTTTATTCCCAATGGATGCTAGATGCCAAACGCATCACACCACGTGGTGATGTCTCCATTCGCAAGAACAGCTCCTCTGCTACTGAACGCGATTTATCTCCGAATTCTAGTGGGGATTACCCGTATGCTCTTTTGCAAAAAAAAAAAAGGGTCACCTGTGCTAGTTATTGAAATTTTAGTACTGAAACGGGTTATATAAACGCGACTGACTTTTCGGCAAGTTTAATTTGTTCGGTCCATGTTGTTGTTACCCATTAATAACCATGTCATGTTCGTTGTTTTAACTTGTAATGTAAGAGAAAAATCTTTCATCGTCATCAAAAGCTATATCCAGCGTTTAATTATATGCCAGAGTAAAGCCCGTCGCACCTGCTGTCCACCCCTTTGATGGCCCTGCCTACCGTGCCACCGCCACCACTTTGGGAAATTTGCTCGGATTTTCCTCTATGCCAGCTGATGAGTATGTAGGCTGTAGTACGATGGTCCAATATTTGAAATTACAAACTGCCAAAGTTGCAAGCCTGGACACACGCGTGTCCAAGTCTGAAAAATGGTGTTTTTGTCGATTTGTGTACAACATGGCGATATATCTCACTATCTCAGTGCTTGAACAGTACTGCTGGTAGTACGATTGATAGGGTATATCCTTGATTTAATCCTCATCGATCCATAATCCTATCCATCGAGACTCCAAGCAGGTGGGCAGTGATGTCATTAGATCCAGGCAAAATACCTGCTACCCATTAATCATATCTGAATTAGCTAGATCTGAAATAACCGAATTTGAGGTACCCGATCTTAAATTCGGATACTAATTCCGATTTCCCAAAATTAGTTTGGGTTGTTCAGATAATATCCTCATGCACCAAAACTACCTGAAGATTGCATATTCTCCGTTTTAACTTTGTTGTTAGTTAAACTTATTATTTTATTAGTATT
Organism: Chrysopogon serrulatus; assembly: GCA_015844335.1. Lineage (NCBI taxonomy): Eukaryota > Viridiplantae > Streptophyta > Magnoliopsida > Poales > Poaceae > Chrysopogon > Chrysopogon serrulatus. The sequence goes on along the minus strand of JADLZL010007111.1, from coordinate 20,314 downwards.
TGATTCTCTTTGTTTGATCAACTGCTTGTGATATATTATTATGTGCAGATTTTGCATAAATCCTATGCAAATTGTTACTGAAATTATATGCAAATTGCTATTAACATTTTGTGCTATTAGAGTTGGGGAGCTCAAAGAGAATGAGAAATGCAAAGAAGCTTATTATTTTTTAGCGTTTTAGAGTCCGAACAACTTAGATCCAATCTAAACGTTAAATGTTATTTGAATTGTCTAAAAATAAGGGAATTAGAGACGATTAAGATGAATTAAATACCATAGGAATCAAATCACTTTTAATTTTCTTCAATCCCCCTCTAACCCTTTGTTTAAGAATGAAATGAATAGGGCCTAAATGAGTCACACTCAACCACCAATCTACTTACATTTTTATTCTTGCATTGTGTAAAACTATACTTTCCTCTTTTCTAACCTAGAGTGTGAGAATAATAGAGTATACTAATTAGCTCTGTATTTCAACAAATTAGTTATGCGTACATATGGACTAAGGCTTGGTTTCATTTAGCTAAAGTTACCATTGCTACATTTAGTTGTTTGCTACTACAACTATTATAATTAGCTAATAGAGGTTGCAACCGCAACTGCATCAACAATTTTAGTTATACGGAGGCACCTTAATTTTTGTCGATTCATAGATTGGTGATATTGTATGGTCTAACATTTAGCTAAAATTGTTGTTGCTACTGCTATAATGATGATCACTCAGAGGTTAGAGCAACCGGGGAAAAGTAACTTCTAAATTTAAATTTAGATGTTTTTAATTGGGAAAGTGATCTTTTTAAATGAGCTAAGATATTAGGAGCTAGAAAAAGATCCACACACATAAGCGCTTTGTGCCTATAGGTGATCTAAAAATATATATAATCATTTTAAACCATGATTTCTCTCAGAAAAATTACTCCCACATTGAATCAAGAACAGAAAAGGCTTTGCCAAACAGATCATTCACTTCTCAGATAATTCATGGAGTCATTAATGCACATATTTGTATATAAATAATCAATCAAAGTGTCTAATTGTCATTTTTTCCCCAATGGTTTCGTTCATGTATGGAGGGGAAAAAATACTTTTGTAGAGAAAAACAATAACAAACATCTTGAGTGTAGCTGTATCCCAATTCCCACTGTTTCAGTTCCGTTTCTCCTCTGCACTCTCTACTCTCCCCTTGTTTCTCCCCTTCTCTTTTGCCTTTTCCACCCCGCCACACCTCTCCGCGCAGCACCACCGGCCGTCGCACTAGAACATCGGCAGGCGCGCGCGCCCCCCTCCCCCCCGCCTCGATCCGGATGGAGGCCGAGAGCGGCGGCGTCGCCCGCCGGAGGCTGCAGAAGTCGGAGTCGGCGGAGATGCGGTGGGTGGTCCCGGGCGGCGCCAATGAGGACGACGAGATCGAGAGCTCCGACGACGGCGGCTTCGACACCCCCGCGGCCGCCTCGGGTTCGCGGGGCGGCGGGTGCTCCGATGAAGACGACGGCTACGAGGAGGACGAGATGCTGCGCCAGCGCCTCGTGCGCACGGGCCCGCGCGCCGACTCCTTCGACGTCGAGGCGCTCGATGTCCCCGGCGTGTACCGGCACCAGGTCCGCCCTCCACCCCCTACCAGTTTCTCTGTTGGACTGCTTGCGGCTCTCAGTGACGGGGAGGTCTTCGTGGTGTTAGCCTGTGTCAGGCTTCGCCCGTGCGGTCTCCCGTTGATTGCCTCGTGGCGGCGACGCGCGATCCAACAATGTTTCTGTGTCAGGCGACTCTGCTTTCACCGTATCGCTTGTTTGAATAATGAAATTGTACTGTGATGATGAGGGGACTTATAGGTTCGGACTAGTACAATATGAATGCATGTTTGAGGGTGCTTATTGTGGCCTGTAGTGTCGTAGTGCTCACCATGAATGAATGTTTGAGGATGTACTGTGGTGTGTACATGTATGCAACACACTTCTGCTATTTATTTTTATCGCTCATTAGATTGTGCGAGCTTGTTGTAGCGTTTTTTTTGGGGCCATTGGCTACCTAGCTGATGCACTCTTCTAGTTGTTTAGTCTCCTAGGCCGTGTTGATTCATGTTATTGTTTAGGTGGGTGGTTTCATGTGTATGATTTTACATGTAGGTGAGATGTTTTTGTTGTTTATATTAGAAGATACAAGCGATAGATTCAGGATTTTATTATAAAAAGTGTAACATCTGTCCTAGAGTCTCCATTTTTCAACACTGATAGCAACATATCTGGCAATTGTTTTCATGAAACTTATGTTGTTTTTGACCTTTTGCTTGATCAGCTATGGACTAGGCATTTTGATGTGGTATTTTCAAAGAGTACAAAAGCATCATGTCAAATTAGGCTTACTGTGTTTCACAAAAAATGCCTTATTTTCTTCTTTATCTTTGATACCATGGATGCCTGATTGGTACAATGCTACTAGCATGACATATTTCTTTGGATGAACGTTGAATTATTTAGTTTGATCTACAAGTTGCTTCACTGTTGAAGTTTCAGTTATTGAATGTTTGGCTAGTTGCCCATAGACATTGGACGTAATACCCTGTATATTACTAGTGTTTATAGAAAATGGTTCTTTCACTTAATTACTGGCGCCATTATGATATAAATATCCACACATCTAACAAAGAGTGAACTTTTAGTTGTCATTATGGATAGCATTTCTGGACTTTATTGTCTTTGAGCTACTCAGAAACAGCACAGCTGGTGCTGGAATGGGCATGTTGATGGCAAAGGATTTTTATGCTAGTTTCCTCATCAAACTTGCATCTCTAGGTTGAACTCTTTGAAGTTACATGGGTATTTTGTTGTGTTGTAGAAATTCTGATGACAACTATTGAGAGTCTCACTTGATATTGGATGGGATAAATCTGAGACCGCTTTGATGAGCTGTCATAGAAAAAAACAGAAAATAGCGATCATGCTTTTTTTAAAAAAAAAAAAAAAAAAAAACTATCTCCAAAATGATACTACTGCAAGTATGGCACAATCATCTCTTTTCTTTTCATTGGCCATAGTCCACCATGCTATTTTCTGTTTTTTCCCTATCTAAATTTACTGTCATCGTAAAATAATTACTGAGCAACTTTAGTTTTACATTAGGTACTATAGCTGATATGTTTACTATAAAGACACCATGCATCAATAGGGTGCCTGCAAATTCCAATTCTGTTTTGCATGCAAATATCATAACTCTGCTGATACCTAGGTGTTGTCTTACTTTCAGGAATTTACCTTAGGCAGCTGTATTGTGCTGACTCTTCAGACTCTAGGCGTCGTCTTTGGGGATGTTGGTACAAGTCCACTGTATACCTTTGATGTAATGTTCAACAAATACCCAATTACTGCAAAGGAGGATGTTCTCGGAGCTCTCTCACTTGTAATATACACTCTCATTCTGATACCATTTCTGAAGTATACACTGATTGTTTTGTGGGGAAACGATGATGGAGAAGGTATTCTTTTGTATATGTACTAGGGTATTATAAATTAGGCAAAACAAATCTTCTTCAAGTTATATCTAATATTTGTTTTCTGATTATTTGGCAGGAGGCACATTTGCTTTATACTCGTTAATATGCAGAAATGCAAAGGCAAGCCTGCTTCCTAACCAATTACCTTCTGATGCCCGTATATCAAGTTTCAATCTGAAGGTGCCTTCAGTAGAGCTCGAGAGATCTTTGAAGATCAAGGAGCGACTTGAGACTTCATCTATGCTAAAGAAGCTGCTTTTGATGCTTGTTCTTTTTGGTACTTCTATGGTAATAGCAGATGGTGTTGTCACACCAGCAATGTCAGGTTCATGTCTTTCTGATGCATTGTTCATTGTATTTTTGCTCTTCACCTAGTTGGGGATCTGTACATTTGCTTTCCTAGTAACATGATTCTACACAAGCTTCTCTCATCTAGAAATAACTCCATCTTGTTTCTCATATTGAAATCTGCAGTTATGTCTGCTGTTAATGGCTTGAAGGTTGGAATTTCTAGTGTTAATGAAGGTGATGCTAAAGCCATGCTGTTAGTTCCATTCATTATTGACAATTTGTGATGCAGCAAAAAAAACTGCTCCCTCAATTCCAAATTAAGCCATGCTGTTAGTTCCATTCATTATTGACAATTTATGATGCCAAGAAAACTACTCCCTCAATTACAAATTATAAGACCTTTTTGCTTTTCTAGATACATAGGTTTTGCTTAGTATCTACACATAGTATATATCTAAGTGCATAGCAAAACCTATGTATCTAGAAAAGCCAAAACGTCTTATAATTTGGAATGGGGGGATTATTTTGTATTGCTGTTTAGTCATGCTCTATGCTCACCATTTATTGTACTTTTGGCAGGTGAAGTGGTCATGATAACTGTTGCATTTCTTATTGTTCTGTTCAGTCTACAACGGTTTGGAACGAGCAAAGTAGGGCTTGCCGTTGGGCCGGCTTTGTTCGTATGGTTTTGCTGCCTTGCTGGGATAGGGATTTATAACCTCAGAGTATATGGTTCAGAAGTATTTCGTGCATTCAATCCTGTGTATATCTACTATTATTTTGAAAGAAATCCCACTGAAGCTTGGATGTCCCTTGGGGGCTGTCTTTTATGTGCAACAGGTAGGAGTTTTCATCACATTGTTTGATACTCTCAGTTATACATACAGTCTTGAGTACGAAAGAAGAACAGCTTTATATTTTGTAACTCTGCTTTAGTTATGTTGTTAATCTTGAAGGGATTATATATGTTTTCTAATAGATAACCCCTTAGCTTCCACTGCTTCTCTTGTTGGAACTGGTGAAGCAATTCACCCATGACATATTGATCCAACTGCGACAAGTTCCAAAAGTGATTCAATTGGCATTGACTTCTATAGCACTTTCTCTTAATAAACATCAGAGTCCCAAAGGTCATATTAACAGCAGCCAAACATCTTGATTCAATTGACATTGAGTTTTAACTTTTAAGAAGATTTTTTTCCTAACAACAACAACAACAACAGAAATACTAAAAAATACTAAAATGTAAAGATGAGCATAGAGAAAGTGAAATATTTTAATAATAAGACATTTACATGATTAATATTTTTACAGGATCTGAGGCAATGTTTGCTGATTTATGCTACTTCTCTGTTAAATCTGTTCAGGTATTTTCCCCTGTTGTTTAGGGCTAAATGTTCCTCCTTCGACATAGTTTATGGTAACTTACGATTGCTCATATGTTGCAGCTTACCTTTGTGTTTCTTGTTCTTCCATGCCTTCTACTGGGATACCTAGGGCAAGCTGCATTTCTTGTGGAGAACTTAGATAAAAGTCAGCAGATCTTCTTTTTGTCCATTCCAAGTAAGGAAAACTTGTTTGCCTGATTTGCTATGTATTGTTACATATGCTGAAATAAAAGTTCTCATATATAATGAAACTGAACTACGTTTTACTAGTCTCTAGACCCATTCTAATAGACATTTTCAATCCATATTGCAGGTCAGGCATTTTGGCCAGTGGTATTCATAGCTACTCTGGCAGCACTAATTGCTAGTCGTGCAATGACAACTGCTATATTCTCAACCATAAAGCAGGCAACAGCTCTTGGCTGTTTCCCACGCCTCAAGATTATCCACACCTCTAGAAAGTTCATGGGCCAAATATACATCCCAGTGATGAACTGGTTCTTGCTGGTTTCTTGTCTGGCATTTGTTGCAGTATTTGGGAGCATAAATGAGATTGGCAATGCATATGGTATGTGATATGAGTGTGATTTGCAGTTCGTTAGCAATGCCATCTATTTTGCCTATAGTTAGCTCTATTTGCTTGATACATTCTTAATATATTTGCCACCCTGATTTCTTTGCCGGTATAAACACCACCTGATTTTTTATATCATGTATGGAACTATGGATGATCTAGAAGGCTTAGTTCACTATGATCCTATCATGATCAAGTGTGGATCTGATAAGCTAATTATGGTATACAAAAAGTGAAGAGAGGAATTTGAATTGGTTCAAATGTATTGTGTACAGGGAAGTTTAGTTCCCTCATTGAGTATATTCTCAGCTATATTTATGCTCTGAGTATTGTAACTATTTGGAATGCATGTAATCCTGAAATTTTCTGCACCGGATCTTCTGAACATGGGCATATCATGTAGAAATAATAACTATTTGTTAAAAACAGTGATCTGCTGAATAAATGAACATTTATCAGTATCTGGTTGCAATTTACACCCTTTGATAGTCTAGGTGGTGTTTTTGTCTCCTTTACGATATCGCTATTGCTATAGTGATTAATAGATTTACTTATACAACTACAAAAGACTACTTGGAAGGAAAAATGTAAAATGTCAATGATTCTTAAGAAAAAAAAACCTTCTATGAGTAAGTGCTTATCTTGTTATGTATGTGGTTGTTTTCTTCCACTCTAATGGCAGTATTTATTGATCCACAGTTTTTTAACTAACATAACAAGCTTGCTAAATTACCTTATTTCTCCAATGCAATCATCAATGCTACAGAATATTTCTAATGCCTGCTCTTGATTTCAGGCATAGCAGAACTTGGGGTCATGATGATGACTACTGTCCTGGTAACCATTATAATGCTTCTGATATGGCAGGTCAACATAGTCATTGTTCTGTGCTTTCTCACCCTCTTCCTGGGGCTGGAGTTATTTTTCTTTTCCTCAGTTTTGGGAAGTGCAGCAGATGGAAGTTGGGTGCTTTTGGTATTTGCAGCTGTATTGTATTTGGTAATGTACATATGGAACTATGGAACCAAATTGAAGTACGAAACTGAAGTCAAGCAAAAACTTTCTATGGATTTATTGATGCAACTAGGCTGCAATCTTGGTACAGTGAGGGCACCTGGTATTGGATTGCTCTATAATGAACTGGTCAGGGGTGTTCCTGCAATCTTTGGTCACTTCCTCACTACACTGCCAGCCATGCATTCAATGATAATTTTTGTCTGCATCAAATGGGTCCCAGTTCCAGTTGTGCCTCAGAATGAAAGGTTTCTCTTCCGCCGCGTCTGCCCAAAGAACTACCATATGTTCCGCTGTATTGCTAGGTATGAACTTCATCTTTCTGAGTTTCTAGAAATAAGTTTAGACTCTATTTACCTCCAAAATTGATGTTATTTGGTCTTGGAGTTTCTTATATGCCCATTGGAACCTTGAGACAACTTTGTATCTACAAATGTTTGATACTATGACACTTCATTTTGTGTTTCATGTAATGCATGATGCCCCAATCTTGATTTAGGATCTGCTAGAACCTAGAAAGCAACTGGGTGTCAGTAACTCATCAACTGCCAGCATTATTACTGTGTAGGCAGGGCCACAGGTCTGGTGCTCTTTTGAGAGTGCACAGTAGTTTACTGCCCTCTCTGAAGTTTTGTAGTGTTGAGTTATCTTTTTTACTGTAGTGAATCCAGATGCATTTCTATTAAAAGTCATTAGGTGATTCATGGCTGTTGTTTGGAACTTTGCCTGCACTGTTTGCACTGTTATCCTGTTGCTAAGTGTTCTATTCATCAAATTAGAGCTTTGCTGTGTTCCATTTCTTTGTCCCTCTCTCTGGGCACCATCATGATGCCTGCAAGAAATTTGTACAGATTCTTTTTGTGAAATGTTTGCTATTATTTATTGTTCAGCCATTTTTAACTCTGTACTATTCTTTTTGTGAAATGTTTGCTATTATTTATTGTTCAGCCATTTTTAACTGTACTATTCTTTTTACTATGTTTGCTATTATTTATTGTTCAGCCATTTTTAACTCTGTACTATCTTCTGCGTCACTGGTATGCAGGGGCGGATCTAGTTAAGGTGCATGGGGGTACAGCTGTACCCCCAAAAATTTGGTAGAGATACTAAGCATATGTACACATAATACATTATTATATACCTATAGCACTTGTCAAATATTACAGCTCAAGTACTGATCCATCATCCAAGAGGACAAAACACACTACAATACCAATCTATAGCATTGAACTAAAAATGTACCGATGCACACAGCACAATACTAAAAAAATGGAACAAGTTTGAAAAGGGAAAGGCATTAAGTTGAGTTTTTCCCTTACAAAAATTTTGTGAAGTTTATTTAAGTTTGGAGGAAAACATTTGTTCACCTAAGTTCATACCCCCATGATTGAAATCCTAGATCCGCCACTGCTGGTATGGGTAGAGCAACACTGAATGCCTCATCCATTTCCTTGGGCCTTTTCGTTCGTCAGCCTTACCTTTGCCCTTCAAGAGTTAAGATGCAATCTTTGCTGTATTCATGTTCCTTCAGAACCCAAATCTGTATACAGTTGTATTGCTATTTATGAGCACTGTTTAGTCATTGATTGTTTGGCTTGGATGTTAATGATTCGTGACTACAGGTATGGGTACAAGGATGTACGCAAGGAGAACACCCAAGCATTCGAACAGCTTCTGATAGAAAGCCTGGAAAAGTTCATACGCCGAGAGGCCCAGGAACGCTCCCTGGAGAGCGACCATAATGAGGACACAGACTCTGAAGAGGAGATTGCATCTTCATCATCAAGAGTCCTCGTCGGTCCCAACGGTAGCATCTACTCGCTCGGCGTCCCACTTGCCGAGCCAGGTGGCGCCGACAATTCAGCCCTGGGATCAAGCATGTCATTCGACGGAACAAGTCTGGATAATGAGCTCTCTTTCGTCCACAAGGCCAAGGAGTCCGGCGTGGTGTACCTTCTTGGGCACGGAGACATCAGGGCTCGGAAGGAGTCGTTCTTCCTCAAGAAGCTGGTGATCAACTATTTCTACGCGTTCCTGAGGAAGAACTGCCGGAGGGGCATCGCTACGCTGAGCGTACCCCACACCAGGCTGATGCAGGTGGCGATGCAATACATGGTTTAGGGTCGTCAAGCTACAGTCCCCCTTATTTTCTCTCTTACACAAGATGATACTGACTTGCGGCGATGGTAGATAGTGAGGTGCAAGCGAGGTGTCAAGCTGTTTTTCCTTTTCCTTTGATAGAGGCAACACTAACCCTAACCGGTCTGGTGATTTACCGAAAGGTGTTCAAAACTGGTGTTGAACCAAAGTATGATCATATTTATATATATATCAAGGAATCCCCGTTGCGTTGTGTGTGAAGCAAGGTAGCACTGTACACGGCTGCTGTTCACCCATGAGCCGAGGCCCCGAGGCGCCACTCGCAATTGTCACATGTACTGGTAATGTGAACTCCTGGTACTCTACATCCGGCTCTGATCTGATGTGCCTGGTGGTTTTTGCTTGGCTGCTTGTGCTGAGAAGCGGGAACAGACACTGCTATTGATTGCCCAGCTGCGCCTATCCGGATTCAAGATCGGGTGTTCTGAGCTGCACATACCTGCTGCAGACTGGGGGCAAAGATCCGTGCTCTTCAATACCATACCGGTTACTCTACTTGGCGCGCTGGCTTGACTGACCAGCCACTTATACCACTACTTCTACTACCAGTATTAGTATACTACATGCACTAGTGGGCGCAAGAAAGAGGCCAGCCGTGTTCTGTCACGCTCTCGTACCTAATCTGCTGTCGATCATGCGTGTCGATACGCGCGGTGCGCTGCTGCGGCAGAAGCACAAGCACCAGCTAGCCGTCGGATCACATCGCAGTCGGCGAGATGGATGGATGGTGGATGGGCGTCTGAGGCGCTGGTGTCCCGAGAATCTCCGGGATATACGAGACCTGAGCGCGACCGCTTCTAGTGGGCGGGCGGGCCGGCGATGAGTGACCTGCGTCAAGGCGGCCGGGGATTGACATGTCGGCTGCCGCCGGGGACGGCATGTCTGCGCCGCTGGGCGCCTCTCTCTCTCTCTCTCTCTCTCATCAGTGTCATCAACACCCGGTAATTGATGGTGCTGTCGCCCCTTGTCTTCGCCGCCGTGGGCGTCTTGGACCGGCAATCAAGAGTGACGGACCCGCGATTATTAGGATGATTGAGTGAGTGGAGGAGGGTGAATGTTGTCTGATTGATCCATCGACATCGACACCGAGTGGCGCGGCACATTGCTTACCGGTGTACTAGTATTGGTGCGTGACACGTGTCGTGGCCCACAGGTGAGTGAGTGACTGAGTGGAGACGGCAAGTGGGAGGAGCATGTGGGGCGCATGTAGCCCAAGGAATCAGTACGCTTGCTCCCCACCCCCTCTCCTCTCGTGCTGGATTGGATCAACGAACTCCCTGGTCCCTTCCCTGCTGCTGCCTTATCAAGAGTTCCACGCAAGAACACGTACAAGTTCTCAGATTTTTTTTTTTTTTTTTTTTGAAACGACTGGAGGGGCCGAAGCCCCTGCAGAAGATGTATTAATAAAAGAACAAGTTATATATACAGGGAAGTTTGATTCTCAGATTATTATTATATCGATTTCTTCAGAAAATGGCTGCATATACAGTTTGAATCTATTTTATTCAACTATTTTTTTTGTGATTGAGGAAAACGAGTAATAAACCGTAATGGGCTGGTCTATATGGAACATTTATATACGAATTTTTTAGAGGAGTTTGGTCATGTTTCCGAGAGATGTCATGTCCTTCCAGTCAATGTGCAGTGCTCCAGAGATCAAACACAGTATATGCATATGCGAGTATTTTTTGGATAAAAAATAGGGTACGGCGTGAGCGAGGATTTAGAGGGGTGGAGAAACCCCTCTACCCACTAGCAACATGTGCTCCGTCCATGCCCTACCTACCATACCATCACATCTTTGGAGTGGTCCATGATATGATGTCCATAAGACTATACCGCTAACTGCATCTACGTACTCGAGTCTGCATTGACACAATGCACTACCATATAATGGAGCACACCATTTTGGATATCCTTTAGATATTTAATATATATGCATGCTACTTATGCTTTATTACACTTAATTATCAGCGCATGCAGGAATATCAATACCTGGCGGGCTGACCATGAAAGCCGCATTCCTTTTCGTTCTACAAAGTTTCCACGAGAATTAATATTCGGAAAGACAAAATAAAGGGTCCACGATTCGATGATAGAAAGATGGAGCTAAAACTAACTTGACCGTGTTAAATTTTTGGATTGGGTAATTTGCGCCTGCCTGCCTGCTTGCCGCCAAAGCGCGATGAATAATCGAAGGAAAGGAGCGAGAGAGATAGAGAGAGAGACAGGCGCGCTGCTGTGGCTGGCCTGATCTGAGCTAGGCCGGCCGAGCAGTGGGGCCGGGTACGGTACAGGTCGGCGGTGCGCATGCATGCCGATGCCGGTGCCGGTCAGCCGGTGCGCCGTGCAGGAGGGGAGGGGAGGGGCCCAGGTGGAAGCTGCTGCGACGGCCATCTTCTGAGCCGGTGGCCGGCCGGCGGGCCGTCTCCGACCCCCATCATTCGCGGCAGGAAGAAAAGAAGCGCGGCAGGCAGCAGGCCCACGCACGCATGCAATGCAGCTCGGCTCGACGATTGTATTCGTGGTGGGTGCGCATGCAGATGCAGTGGCGGCAGTAAAACGTGGGCGAGGACGGATCTTACCGGCCAGGTTTTGGCAGCATCGATACCGCGAGCGCCGTGGTCGTAGCTGCACCAGCAGCTATGCGGCAGAGGCACAGTGACAGTGTCCATCCAGGCCACCACCATGCACCAGCAGCCAGCCGCTCCTCCTCCTTCCCGCTAGCTGCCTGTGTACGTGTGATGCCCATTGCCCATGCATCGAGCGAGCAAGGATGGGATGGTACTTATATCTGTAGTTTTTCTTTAGTTTATCTTAAAGAGTTAATTCTATAATTTTTTTTAATTTTTTACTATAATTTATTCAATTGAACCATAGAAGAATCACGGATATCTATTTAGAGCATCATCCCCATCCTCATGAGCGAGCAAGAGAGGGCGGCAACCCAGAACAAAATGAGTGGAAGGGTGGCGCTGGGTGGGCGAGAGAGGGTACTCGTGCAGCGGCGGTGCAGGGAATCTAACATGCACGCCGTGCTCATCACTCTCTCTGGTTAAACTTATTTCTTCGTTTATATAGTACTATATAATAATAATAATATTATATATATAATATTATACTATTCCCAAAGACAAGAGGGATATTTATTTTACGCACGGTGCGCATGCATGCGCCGGTGGACTACTTGTAATAACAGTAGTTTGCCGCGCGCGCGGGGGTGCAGTGGCCGGTCGATGCCGGCGGTACCAGTACCAGTACCACTCACTGAGCCTGTCCTGAGCCTGAGCGGCTGACACGGCCGGCCGGCCAGGCCAGTTGCATGAGAGAGCTGATCGATTCGGTGGTGTCATGTGTCTAGTCACACATCAAATTCAGAGCTCCAATTATTCCGCCGTACGCCGCAAGGATTGCATCACGCCGCTGCGCTGCGGGCACCTGCATGGCCACTGCACGCCCAATTACCATACGTACAGTACGCTTCTCGCCGGCCGCCGCTGTAACAACAGCCAGCGTCGTACTGCACGTACTACTCCTCCACAACGCACCGCCGCAGTCCTTTTTCCTGCGTCTGGCTCCCGTCCCCTTTGCACAACCCGATTAGCTTTCCAACTTTCCGCGTCGCATGCAGCGCGTGCGCTTTATCTGCCTGGCCGCGTCCCTGAAGCATCTTTTTCCTTCCATATCTCCCAGGATCGTACGGGAGCTCCCTTCCTTTTTAGCGTAAGAATATCCCTTATCTTAATTATGGAGGCAACACAATTCAATTGATATGGGTGATTAACTTAAATGAAAGGTAAATGCATGTCTAATTTCATCGAGGTGAAACTTCCATTCGTCCTTTCTGTTGATGATTCTGATTCCGACCATCATAACTTGACGAGATAGTTCGCGTAGAATGCCGCTCTCTTTAAATGGAAAAAAGAGAATAGTTAACTGTGTCAGCAAAGAAAAACACACTGACACATGTGTACGGGAAGGATCGGATACGCGACACATATATAAACGATAATACTTTTTCTTAATGCCGCACGGCAGTGCACTTTTTTTCTGTATATGTACGGTGGTTTCGTAGCAAGAATTTGAACTCGGAGATACGATATCATATCAGTTAAAACTGAGTTCGTTTACCAGGGAAGTTATCTACACCGAGAACTATTTCTAGCTAGAAACGGACAAAACAAACAAGCTACCTCCGTCTCTAAATAAATAAAATTTTAGAATCCATATCAGTCAATTTTTTTAAATTTAAATAACTTTATAAAAAAACAACATTTATAACATAAGATAAGTATATTATAAAAATATATTTAATGATAAATTTAAAGATACTAATTTGATACTATAAATCTTTAAAAAATTTAAAAAATTTAGTTAAAGTTTAAAATTTTGATTTAGAAAAACTCTAGAAATTGATTCTTTTAGGGATAAAGGGAGTAGGTAGTAGCTAGAGAAGTCTTAAAAACACACTTCAGCCATGCACGACTTCACACTTTTAGTGACAGTTGAGATGGGTTGCAAAGTAAAATACATTGTAGTATTTAGCTTTCTTCAACTGAAATTACATTAAGTAAATTTAATGGACCAAGGATATTCATAATGTGACCACAGTATTCACAAAACCAACAACCTGCTGCACTCTATTATATAGGACATATATAGGCACAAATCGGAGTTAGTAACATGACTATAAACCAGCGAAGGAAGACAAGACGACTTCCTTTTTTCTTTTTTTTTTGAAAAAAATGTTTTTGTAATTTTACTTTTTTTTTAGAAAGTTACAAAGCTATATTCACAACTTTTGTGCATAATATTTTTTTTTGGAACATAAATTATTATCTCACCATCTTTTAATCATAAATTTTTCATTATGTGTTTTATGACAAAATTCTAGAGGCGATTATCTTGACAATTTTTTTGCATAGCCCTTTGAAACCAAGGTTTCTACAATGATTTCGTGGTGATGGTTCTTCTTACTCTTTTTTATCCTTTCATTCTTTATTTGCTTTTTTTTATTTAATGTATATTAACCTACCCACTTTTATTCTACTATGAACATTTTTTTTTTATGTTGACAAGTTTATAGAAAATTATGTAAAAAGATGTGTTGGATAAGTTGTGTATAATTTTTTTTTGTAAGATGTTGAACAACAAAAGATTATATGTATAAGTTACTTTATTTGTTAAATTTATTATACAAAAGTATAACTAGAAAATTTATGATGACAAATTGTTATGATAAGTTTTTATGCTAACAATTATGAATAAAAATTGACTGTATAGGTCATGTAGAAATTTGTCATGATAAGCTATATATAAAATTATGTAAAAACCTATATTGAGAGAGTTATGATAAGTTGTGTGATAAGTTTTGTCCCACAAAATTTTATACAAAAAAAATTGCAAGTATAACTCTGTACATTTACAAAAAAAAAAAAAAATTCCAAAATGGAAACTTGCAGAACCAATTTTTTTTCAAAAAAAAATCATGCAGACTATCTGATGGTTCACTGAATTGCATGGACTCCCATGACTGTGAAATGCCACATTGACGTGTAAAATAAATGACACAAGCAAAAGGGCCACTAACTAATGCATATCTCACCGTTTATTCTCATATGTGACAATAGTTGATATTACAACAGTTGTGTATCACCATGATAGATGGAAATTTTCTCATATCTAGTCAAATGGAAAGGTGACGTCTTAAATAAATTCTAAAAGAAAAATACCACTAAAAAATAGGTTATCTTTTCGTTTTTTATTCTCATATGTGACCAAATTGGCCTTGAATACACAACACATGATTGGATCACCATGATAGATGGAAATTTTATTCATATATAATCTAGTCAAGCTTTTTTCTAAAGGTGTACTTCATTAGGAATTTCTTCTAAATGGAAACTAAATCCAAAAAAAAAAATAACTAATTATACAGTTTTTTAAACCTTTTTGAATAAATTGAAACGATTGTGTCCAAATTTTACCTAATGAATACACAGACACATGATTGGACTAGCTAGTTTTTGCGATGTTACTGAATTTGGGCCACAGTACAGTACAGTACACTGAACCATTTTTGTATATCAATTAAATCATCGTTGCTTGAGCTGAGATTTAGAGATATTTATTAGATCCTTGACTGCCGTAGTACTGTTTACTTATGTCTCTTACAAGTACGAGTAAAAGCATGCATCCAGATAGTGTAGCATATACTGCCTGGTAGTTACTAAGATGCTGCGCCTAAGAGCCGGGGGCGCGCTTAATGCAATAATAATATCGTAGCCTTCAAGAACCTGTACCACATGCGCGCTACATATTATGTATATGTACCGTGCCTACGTATTCGAGGATCTATCTCTACTTTTCTAGCGCCCATCAAATGATATTCATCAATTGCCCAAATTTGTTAATCCATCAATGGATGCACATATATATCATCAGTATTAACTGCTGCATACACCCATTTGCCAAATATGTTTCAACAACCCGATGGAACAAAAAAAAAAAAATCAGATTATCAGATTCAGCATCCTTGCGTTTGCGTGTATGCATAAAAAAACATTATATTATCCAGACCTTATATATGCATGTGTTAATATATGTCTATTGGAACATCAATATTATTCATCTGTAGTGTCTCCCGAAGCCGAAAATACTTGATAAGATCCATACTTCGAGTTTGGAACATCAACATATATGACCATTGGAATATTATATGCATGCATGCATGCGCCAGGGCCGCACAGAGGAAATATAAAGCCCGGGACATTATGAGAGATCAAACTTCCACTATCCCAGACGTCTGCATGCATGCCAACTGCTCTCAAAGAGAAGAGAAAGTGACTTTGATGACTGAAACTAGCAAGGCATTCTGACAGAAAGATCTATATGGAGATATACTACTGTATTATAGCAGTGTATCCCGGCCCCTTTCTAATTAATACAACTCCAGCTTCAAATATATTCAGCACTCAAACTATCTACATCAACGGAGGATTGAATGTGGATCGGTGAATGGAAAACGTAGCATCTAGAATCATTTGGCGGAAAAAGGGTGTATATATAGTTCTTCATAAGATCCTAGTCATGGTTTCCAAAGAGGAGGGAACATGTCAGCATCAAATTCCCATCTCTGGACTATGTTCCTGACCATCAAATTCATTGTCGAAGAACACTAGACAAATTGGTAAAGCAACTAGCATAGAAAGCACAGGACAGGGAAAAAGAATACAAATGTTACTACAAATGGCTAATAACTTGACAAATATTTTTTTAGTGGAAGGAACGAGAATCCCTACGATCTACTCTCACTACTGTTCCCTCTCTTTAATATGAAGGTCCAAGACATGCATATAAATTGATTTCCACCTTTTTCCCTTTACTGTTAGTTCCACCTCGATATTCTTTTCCTGTGATAATTCTATCGGTGTGAAAATGGCTGCTACATAGTACATACTAGCATCAAAATGCAGCTCGAAGTTGCTACAAGACACACAAGTAAGAACAAGCGCAGCAGCCATATTTTTATGTCTGCAGCAAGAAACGAGCTAAAGGCCGCCGGGCACAAAAGATTCTGCGCATCACACAAACATGATAGCTCTAACTTGAGTGCACTGCCACTGGAATCCTATGATCATGTAACAAAAAAGAAAGAGGGGTACTCCTTCTATACGGAGAGAGAGAGAGAGAGAGAGAGAGAGAGAGAGAGAGAGAGAGAGAGAGAGAGAGAGAGAGAGAGAGAGAGAGAGAGAGAGCATATTACTAGCAAGGAGCACAGAATTCAAAGATCAGATCATGCACTCACACTCGCCCATGAAAAAAGAGAGCAAAGATAAAGCTGCAGGGCATCACCAAAAGTGAGACACACATACATGCACTAAAAGTGATGGAGTAACTAGCACACAGCATGCAGTAGTAGTAGTATAGCAGTGTGGCAACACCACTACTATATACTATTCAGAGGAGCATATCTATGTACCATCATGAGAAGTGCCAGACGTTTAAATTTCTCATAACTCACAAAACCATCATAATTCGTACAAGCCAAGTTTGAACAAAATCCCCCGAGCAAGAAGGAGAAATTAATTCCACTCTAGAAGTAGAAGAAAGAAAGAAAGAAGAAACTTGATGCACGAACCCTTGACAACTCTAATGCATGAGAACTCAAAAACAGTTCTCTAAATTCAGCTGCAAAAGGTGTAGAAAGTACTAGTATTAACTTGTACATCTAGAGAGTTCTTCCCAAATCCATGGTAGAGAGAGAGAGAGAGCAACCAATTAAACACACTGATTTAAAATGCCGAGATGAGAGAGAGAGAGAGGCTCATGACTTGCACCATGATCTCTCATGGGCCACCTTAACTATTGTATCCCCACACCATATGCCCTATGTACAAAATACCCAAGGAGACGCTAGCCAAGAAGTAGCAAATCAAGTAGTGTGATGGCAGCACTGCACTTACACTTCTTGGCTTCAATTCTCTGCTCTCTCTCTCTAGCTGGATCCCCATGGTCTCATGCATGATCTCCTATTCTCCTCCTCCTCCTAAATCCATGGATGCTAGCTGTCGACGGCCTTGATCATCGCTCGACGGCGAAGACCACAGATCCGATGAAGTTCAGACTCTGCGAAGAAATCCGATCCTCTTGATGAAATATTGGATCATTGTTTGATTTGTCTAATTTTCTGCCCTATGAGGTGGTGAGATGATCTATCCCTCTTCATTCTTCCACAGTGCTCTCTCTCTCATCTCAGCTTTCCCCACAAATTACATGTTATTTTAGTCAAGAAAAAAATAACCAGAAAATTAAGGTAAAAAAAAAAAAGTTAACGAGGCCAGCATCAGGACAGCCAGGCGGCTAGAAGAGCGTGGCAATGGAAGATCCGCAGTTGGCGAGGTCTGGCCACGCCGCGGCAGCGCCGCCAATGCCGCTGCCGTTGCCCCAGTACATGAAGGAGGAGGTGGCGGTTGGCGCCGTGGAGGTGGAGCTAACCGAGGGGTTCATGGACGCGGCCGCCGCGGCCATGAGCGCGTCGGACGCGATGACGTTGGCGTCGACGTTGGACGACGACGGCGTCGGCAGCTCCCAACTGGCGGCGCTCTGCTGGTCGCCGGGCGCTGGCTTATTATTCTTCTGCTGGTGATCCGCAGCGCCGGCGACCTCCGCCTTGACGTGCAGCTCCTCCAGCCCCGGCACGAGGGAGCTGGACAGCAGCGGCGCGTAGAAGCTGTCCATGATCCCGGCCGCGCCAACCCCGGCGGCGTCCTGCATCCACGGCTTGAGCTGGATCTGCGCGCCGGCGCCGGCGCCAGCGGCTCCGTAGCCGAGGCCTAGCAGGTGGTCCACCTGCGTCTGCTGCTGCTGCTGCATCTCGTAGGCGGTCGCCTCGGAGGAGACCACCGACTGCATGGCCGCCTGGAAGAGGCCGAGGTGGTCACCGCCCGAGCCGGCGGTCCCAAGGAGGAGCGACGCGAGCGAGGCGCCTCCGGGCAGCCCCAGCGCCGAGGTCAGCGTCGGCAGCGACCCCGTCGGCGGCTGGAGGGACGACAGCGTCGACGCCGCGGAGGACGACGTGACGGCGGCCGCGGCCGCCGCCGCGGCGGCGGACGAGGAGGAGGACCCGTTCCTCCCGCCGGCGCCCGCTGCCCCGCCGCTGCTCCTGGAGCGCTTGTTCTTGCGGCAGCCCCCGCCGACGGGGACGTTGCGGAGCGTGCCCCCGCGCGTCCAGTAGCGCTTGCACGCCTTGCAGAAGTGGCGCGGCTGTGACAGCGAGTAGTTGTTGTAGTAGCAGAACTTGGTGTTGGCGGAGTCGCAGCGCGGGCAGCGCAGCGCCTCGGCGCGCGGGTCCGCGACCGGCGCCCCGGCGGCCCCGGTCGTCCTGGCCCCAGCAGCGGGCGCCCCCGCCGCCGGCTGCTGCACAGCCGTCGCACCCCCCGCGCCAGCCATATTATCTGTATGTGTCTACTAGCTAGCAAGTCTGCCTCGCAGTCGCAGCACAGGTCGACGTGCGCCCGCAACTGAGCTAGATCGGCCGCGCCGTGCCGGTCGAGATCGAGCTAGCTAGCTTTGCTAGACGACTCCGGTGATCCGCGTGGAGAGCGCGCGAGCGAGCGAGAGAGAGAGAGAGAGGAAAGCTAGGACGAGCGAGCTGAGGAGGCCTGAGATGGGAGGAGGTGGAATGGAATGAAGAGAGGGAGGGAGGATCGAAGAGGAAGGAAGGGGTGGGTGGGGTTTTCAGGGGGAAGGTTCGCTGACAAGAGCTACAAAACAAAGCGGGCGTGCAGTATTATTGGGCGCTGATGGCGATACTACGCACTAGAAATACCGGCCTCCGCTGCTCAGCTCAGCTCAGCACAGCAACCACTTCGATCGCTAGCTGTTCCGACCGAGCGCCACGAGAAACTGATCGCGGGGAGAGAAGGGGCCGCACGACGTCTAACCTAGTTTTATAGCCGCCGACGACGAAGACGTGACCAAGGCTGCACCTGCACGCGCTTCTGCTCCATCTTAAATACTACTACTATATACGTACAGGAGTATATATAAATATATATCTGCTCACCATATGTACCCAAGCGATAAGGTTCAGTTCGGCTTGCGGTATACGTACACTACGCGAGGTGATGTGTGTGTATTTATATGCAATAATGCATGCAGGTATGTATGTGCGTGTGTCAATGGAATGTCGGGGGTGGTTAGTGTATGTGTGTGTGACAGGGGTCTGGTGTGTCCGGTGTGTTTCTTATTTTTAACAACTTTATTAAGTACACGTGTTTCGGGTGTATTTGACTAGAGCACTATAGCTGGATTTAGGAGTAAGGAAGGAGCTTTGCTTTTGTTTAATTCGTTATTACTCCGTACATTCTAAATCAGAAGTCATTCGATTTGTTTAGAGAGTTAAAGTATCTCATGTTTGGATCAAAATTATAGAAAAAATTATAAAGATTTATGACATCAAATAGGTACATACTATAAAAACAATTAATGAACAATAATCTAATGATACTTATATAGTATCATAATATTTTTTTATAATATAATGTTGGTAAAAAATGAGTTGTTTTGACACTAAGAAAAAAAGAATGACATAATATGGATGTGTGTGTGTGTGTGTGTGTGTGTGTGTGTGTGTGTGTGTGTGTTGAGGAGGTGGGGTAGTGGGGGCTGCGAATGTATATGGAAATGGTGCACAGTTAGATTGACAATGCAATTGTGTTTTGTAGTTTTTGGCCCCAAAATGGATTAAACTATTGATACAATATTGTCTCGGCTCCATCAAAATAAGAGTAGTAGGTCATTTTCATTGTTCAAACATTATGAGAGATGACTTATTTTAATGATGGTTTCATAACAATCCTATGTCATTTCACAAATTTGTATGATTTCATTTTATTT